>CM029020.1:162983748-163583748 GCA_016801055.1 Panax notoginseng | reverse complement strand
TGCATGTTTATGTGTTAGATAAAATTTTGCTGAAATTTTTAGTCATTATTGCTTGTATTAGTATGTTTTAGTTGCATGTCTCACAAAAAAATTCTTGCTGTATAGAAATTCTTGCCTAGCCAATGATGATAGTGAATTGTGAAGGATTTTAGAGTGTATTGGATAACATGAACATAGTTATAATGTTGTACACAATGAAATTCATGTTGCTATTTAAATGCTTTCGGTTTGCACAAATGTGTTCACAATCACTTGTAGGTATAAGAGGTATGTTTTGCATTGCTTGATAGAACATGTAGTTTATAGAGAGAAATATGTGGAAAGTGATCTTAGACTGTATGAAACATTGACATGCAAATTTTGGGAAAACATGGGTATGCTATGTATAAAAATAATGTAGCTAGTCTTAATTCGGGGCTCTGGCTACTTGAGTAAGTACGCCCGAGGGGATTGTCTCTACACCTAGCTCTCTAAGGTCTTTCATGGTCTGGGAGTCGTTGGTTGAAAGCTCGCTAAGGGGTATCAGTGTGCCTAATGGATTAAGACATTACACAGTCATGTGAAAAAAAAAAGAAAAAGAGAAAAAGAGAAAAAGAAAAGAAAAGAAAAATAGCAATAAACACCGCGGGAAAGAGCGAAAATTGCCCTTGTGAGTAGCAATAAAGCAGTAAGCCCATTGTTGAACCTTAGTTTGTGTTGATATGTTAAAATAGTCTGTGTTGCATGAGTATACATGAGTCTTGATTTAGACTATAATTTTCTGTTTGGAGCATTGTAGCATATGTATTCTTTGCCTAAGTCAAGTTTTGGTGAACACCACATACACACACACAACATCTCTATAGCATATATGAATTATCTAAGTGTATGATATTATGCCTAGAGTTTGGTTTGAAATTGTATTCTTGGATCTGAATAATTCACTGAGGCAAATTGGACTGAAATTCTGTTATGGCTGGAACTGTATGAGACTAGTTTGCATCATAGATTAGTTGTATAGTATTGTAGCTGCATATTCATTGTTCATTAGCATGCATTGCTTGAGGGCAAGCAACAATTCAAGTTTGGGGGTATTTGATAAGTGGTATTTATAACTACTTATTGAGTACCAATTCACGCGAACTACACCCATCTCAAGTACATTTTCTTGTGTTTTAGTTGCATTTCACGTTATTTTGCATTGCATTTACTTAAAACTCCTTTTGGCATAAAAGTGCAGGAAATGGCGTACTTTGGTGGTGTTGGATTACGAGAGGCTATTGGAGGCATGGCTCAAGACTTATGGATGCGTGTATAAAGATCAACTGAAGCAAGGAGACCAAGCATGGAAGGAATGAGCAGCAGGACAAAGCTATAGCAGCAGCAACATTGTAGAACCAAAACCAGAATCCACAGACTGTGAGTCGCACGACCGCGTGGCATAATAGGCCTAAGGGTGCGCGCCCGCGCGATAGGCCGGCTGGACATCCTGACTTACTGTAAGTCTCGCGCCCGCTCGAGAGATACATTGGATGGGCGCGCGGCCGCGCACGATGGTTGCTGATGCTGAGCTATTTATTTTAATTTCCAATTTTTAAGGGTTGTAATTGATTAAAACGATATTTTACTGGTGTCAGACGTATTATTCATAACTTTTGAGGTATTTTCATCATAGTAACTAGGGTTTACACCGGGGTGAGAGATTCCAATGTGGAACGAAGCCAAAACGCTTATTCTTCCAATTCTTCTTGGGATTCTCTATCGTGGTGGATTATTATTATTATTTTGCTGGAATTTTATGAGGATTTGAACGTTGTCATTGGTATATATTCAACAATTGAGTTTGATCATTTCTATCCTTCATCTTTCAATTGTTTGTGTATTAATCATGTTTAGCTTTGATCCCATAATGGCTTTTGGTTCAGTCATGAACTAAGCTCCATTATAGAATTCTAACGAATTTTAATATGTAGTTTAGTTGCATGCTTAATTGTTAGGGCTGTTTTACATATCATATGGGATTTCTATCATGATTGTTTTGCATATATGAATGCTTGGTCACCATTCGTCTCAGTACTTGTATGGAATTGACAATGAACATGCGAGTATGGATTGTAATCATGATAGCATACGAATATGGGGCTGTTGTATATGGCTTGTGTATTTTGTGAACCAGATAGACATATACTGTTTCACCGTGTGAGTTAAAATAAGAGCTTGTGCTTAAATTCAGTATGATTTTAATTTCACGTAAACATATAGTGATTTTGGTTATATTGACGATTACATGGAGTCTATCATCTATGGATGCTGTGTAAGTAGGTTATAGTGCATTGAAAAATGGCTGTAACTCTATTAGTGCTTTTGGCTACTTTCCTGTGATATGTAAACACTTCTTGCATGATAGTGGCGATTAGATGAAGTATTAAATGAAGTTAGGATCCCTTTATTTTCAGATTTGATTCATTCCATTAATATTCTTCTTTTAGTGTTATTTGTCACTAGAGTAATTCACTAATTATAGTCATTAGTCTAAGCATATAAATATAGTGATTTAATTGATGCATAGTAGTTTAAATTTGACAACTTTCTCTGTGGGATCGATATTTTACTTACTATGTATTACTTGTTGACACATGTATGCTTGCATGAGTTAGAACTCTTTTATCAGAACTGAAAAAAAGGCAATAGCAGTCCACTAGAACTTTGCCCTTGCCAATTGGAGCTGCACTCCTTGCATTGGTCGACAAGGGTAAAACGGGCATGACTTCTTTCTGCCCTGTAGATATCATAACTGCTTACTTTTTTGTACAATATTAGTAGTTGTTTTGTCCGTACATGCTAACACTTTGTATAATTAAACAGTTTCATATATATTAAGTGAAATCATATTTTGTTTCAGGACTCTGAACTTAGATGTGCCTGTACTTACTGATAAGATGCCTCTTCTCCATAAGGATTGTAACTTTGATGAAAAGTTGGACTCAGACTTGATGGAAATAAAAGAGGACATTGACGTGCCTCTGGAGATCAAAGAATGGGTCGAAGACAAATCTAAACCTAACCTTAATCAAACCACCTCCTTCAATCTTGGAACCTTAGAAAGTCCTAAGTTAATACAGATTGGTTTAGACCTTACTCCAAACTAGAGGAATGACATGGTTACACTACTAAACCATTTCCAGGATGTGTTTGCATGGTCTCATGAAGACATGATGGGTTTGTCCACTGACATTGTCCTTCATCGCCTCCCCATCAAAGAGGGATTCAAGCCAGTCAAGCAGAAACTCAGGCGATTGAAACCTGAGTGGAGTTTAAAGGTAAAAGAAGAAATTGTGAAACAATTTCAAGCTGGTATTATTATGGTGTCCACATATCCTGAATGGATATCCAACATCGTTCCTGTGCCTAAGCCTGGAGGAAAGGTGCGAGTTTGCGTGGATTATCAGGATCTGAATAAAGCTTGCCTTAAAGATAGCTTTCCCGTGCCATTTATCCACATTCTAATTAACAATACTGCTCAATACGACATGTACTCCTTCGCTGATTGCTTTACGGGGTACCATCAGATCATGGTTGCCGAAGAGGATCCTGAGAAAACTGCTTTCATCACGCCTTGGGGAACCTTTTGTTATAGACGGTTGTCTTTCGGCCTCATCAATGCCGGAGCTACCTATCAAAGGGCTATGATGACTCTTTTCCACGACTTAATGCACAAAGATATAGAGATCTACGTGGATGACATCATCGTCAAATCCCGAAGGGAAGAAGACCACTTAGACCATCTCAGAAAGCTTTTCAACAGGTTGCGTATGTGACGCCCCCAAAATTATGTATACATCACCCATCTTGGGTCGTCAGATACATAGTACAGAATACAAATACAACTGATTAATACAACTGTCGTGTACAATACGACAAAACATAAACTGTGAGTTTGAATACAAATATTATCTTCTAGAGAGTATTCATACTCAAAAGGAGTCCTCATTACATTTATTAACACACCATTACATAGAATAGTGAGGACTACTAACTAATACTATCATTCGGACCATCACTCCGTTCCCCGACTTGCCCCAGCTACGTTCTCATTTCCTGAAGAGAACAGTGAAAGAAAGGGTGAGCTCAACTAGCCCAGTAAGAAATATTATGACTAAGATAATGCAGAATAAATTATCATTAGCCTTCAACAATGTTAAACTGATAAAATATAATAGACATCAAGTTTAACTGTAGCGGAACAAGCAATCCATTAAAAGAGTCAAGTAGAAAATAAACTCTACTATCTTTTATGATTTAAAAAGTTTTCCAACACTGTGATCGCTGGGACTCAGCTTAATAAAATAATCCACATCATCGAATCACCCCTGCACTACGGCCAAGGATATTCGTATATTCATTAATGGTCATGATCATGCCAATAACTGTCCATCAATGCACTACGGGCCAATGAGGACTTTTACCACATCATTTGTAACATTACGGTCATGATTATACCGAATAATCCCTGGTCATAATCATACCAAGTCCATCTATGCATTACAGGCCACAGATGACTTTCAACATTTTATAAACATGAGGATGATGACAATGATATAAGAATTCAATAAAACAAGTTCAAGAATTAATTTATCCAGGAATTAACAACGTCCAAATTGTCAACATGATACTGCATTGTGGAGTAAAATTCAAGAATGCTTAGAAGAATATTTTCTTGAAAAGATACGGGATGAAACGCAACTATCAAGGATATTCCACAAATTTCATGGAGTATAGAAGTCAAAACTTAACCAACTGAGTACAATAAAGAATGAAATAACAAAAGAAATCATCATGCATGCGATAGACCGCACAGACAGGTTATTCCAACAGAATAATAAATAATGGAACCAGGTCCGGCGTAAACGCACAGACAGGATATTCCGACAGAATAATAAATAATGGAACCAGGTCCGGCGTAAACGCACAGACAGGATATTCCGACAGAATAATAAAGAACAGTATAATAAATAATGGAACCAGGTCCGGTGTAAAACACACAGACAGGATGTTCCAACAGAATAATAATAAAAACGGAACCAGGTCCGGTGTAAAACACACAGACAGGATGTTCTAACAGAATAATAGAAAAATGCCACCAAGTATAGGGTAGATCCGCGTATACAGGTTATTCCAACAGAATAATAAAAAATGGAATAACAGAAATTCTCTTCTTGAATACGAAAGAATAATATCCCTTACCGTTTTAAAGACGAGCTGAAATAAGGAAGTAGTTAAGTAGCAGAATACTCTTCTTCTCTCTCTCTATAGTTTCTCTCTATAGTTTCTCTCTCTAGAGTTCAGTGAATTCGTAAGAAATAATGAAGGAATGAGCTGCTATTTATAGAAAAATAGAATGCATAGTAACTAATCCATGAACGGTCCAGATTGATTACTTTAATCTGACGGTCCATATTTAAAGAAAAATCTTTTAAATAAAATATAATATATTCTATTTATAGAATAACTTTAATAAAGTATTCTGTTTTATATAAAAAGATGTTTCTGTTTTATTACGTTAATAATACGAATAAAACAAAACGTCATTATCGCTAAATAATTCATATTATTAACTGACAATAATTGAATCAACTGTGTGACTTCTCACATAAGCATTAATAATCAATACCGTGTGCTACTATGCAACCACACGTATTACTGTATTTTTACTACCGAGTAGTTCAACAGTAACAATGGTAAAATTTCCGCTGTTATTTTTAATAAAATATTTTTGTCGTTTTCTCAATCCGACAATAATTCCGTTGTGGGGTCCACCAATGATTGTGCCGTCGTACGAATATTCCACGACAAAAAGAATATTCCCCGACCAAACGAATATTTTATAACAACTTGCTTACTTTGCAAAATTTATAAATATTACCCACAACTATAACATTATATCAAATTAACTCCATAATATTCAAAAATGATATTTATAGAAAATTCATCTTTATTTATAAAAGTTGGGGTCTTACAGCGTAAGTACAACTTGAAGTTGAATCCAGCCAAGTGCACCTTTGGCGTTAAATCAGGCAAGTTAGTAGGATTTCTAGGCAGCCACAAAGGGATTGAGCTGGATCCCACCAAAATCCAGGCCATTACAGAAATGCCCATTCCTCAGACAGAGAAGGAAATACAGGGATTTTTGGGAAGAGTCAACTTCATTAGTAGGTTCATTTCTCAACTCACATCAACCTGTGAGCCCATCTTCAAGTTGTTAAGGAAAAACTCCTCCATGAAATGGAATGATGAGTGCCAGAAGGCTTTCCTTACCATCAAAGAGCAGCTAGTCAAAGCTCCTATTTTGGTATCACCCAGGGATGATGTTCCCCTGTTCATGTACCTGTCCATAAGTGATAATGCCATGGGCTGCATGCTGGGTCAGAAAGACGATAGAGGTCGAGAACGAGCTATCTATTACCTCAACAAAAGATTTAGCAGTAGTGAACACAAGTACACTCTAATTGAGAAGACTTGTTGTGCTTTAGCATGGGTTGCCATGAGGTTACAACATTACCTCCATGGGCACACAACCCATCTCATATCCCGCGTGGATCCTCTCAAGTATGTGTTTAGTTAGCCCATACTGAATTGTTGGTTGTCCAGATGGCAGTTGATTCTGCAATAATTTGACATCGTTTACATGACGCAAAAGTCCATTAAAGGTCAAGGAATCGCGGATCAACTGGCCGCCGCACCTTCAAAGGACTACGAACCCTTGGAAACATACTTCCCCGATGAAGGGGTAATGACAATTCAGCAACTCCATCAGTACGATACACGTCAAACATGGAACATGTATTTTGATAGAGCTGTTAACATGGAAGGTTCTGGAGCTGGAGCAGTTTTAGTATCCTATACGGGGGAGCAGTATCCCGTCGCCGTCAAATTGTAGTTTGTCTGCACCAATAACACAGCTGAGTATGAAGGCTGTATCATGGGGCTAAAACTTGCCCGTTCAATGGGCATCAGGCGGTTAACTGTCTTTGGGGATTCAGAATTAGTAGTCAAACAATCCACGAGAATCTATCAAACCAAAGAACTACATTTGCTGTCTTACCATTTGCAAGTTTTACAGATGGCTTCAGAGTTCGAAGAGATCTCCTTTCTACACATTCCTCGTAATAGGAATGACTTCACAGATGCATTAGCAACTTTGTCCTCCTTGATTCGCATACCTGACAAGGAACGCATGCTAAGCGTCACATTAGCCCTGCAAAAGGCACCACCATATGGGAATTATGTTGGAGAAGTAATGGATGAGCTACCTCCCATCTAATAACCTTGGTATCAACCTATCAAGGAGTATTTGCGAGATGGATCTACACCCGTTGAGGCAAGCCTGACTGACCAAAGGCGGATTCATCGACTAGCTATGAAATTCTACCTGAGCAGAGATGCACTCTACAAAAGAGATACAGGATTAGGTCTCCTTAGATGCCTGGATAAGGATCAAGCTCAGAGACTTATGGATGAGGTCCATGGTGGAGTATGTGGCCCATATATGAGCGGCCCTTTACTTGTAAAGAAGATCCTCAGAACAGGACATTACTGTCTCTCTCTCAAGGCTGACTGCAATGACCACGTCAAGAGATGTTATCAGTGTCAAATTCATGGGAATACTATGCACGCCCCTCCACGGGTGCTCCACAATATGAGTTCTCCTTGGCCCTTCTCAATGTGGGGAATGGACGTGATCGGGCCCATCGAGCCTAAAGCCAGTAATAGACATCGCTTTATCTTCACCATGATCGACTACTTCACCAAGTGGGTAGATGTAGCCTCCTTCCCTAGGGTTACCAAAGAAGTCATCATTGCTTTCATCAGAAACAATGTCATTTGTCGATATGGACAACCAGAGGTAATTGTATCAGACAATGCTAAAAACCTCAACAACAAAATGATGGAGGAGTTATGCAGTAAATTCCACATCAAACACCTTAACTCCGTTATCTACCGTCCAAAGATGAATGGTGCTGTTGAAGTGGCTAACAAAAACATCAAGAAAATCATGCAAAAGATGTCCGCCAACCACAAAGACTGGCCTGACTTATTGTCTCTTACTCTGTTAGCCTACAGAACATCAATGCGCACTTCAACTGGGGCAACCCCCTACGCATTAACCTATGGGATGGAAGCAGTACTCCCCATAGAAGTAGAAATGAAATCCCTCAGAGTGTTAATGGACGCTCAGCTGGATGAAGACCAATGGGTACAAGACAGGTATCACCAATTGTCTTTAATAGACGAAAGGCGAACTGCGACTATCTTCCATGGTCAGTTATATCAACAAAGGATCGCCAGATCCTACAATAGAAAAGTCCGGCTACGGCAGTTTAAACAACATGACTTGGTTTTGAAGAAGATCATTGACAACCAAGATCAATATAAAGGAAAATTCGCCCCTAACTGGGAAGGCCCGTTTATTGTCAAGGAGGTATTGACAGGAAGTGCTCTCAGATTGCAGGAAAGGGACGGCGACGAATTTCCACTGCTTATCAACTCGGACACCGTGAAATGGTTACCATCAAACAAACATCCTGGTATTGGATCATCAGATCACCAGTCATTCCGGTTCTTTAACCCTTCATTACATACAACTGTTTTCCACACTGCGCCCCTCAGGGAAATACACTTTTCAAGCCAGCAGCCTGGTTTTCGGATCATCAGATCCTTTCCTCTTCACTCGATTTTTTAACCCTCACTCAACTTCTGTTATCCCACTAGGGATTGAACCTTTCACACTTGCAGTTTGTCCCCAAACATGGGATCAAACTTTTCACACCTGCAGTTTATCCTGAACTTAGGATTAAACTTTCTTCCCCCGCAGTTTGTCCTCCACATAGGATCAAACTTTTCGTTGGCAACCAAATCGTCCTAAGGGGCGAACTACGTCGACCTGATCTCCTTGATACACGGGAGTATGTAGGCAACCATTTTATATGGCCCAGTCGCAATAAAACAAAAATAACAAAAACATTTCTACACCCTTCTTCTTTTTTAAAAACAAAAATAACAAAAACATTCTTACACCCTTTCTGCCACATACAGCGTTGAACCTCTTACACTAGGTTCGAACTACGCAGACCTGATCTCCTCTTCAATAGGAGTACGTAGGCAGTCATTTATGGTTCGGTCTAACCCCTTACCAAAACACAAATACTTGTCAACGGTACTAGGATCAAACTTCAATCTACCACATTTCATTGGCTTCAAACCAAAGGGATGGAATTACCTGACCACCTCCTAAATAGGAGATTCGGTGACCATCTAAGCTGCGGTTGTTTCTTGAAGAGCAATACCAATCCATAAAAGATGGAATTAACTAGGCTTCTCCTAAATAGGAGTACTGGCGACCATTTATGGTGCGGTCAATCTCAGAGAGGAAAGCCACACTCCTCTCCACATTTTTATATAGAAACCAGTCCCAAGACACCAAAGATGGTAGGGATACACACAGATCCATGATCTATTCTGAACTATCCGGAGACAACTCAATGTCCATCCAGCAAGGAGGAAGTCAGAATACATCAAGATCACAAGCCCTGAAGAAGCAGGCAAATATCAAGCAAGTATTCAAGCATATCTAAAAGGAAAGTGATCAAAAATATATTTCCTTGCTATATATAATACTGTTTGATATACACAATTTAAACTGTACATGACAAAATGGCTAAGCTAGTATGTGCAGGAAAATACAAGACTATCTACAGATCGGTATGCATACGAGCTAGAAGATCTATTATAGCATCTCTCTCCGAAGAAGGAGATAACGTTGTGGTCTCCTGTACAAGGATATCCACACGAGCCAACAAGTTCGAGGCCATCTACATGGTGACGCTATGCTCATCAATATATGCACTCATCTCGGTAAGCATGTCAGTGGTAAGGGACCTCACTGTAGTACTATCTGTGACGGCTACATCCCGGGCAGATATGGTACTATCCCGCTCAACTATCACTGCATCTCTGACTGATCTAGCCTCATCATGCTCAACATCATCGACATCTCTCCGGGCTAATGCCTCGTCTCTCTCTAACAGAACTGCGTCTCTCCCATCAAGAGCTGTCAACATCAGGGCTCTAGCCTGATCTCTCTCAAAGGTCATTAGATGAAGACTCTTCTCAAAGTACTGTGCTGAATGCTAGATCATGACAGTGCTAGTACTGGGAGAATCTAAGAGAGCTACTGGCAACCCAGTAAATGGCTCCTCCTCGGTGTGAGAATCAATGTCCTCCATGGGCTCTCCACCATCTTCAGTAATGCTCGGCACTGTGGATACTACCGCATCTGATGAAGTCTGTCTCCATCCACGCAGAATACTCTAGCGAATAACCCAGATGGCTAATAGAAAAATCAGCTATCTCACTCTAATCCCAACAAGCATACACACAGGATCGATCCTCTGGTGATAAGTGGTGAGAAGCTAAGCGCTGACCTAACGCCCCATCATAAGAATGGAAATCCTGGAACTGGTCAAACTGCGACATCACGACCAGTGGGTGGTAGGTAGTCATACCCCTTAAACCAGCCAGAGGGAGATAATCCATGCCCGGAGCATGAGTAACGAAATTGTAGGGCGAACTGAGCCCTGTACACGGTAAGATAGCAAACGGATCTCCAATCTTAGCTAGGAAAAAGGACCAAGATGCAAGATCTGTATAGTCTATAGGCTGGAAGGAATACGACATAGCTATCTCATGGGTGAAATAATACCCGTGTCGTCTAAATGTGCCAATCAGTCTCAAGTGTGACATAAACCACACGTACAACATGACTGAACTGCCTGTGAATACCCCTGTAGGATAAGTGCTGCAGAACGTGGCCGACCTCAGTGTCTTTACCATGATCATCTGAGTAATGGAACGACCCTCCCTGAGAGCTCTCACTGCCATAATAACGCTGATGTCCAACTCGTCCATGTATCGTGGCATGTACACATAAGATAATACGCACAACATCAATGCATCCACTCTAGCCAAATGCCACTGGTCCTCTGGTATAGTGAAATCCCTAGAATACCGAGCATAGCTGTCCTCATAGCCAAATTTGTTAATCAAAAAATGATGGAATATCACGTGGCCGTATGTGATCTCATCATGTACAACTCTCCGTCTCAGTCTGGTGAGAGTCATAAACCGTCGGCTCATGTCACCAATAGCCATATACACGCAAGATTTGTCAAGTGGCAACATCATCAAACGTGCATACTCCTCCAAAGTTGGAGTTAACTCCTGGGTCCCAAGCCAGAAAACCTCCCTCTCCGGTACCCAGTGCTCCAGCATGCCCTCTACAAATCTTGCGGGAACCTGAAACATCAAAAGTGTCATGGTATGCTGTAACAGCTGATCTACGATCACCCTATCTGGGGGTGACATACTATCATACCAATATCTCAGACGGGATGCTACCAATAATGGTGGCGTGTGATCTATGCAGCTGACTGTCAAAGAAGACATATGTGTGGGCTGTGTCATAATATCATCCAGGGGTCAATGTTGAATATCTCTGGACATACATATATATGCATAACATGATACATGCATAACAGATAATAGATGTCAATATGATGCAGGGAATATGAGATAGTACATACATTCCTAAATACATCATCTCTGTAGAGCTAAAAATATAGGGAAATGGGGCACAAACGCCCTATTACTAACAGAGGCCTATCAAAAGATATAGCGAGAATGGGGCACAACCACCCAATATCTAACAAGAGGCCTATCAAAATAGATAACGAGAATACACATCAGAAGAAGATAATGGTGTCAATATCTACATCATCAATCCTGTCCACCTGATGTAACTCCTCCTAAGTTATTGAATCTCTATCAACAGGGATGTCAGGCCTATACAAAGGAGGATCTACGCCGGCAAAGCCAAATGGGTCATCTGAGGGGCCAGCTCCTACGCTGGAAGGATCAAACGAATCTGCCTCTGTCGAATCTCTACCCAAATGCCGGATAAAGAAATGTGTCAGGTCCAGTCGCTGGGTCAAGCTGCCAATCTATGTCATATGAGTCGGATCTCGAACACAGGCTAGCCAATGTCGTCAATTCAGGGTCATTACCCTAATCTTTTCAAACAGATCCCCGACGGGGGTTATAACGCATGTTCCGCTGATACACACACATCAGCGATGATCCAAAAATAGATCCCCGACGGGGGTTACAACGCATGTTTCGCTGATACACACATCAGCAATGATCCAAAAATAGATCCCCGGCGGGGGTTACAACGCATGTTCCGCTGATACACACATCAGCGATGATCCAAAAACAAATCCCCAGTGGGGGTTACAACGCATATTCCGTTGATACACACATCAGCGATGATCCAAAAATAGATTCCCGAAGGGGGTTACAACACATATTATCCGTTGACACACACATCAGCGAAGATTAAATAGATCCCCGGCGGGGGTTACAACGCATATTATCCGTTGACACACACATTAGCGAGGATCAAATGGATACAACGTATATTGTCCGTTGATATGCATGGCAATGAAGGTCAATCAACCTTGACATCTATTCCGCCGTTGGTAAGTAAACCCAACGACGCATCAAAATCCATCCGATGATTGCAGTAGTTGATACAAACATCAACAAAGGCCAAGCAACCTTGGCATTTATCCCCAGCAGGGAGTTCATCCGTTGGTTCACACATCAACGAAGGTCAGGTAGCCCTGACAACATCTACTGTTGGCAGTAAATCTGACAGAACATTGCTATGGCCTGGCGATACAAACCAGGAAAGATCAACATCATCGGAGAGGATCGATGATGGAATATGTTATACATATCCTCAAACAGATAAAGCTTTATCCCCACAGATCTCTTGTACACGAGAGGCACATCTTTGGAATAAAGTATGTATCAAGGATTCAGGACTTTGGTGATAACCCCAACGTCAACATCCTAAGAAGTTTGGATCACACATCCAAGCTTGCCATCATTATCATTACCGGTAGAAGCAACAGGGAGCGAAAAATCATCCCCAACATGTAGGAAAGCAATCCATATGCATCATCTATTTGCATCATGTTGCTGCACATGACATTATGTTTATCTTGTTACATTTCAAGTGTCTAGGATTCTTTATCCTATCCATGCCATTACATTACATGAGTATGATAAAGAGGGGCATCTGTAGACACTCAAAATTTTCTGCACACCTATTACTGACATTACAGGAGGGCAGATTCATCTTTCAGACATAACCCTAGAAGACAGCTCATATCCAGTCCGGATACTACCAGAAGCTCAGTCTCAACCCCAAAACACACCAGGAGCATCAGTTCCAACCTAGGAGATAACCCCGAGGCCTGCCGTTTCAATACCGAAAATTCCACCAGAGAAAGCTGATTCATCCTAGAGATAACCCTGAGATATTCAGTCTCAGTCCCAACACTGGGAATGGAAGATTCTAACCTTGGAGATAACCCCAAGGAGGGCAGTTGCAGTTCTAGAGATAACCCCAGAAATGCTTGTTTTAAATGCATGCAATCAGCTTCAACCTCGATGCTTACACCGAGGCACTCTGTACAAGGCCCGACGATAACACCGGGAAGACAGGAACACCTCAAAGATGACATTGAGGACCTTCAATACTTACAGCAGTCCAATCTCAGAGATAACCCTAAGCAACGTCTACTTTATCAGCCCAAACTGGAGATAACCCTGGTGAGGGGAAAAGTAGTCATCTTGCCACCTTGACGTCATATCACGCCGTCTCAACATTTCAGACATATATTTCTACACAGCAATGTCCCACAAGAACCAAGGAAGTCCAATCCAGAGTGACTATTACACAGGGTAACAGATATAATTTAAAGCATGAAGACCGGAGGGCATAGTCCCATCTTCCTGACTTCGTACAACCTCTAATCCCATGTCATTGCGTAACTCTCGACAACGGTAATCCAAAAATAGGTCTTATACACCTCAGTCGGATGCCCGGATTGAAGTTCTAAAAGTTCGAGCGGACATCACGTTGCATGCATGCACATACTTCGAGACGGCGGGACCCGCGGAGCCCGGGGCACCCTGGACAGCCGTAGGTACACCTGCGGCTACCCCCTCTATAAATAGAGGGCTTGGGATGGCCATTTTGTAAGAGAAAAAGGCGAGGAAGCCCTGTCCAATTTGCTCTGTACACACCTTAAACTGAGTGCTTTCTCATTTTAAACACTTATAAGCTCATATATAGCTACTTTTTACTAGCGGGAGCTGAGTGTTCATCCACTTCAAGTTATAGAAGTTTCTTTGGCAGCCCACTGTAAGCCTTCTTACACACTTTAAGGCCTTTCTCTTCATCTTTGTACACACTATTCTTCACATTGAGAGTCGTGTTGCTTGTGTATGCTCGGACTTCGGTCCGTGGTTTCATTTCAATTTATATATATATATATATATATATATATATATATATATATATATATATATATATATATGGACTAACATTATCGAGTTATGCCTCGATTGAGCCTAGACTTATGTCTGGAGCGTTTAATTACTTTCGTATATATATATATATATATATATATATATATATATATATATATATATATATATATATATATATATATATATATATATATATATATATATATATATACGAACTCTGTGTGTCGAACTCTGTTTGATGAGCATAGACTTACGTCTGGAGCGTTTAATTATTTTTATATATATACTTATATTTATGAACTGTGTGTCGAACTATGTTTGATGAACCTGGATTTAACATCTGGTGCGTTTACTGCTTTAATATATATATATATATATATATATATATATTTACATTTCATCCCTCCTGGAGTTTACTTCATGGCGGTTGACCGTTTTTACTGCTTTCTGTACATTTCGTCCTGCCTGGAGTTTCCTCCGTGGCGGTTGATTGATTTTACAGCTTTATTTACATTTCTGATCCCCCATGGAGGTGCTTCGTGGTGGTTGATCATGTCAGTATATATATATATTTACCTTTCCAATCCCCCATGGAGGTGCTTCGTGATGGTTGATCATGTCTGTATATATATATTTATAGCATTTATGTATATAACTGCTTACAGTTTTCATATCAATTGCGGCATCATGTGAGCCTAGGAATCATGTGATCACAGATTCAGTCTATTGAATCTAGATTCAGTTCCCGTGATGGACATTTTCAGCTGTAAGCAGCTTGTAAATTTATTCACGGTTTTGGATTTCCTCAGATGGTTTTCATGCCCATGAGGAGTTCGGCACTATTTTGTATATTATTTTCTCGAAGATGCTTCACATCTCGAAAATAAAAGCAATCAAGCCGAACATTTAATAAAATAAAAGTATCAAAGGCCTCAATTACTATTGAGCACTGGGTTTGAAAAACATCTTTTTACAAAACATCATTGCTATATCTTGTTTAAACTGAATTTTTACACAAATTCAAACCCTTGTATATAGGTGCGAACGAGACATAGCACTACTTCCAAATAATAACACATTGACCCACACACACACACATTCATATAACAGTTTCTTGAAAAGTGGCGGTCACCGTGGCAACAAGGATGTCGGGGGGTGCCTAACACCTTCCCTCCGCGTAAGGAAGTCTCCGAACCCTAATGAATCTCGGTTTCACAGACCTGTTTAGCAGTGTCACATCACTGGGTCAATGTGCAAACCTTTTCTCGGTTGTGTTGGTACAACCAGTTAAAAAACTAACTGGCGACTCTTAACAGTCAATCGTCGACATTATACATGTCAGACCTTTTTCACTTATTTTTTCAAATAAATCTCACCTAACATGAGAACACAAAAGAACAAGAATAGAAAAGGGACAAATAAAAATCCCGACGTCGACACCAGTGACAACCCCGGGAGATCAAATCCAAGCCCCAGTGACAACCCCGGGAGATCAAATCCAAACCCCAGAGACAACCCCGGGAGATTAAGTCCAACCCCGGTGACAACCCAGGAGATCAAGTCTAACCCCGACGATAACCCCGGGAGATCAAGTTCAAAGCCTAGAGATAACCCTGAGAAATCAAACAAACCTCAAAGATAACCCCGAGGACAGTTAGGAATCAAGAACAATCCAATCTCGGAGACAATCCTGGGAAAAGACAGCTACAACTGCATCAAGCCCGGAACCAACCCTGGAGGAAAAAATAGTAATTTTGCAAACTCAACATCAAATCAATCCAAATCACTACAAAAGAAGTTATGCAGAGCCATAACATCAATCTCGAGTGAAAACAACACAAGACAGCTCAACGGATAGACTACAAAGACTTAAAGATCTGGTCATGAACCCATCTTCCTGAATTTAGAAAATATCAAATCCCATGTTATTGTGTAGCTCTCGTCAAGGACTTTCCGGAAAGGTATAGCACGCCTCCATCAGATTCCCGGATTAAAAGTTATTAAGGTTCGAGCAGACAACGCGTTGGCCAGAGTGCACATACTTCGAGACAATAGGAACCACGGGGCCCGTGGTAACCTGGGGAGCCACGGAACCCGCGGCTACCTTGGTTTATAAATAGACCCCCCATCAGCCAAAAAGAAAAAAGAAGAGAGAAAACTATGTATATTTCAGCCCTTCACCTCTTCTAGAGTGTTCCAAACTTTGATATTCTTCTTTCTAAACACTTGTAGTCATATATTCTACAACATATCAAATTTTAACCGGTGGAAACTGAGTTTTAAAGCTCCAAAAGCAGTCTGAAGTCTTCTTGGTAGCCCATTATAAGATTTCTTAGGTTTAAAGCATTCTACTACTTTGCTATATATATATATATATATATATATATATATATATATATATATATATATATATATATATATATATTTACTACTTTTAAATATCCGATTTAACTGCTTATTCAATGTAAATCCTTAATATTCCAACCTGTGGACTAGATTTATCTAAATCTAGCCATATCTAACTTTTAACCGATTCAAAAGTTGCATAACTGAAAACGTTTAGCTAGAATGACTAAGATTTATTTAAATCTAGCTTTCTTTCTAGTTTTTGTATATATTAATCAACTATGTGAGCCTAGGAGCCACGAGGTCTAAGATCCAACTCTGGATCTAGATCTGGTTCCCACGATGAACCCTTTTCAGCTGTACAACCAGCTTGTAAACTATTTATGGTGTTTGGATATCCTTCGATGGCTTTCATATGCCCATAAGGAGCCGGACACTGCTGTGTATATTATTTTCTTGAAGATGCTTCACATCTCAAAAATAAAATCAAATAAAGCCGAATACGGAATAAAATTGAAGTATCAAATACCTCAATTACTATTGAGCATAAGGGTTTGAAAATCTATTTTCAAAACATCACTACTCTATCTTGCTTACAATTAAACTTTTATACAAATTAAACACTTTATATATAGGTGCAAACTAGGCATAACACTACTTCTAAATAACTGTACTTAGACCAAATAAACACACACACACACACACACTTTAGACAATTAGGGAATTAAATTTGTAGTAACCATGTTTTCACAGAAATCGGGGGGGGGGGGTGCTTAACACCTTCCCCTCGCTTAATCAAGCCCCCGAGCTTTGTGAATCTTGGTTTCAAATACTTGTTAAACAGAGTCCAACCATTAGGCCTTTGTGTAAACTTTTTCAAATTCGGTTGAGTTGGTGCAACAATTTCAAATCTACCAACTGACAACTCAGAATTTTTAAATAGTCGACATTTTATGTTGGACTCTTTTCAAACTCGCCTTTTCAAACAAAACTCAACATAGAGAACACAAAAAGGTAGAAAAAAAGAGTAAAATTTTTTCTGACGTCGCGCATTGCGCGAGATGACAGAAGAACGAAATGATCTGAAGGCACAAGTTGATATAATGAGGGTTGAGTGCAGTGTATCATCTGAAGATGTAAGCAAGAAAAAGAAGGGTAATAATAATAAAAGGAAAAGGAACAACGACAGTGACAATACCTCAGGGAATTCACATTCAAAGAAGAAACAAGCATATGGCAAGTGTGGAAAGAACCATTTGGGGGAATGTATGAAGGGTAAGAACATGTGTTATAATTGTGGTCAAGAAGGATATATTTCGTCAAATTATCCGAAGCCAAAGAAATGAGGATGTTTTTCATGTGGTGGAACGGGTCATAGGTTTAAAAATTGTCCTAAGAAAAATATAGGTGAAGAAAGTGGACGGAAGAAAGATTAAGTATGAGGGGGTAGAACATTTTAAAGTAAGATAATATGTTAGGAATATAGTCTTGTAGACGACGAGTAGGTATATGTAAATATATATCTATATGAATGTAATCCTCGCTTTTGTATGAATATAAAGATAACTTTTGTAAGTCTTAACTTTTTGTATAAAGTTGTAGTATTGAATCCTGACTTTTGTCGCAAAGGGATAGTAAATGTTTGTAGCAATATGCACTATATGATGAAAAGTACTATGTACTATTTGAGTGAATATGAATATAAATACAATGATATGATTATATGTTTGATTAAGTAAATAAATTTTAAGGATTAAGATAGTACGTTGTCTATCTAATAATTTGTTAATTCAGCAAGCTGAATTTGATAATTCAGCAAACTGAATTCATTAATTCAACAAACTAAATTGCTCTATGTTTAAACTTTTGTGTTAAATTTTTATTATTCCACCAATAAGACATGGCATAAAGGTGTAAAAGATAAAGTAATAATTTAAGATTTTATATGACCAGATAATGTCGCCAAGACGACAAAATCAAAACCAAAGGGAGGAAAGATCGGTGAATAATGAAGGAGGTCAAGCAGATCCAATGCAAAACTTTGTGAACATGTTAGCTCAAGCTATGCAGACTAGAGCACCAGCAGCAATAAATCAGCCAAATAATAGATTGACAAATTTTAAAGACTTTAAAGCAATACCACTGCCAGAATTTAAAGGAATCACTGACCCTATTGAAGCCCAAACTTGGGTAAAGGAGATGGAGAAGGCTTTTGTTATTACTAGAGTAGTAGAGAAGCAAAAGAGAAAAAGACAGCTTTTACTACCTATTTGATGAAATGTGAAGCTAATTATTGGTGGGGGTCGAACCATGCTAGAGCTGGAACAACAGTAGTAACCTGGACAAGGTTTAAGGAATTATTTTTTGAGAATTATTTCTCACTAAGTATGCAAGCAAGAATAGAGGTAAAATTCTTAGAGTTGAATGGAGGTAAAATTCAGAGTACGCCACCAAATTCAACGAGTAAACGAGATTCGCTCCACATCAAGTGGATACTGAGGCACGAAAGGTGCGAAGGTTTGAGAATGGACTGAAGCTAGGGATATTTAACAAAGTAGTTGTGTTACAAATTAATACATTTTCGACCCTGTTAGAAAAAACAATCATCGCCGAAGGAGGAAGTGAAGTCGCATCAAAGTATCATCAGCAGAAGGGGAAGAAGACGAATGAAGGAGGTAGTAGTGGAGGAAGAAACCCTAATAAGCATAAGTGGAATGAAAATACCCAATCGAGAAACAAGTAGGGAGAGAGTACGAAGATAGGTGAGTCGTGTGCAGTTTGCAGTAAAAATCATTAGGGACTTTGTTTAAAGCGAAAAGGAGTGTGTTTTAATTATGGCCAAGAGGGACATATCTCTCCCAATTATCCCAATCCAAAGAAGATACAAAGTTATTTTTTGTGTGGATCACCAGATCATCAAATTTATAGATGTCCAAAGAAGAATGCAGAAAAAGGAAGCAACAATAGAGGAAACAGCAGTGAGACACTAACGATCAAAAGACATGCTCAGTCGGGAAGATCGACGGCATGCAAGTTTAATATGCCAGTTTTGGACGCAGTCATTTCAAAGGAAGCAATGTCGGGTAAAATTTTAATTAGTAATATAATTGTGTATGTATTATTTAATAGATATCACTGTGAGGTATTGTTCCTTTACAGATCCGAGTCACATGTAGGTATCCGAGTTACAGGTTGGTATCGCATATATAAAAATGAAGGAATTAATGATACAACTTTAAAAAGTTATTAGAACACGAGTATATCCATGTGGTCTATGGTAACCCTTAAAGGTTCCAAAATAAAATGAGAGAAAGCACAAGTTGCTAAATATATTAAAGGAATATTATTATGAGTAAGATGTTGATACCTAAATATAACAAGTAAATATGAGTTATGCCAAGTCAAATGAGACTTGAGTTAAGCAAAGATTTTCTACCCTGAATTGGGTTAGAAAAGAATAAAAGAAGTAATATATACGATGAGAGTAATTCAATAATAATTGATTGATTAATAAATAAGTGTCTAAGGATAGATATAATTTGAGTAGAAGGTAATAGTGATTCCGGGAACTAAATTCTTATAAGGAGGAGAGAATGTAAGGACCGAGAATTTTACATGATTATATGTGTACATTTTTACAAATAAATTTTTTTTATAAAGTACTTGAACCATATATGTGAATTAAGCAGAATAGTTAATTTATTTTAAGTTAACTAAGATGAATACTTAATCAATTTGATTAAGGAAGAGTAATATAAGTTATGTTAAAAATTAACATAGCTTGAATATTAACACTGAATGGTAAATTTAAAAGATTTATAATCTTTAAGTAATTAATTATCGATATAGATTATATGAAGTGATTATATGTTTGTGTGAGTATTTAAATATAATAAGGATTTATCAATAATGATAAATATGTTATGACTTATGTGGATTATGTAGGTGATTAAATAAATATATTATTTAATGTGTATATATTTATTTAGCATAAAAAGAGAGGTAAGAATAAAGTTTGGTAACCTAATATATAATTTTTAGGTATGTGAATTAAATAACCTAAGTTTTATAATATAGAAGAATGTTAGTATTTAAAAATATATACTAACCCTAAGAGATTTATTTTATACGTCTCAATTAGTTAATTTTATAACTTAATTACAGCAAGTCTAATTGGGTTATAAAAATTAAATGTACATGAGTGATTATTTAAATTACAAACGAGTGAGTGGAAACCCTAATTAAATAATTAGGGTAAGATAAAATTAAAGTGTTGGAACCATGGTTATTTACATGGCCCAAGTAATTGATTGAAAACCCAAAAGAATTAAATGAGTGACCCAACTTTTAGCCCAATTGAGGAAAGATTTTTTGGACATTTAGTAAACTAAATAAAGCATTAAAAACAAAACAAAAATGAGGAGATAAAGGCCTCATGGCCTGCCACACAAGGGAGAGAAAGGGGGATGAATGAAATGATTTCCTTACTTTATTTGGTCACCAACTATGCAAGGTGTCAAGCTTTCATTCTAACAACACCTTTCACCAAGCTTGCAAGAAACCACTTAATTAATGAGAGAGGGAAGGAACAAGAGATATTGAGAGATGAATATAGATTTGTATAACATATCCGTATACTTTTACTAACAAACAAAACCTTACTCCTTTCTCTTTCATTTTATAGCTGAAGTTAGCTAAACAAAGCAAGAGAGATAGCAAATAGGATTTTTGGCTATAGAGAGAGAAGAAAGAGGGAGGGTTTTTGTAAGTTTTCAAGTCCCATAATCAAACTTAGCAAGAAGAATGATGAGTAGGTTTTATACCTATGAATCCGATATTATTAAACTTAATTAATGCTATCTTTAATTGTTTTTTAGTATCTTTTTATGTGTTTTGTGTTTATTTCTTATAGGTTGGAACTGGAGGGACAAATTGGTCATTTGGGAGAAGAAAAAGGTCAAAATTCATTAAAATTAGAGCTGAGTGGCATTTTTGTAATTATGCAGTCCTGGTCAAGCGCCTAGGCGCTTAGAAATGACCTGGGTTAAGCGCCTAGGCGCTCGTGTGCAGCTAAAGAGAGATTTTTCTACTGTTGAGTGGGTTTTTAAAGCCAAAAAGGAATCTGAATGAGGGGGGAGACCAATACAAATAGGGAAAGACTTTAGAAAAGACGTATCACTTAATTTTTCAAGAGATTTACAGAGAGGACAACGAAGAAAAATACGAAGGAGAATTGCAAGGGCTGAATATCAAAGAGAGATTATTGGAGCAAATTCAGAGTGTCTTCTTCTCTTCTCTAGTTTTATCTTTTGTAATTATCTGGAATGTTTGGATTATTAATTTGGATGATGTTTTTCTTTATTATTATTATGAACTAAATTTTTATTAAGATTACAATGGAACTTGTTATGTAGTTTAAATTAAATCTTCCCATTGAATAAAAGTTGGTTTTTATTGAATTATTTATTATATCTTTCGCTTATTGATTAATTGTTTGTCCAACAATTACTGTGATAATCTATATAAAATTGGAAGATGGAGTATAGATTAAGATTTGGATATGATAACATATGTTCATATAATCTGATTAGGGTTAATATGATTAGCATGTAGGATAGGAATATACATATGTGTCTTTTGTATCTATTGAAAGAATTTGTGCATTAAACCCTAATTAACTTGATTCACATAGGGATATAGTGAATTAATTGACTATGGCGTTCCTTGTGATTTTGCGTCTTAAGGATCAGAGTTAGGAGGATTTGTTCACGTGTTTTAGAAAAAGTGCGTGAATTTTATAAAGTATTCTTGGATAATGATTCATATTAATTAATTGATTTAAATGGAAAGTAAATTGGTTTAAATGAAATACTAAGGGAAGTTGTAATCTTAACCTATTAAATCTGTAGTTATTCTTGTGAAATTCTGATTTTAATTATTAGTTTTGTTAAGTTTAATTTTCAAATCACAAACAATATTTCGTAGTTTAAAATAGGATTAATTGCATTGAAATTAGTAATTGATAACTATTAGTCTATTTTCTCATGGAAACGATATCCTTGCTTGCTGAATATTACAATTGAACGCATATACTTACGTGTTAAAGTGCTATTAAAAAAATTAGGCAACAAAGAAGAAGAAAGAAAATCAAGCAAAGGTATAAAAATTTTAACTTTAATATAGTTTATTTCCTTTTGTTTGGTTTGATTTTTGATGATATAAAGTTATGATCTTGAGATCTAAAATATTAAGATTTATATATTAATAAGTTTTTTATGTTTAGATCTAATCCTTTTAAGTGTCAAAAGTTAGATCTAAAGCAAGAAATGAAAACTAGTTTTTCAAAAGTTAGAAAATCCTAAATTTTACTACTTTAAAAGGTTATAACGTGAGATCTATAACTTTGTTTTGTGATCCATCATAGAGGGGTACTAGATATATAAGTTAACTAGTAAAACCAAGTGGTAGCACTCAAAAATATTGAGTTTACAAGCCATGGTGGCTATTTTGGTCAAAATAGTCCGGATAAAGAAAAGTGGGAAAAAGGAGAAAAATAGTTTCTATCCAGCTGCTACCAGGGGTTGTTTTGTCCGTTTATTTCTCTTTACAAATTCTAAGAAACTTTGGAGTGATAATATGAGAGGTTAAGTGAGTCTTATAAAAATTTGGGAATTTTTGGCCATGTAGAATGAGAGTTATGGATTTTACGGTTAATGACTACTTTAAAAGTATGCTTGAATAACTCTTTATGTGTAACTCCAAAAATTATGAAATGTTTACTGGAAGTATATATATATGTGTAAGGAACATAGCCAGTAAATTTTAGAAGTTTTGGACAAAGTTTCGACTTATGATAAATGTAACAAGATTTAGCTGTTTTGGACTATTTAAATACAGTAAATGAATTTCAAAAATTCCAGGGAAAATATATTTTCATAAGGGAACTATATTTAGTCGATTTCTAGAAAATAAATAATTGTAGAGGTGTTTTACTATTTTTCATATAAATGATGATATTATGGATAAATGAGTTAAATTAATTATGTGATGTTCAAAATTTAGAAAATAGAATTTTATGACTTGAAAACCCTAGATATGCTATATGCAAATTTTTTAGCGGTGTTTTAGTCATTGTTGATGCATCATTGGATTCTTCCTGCCGTTACGCTGGGATTGTTACCACCGCCCTTACTTTCTATTAGGTTGATGCTGATAGCTCCACTGGAGATAGAATTTTAATGCTTGCTTACACAATATCCTCACAACACCTAATCGAACAGTAGTTTTGTGAAGGTTGACCATCACCGGCTTTCCTCGGTGCCTACTTGGACAGTAGTTTACAACGGTCTGGAAATAACTGAACTTTTGGGGTGCCTCGACTAGGGATTTATATAACCGATTCCATCATTGATTCTCCCTGGGGAAGATTGTTCTCCATGGTTTTCATCATCAGATATTTCCTGATGATACGCTGGAGTTATCGCCAGCGGATTGTAATATTAGATACTCTAACCTTCGTTGAAATAGCTTTCAATGGCTTACATCACCGATTCTTTCCCGATGCTACGCTGGAGTTGTCGCCAACGATTTGCAATGTCAATTATTCTGACCTTCGTTGAAGTAGTTTTCAACGGCTTACATCACTAGACCATTCCTTATGCTATGCTGGAGTTGTCGCCAACGATTTACACTGTCAATCATTCTGACCTTTGTTGAAGTAGTTTTCAACGGCTTACATCACCGGATCTTTCCCGATGCTACGCTGGAGTTATCTCCAATGGTTTACACTATTAATCATTCTGACCTTCGTTGAATTAGTTTTCAACAGCTTACATCATTGGATGTTTCCCGATGCTATGCTGGAGTTGTCGCCAACGATTTACAATGTCAATCATTCTGACCTTTGTTGAAGTAGTTGTCAACAGCTTACATCACCGGATCTTTCCCGATGCTACGCTGGAGTTGTCGCCAATAGTTTACACTCTCAGATGTGCCTGATATCTATACTGGGGATACCTTTCTGACAAGTTATACCCTAGAATGAATTTGGATGTTTTGATGCATTCAAAGACCCGTGGTTCATAACACCGGACCTTCCCGAAGTTTTGACAAGGGCTATTTTTAATAATCTCTATCATTGGCTTTCTGAACCCCACATCCAGGTTAATACAATTGACTTACATGTAGATCAGAAGTTTGGCATCTAAATTTAAGGTTTCTGGCCCTTTCCACTCAATGGCGTAGCACATTTTTCCAAGATTTGACTTTTTATCTTTCGAGAACTTTGTTATAACTCAAATTTAATCAATTCGAAAGGGGTGGGGACCACCTTAGGTGGTCACAGGTAGACTCGCGGCTCCCATCGGCTATATATACTCCTTCCCTTCTCTTTCACAAGTCATTTTCAAGTTGAACCATATAAAAAATCTAAAATTTCCTCTTTAGTTCTACTGAGTTTGGGTTATTTTTTGCAAAATCCGTCACCGTACAAACGTTCTACACTACTTTGGTAATGTTTACATGTTTTGTTTTCAAGTTTTGACCGTTAGAACGTTAGATTTCATATAGAATGCTTTTTAACATAATATAGTGAATATACATGGTCATATGACTCGATAAAAATTATTTAACTTAGTAAATGTTCATATTTTACCATTCTGAATGTATGGATGTGAAAAAATTAACTTCTGAGATAGTCATTTGACATCCTATTTAAGGACAAATGAGCACAAGTTTTCAAATAAAGCACTCATGGTAATTTGGCTGCCATGGATTTAATTTTGATGTTTTTTATACATATACGATGTTCATGATTTTGGATTGGTGTGCTACTGAATGGCCACCTAGTTATGCATATGTGCATGTGGACAATCCATTTTACGAAGGAGACTCTGTCAAAATTTTTTCACAAGTCTGAGCATTTAATGAACATGAAATTTTAACTCTACTGTGGATGTATGTAAACACAATGCATATATTAGGACTTAGATTATGCATAAAGCAATGATATGAATTTAATAAGCTTTAAGTTTATAACTTACCTCACCCTTTCTGAGGTGATTTGGAGACTTTGCTCAGATTATGGATCCAGACCAGCTGAGTAGCTCTTGTAGGGCCTTTGCAGGTGTAAGGAGGAGAGCTTCTGATGTTCGTCAGCCTCATCCAACCAGGAAACCTCGTTGGTTGACGAAGTCAGTGATTCGCCCTATCCGGGTTGATTGGCCAGATGCCGTGGACGAGGAGGATGATGTTCCTATTGTGGATCCTACTCCTTCTTCCATTCCCCGTCGGGGGTTTCCAGCTATTAACGTGGTGATTCCAGATCTTCTAGATGATTTAAGTTGTCATCCCTCGATCTACTTTCATGCGAACGTGGTAATAGCTATTTCCATCTTTTCCTTTCTTCTTTTCTCACTTTCGGGGCAAGAGTTTTTTGGTTTTGATTTGCAATTTGATGCAAGTTCCCAGCTTTACTTAGCCCAGGGGGAACTGGTTTAACATTCACTCCTTATACTAAACCCTCCATCCAGAGTACCGAGAGATCGTCCATTCATGGGGCTTTCAGGTTTTCTTTTATATTTCTCCCGGTCAATGCCCCTGGGGTTATCTAAGGTCTTTGTCTGAGTGTTGGTTCTACTAGACTCAGTCTCTCCATTTATTGGATTGCGAGGTGATGATGACACCGATGGACTAGCGGTTTATCACTGGGTTGGAGTTTACATGGGCGCTAATGCCTTTGGTGGCTGACATTTTACTGGCTGCCGTTTGATCCCTTTTAGGAGTTCATGCCATGACTCTCAAATGTTGGACCATTTGCTCTAGGCCCATTAAGCGTTGATTCCATGAGTTGGGCTTTGACTGAGTCTCTGCCTGATGATCAGAGGGTTAGAGATCGCATTCTTTGGCGGCTGTTCTTGATCATCATCAGGGGTTGTTTCCTAGCGGACAACTCCTCGACGGTCTCTTTTGCTTTGGTCAGCGCCACTCATGATGTGGGCCGTATAAGAGACTTTGACTGGGGCTCATACACCTTTGCCTATTTCCTTAGAGGGATGTGCCTATGCTTAGAGGGCATGATAGAGGTTTGGCTAGGCTTTTACTCATTTTTGTTGATGAGTATTTTCTTTATCTTTCATTTTCTCCCGCTCGGGTTGTTAATTTTCATGACTGAGGATATTTGATCTTTGTATTTTCAATTTTGGGCCTATAAGAGGCTCCCCTATCTTCGTCCCGTTACTACATTAGGTCTGGAGACCTATCCATGGGGATGGCGATGACATCACTCCACTCTTACAGAGGTTCCTATAGCAGAGGGGTTTACCCATTCTCATTTGTAGTTGGAGTTGTTGACATCACTCTACTCTTACAGAGGTTCTTGTTGATTCCCCTGATGGGTTTGGATAGCTTCACTTTATCAGAGGGCCCTTTTACTCAGGAGGTTTTCTACCGCTGGTAGTTCCCTCGTACCATTAGAGCTCAGACCCGCACTACATAGTTCATGGGGGATATGGTTCCTGGATTTTTTATGATGACAGAATGGATTGCCTGCATCCGAGAGCTTACTTATTTGGCATAGATTGATAGCTTGACCCAGAGGTTGGACCGAACACATTTTTTCATCCAGTATTTGGGCAAAGATCCGTCAAAGGTAGATTCTTTCGATCCGTCCAGCTGTGGTGATGGCCCTTCTAGTGGTCCATATTCTGATAGCTTTACTGGTGCAGACCCCCCTCTTTATCAACCAAACATCCCTTCTGGTAGAGATTAAGTGACTCAAAAGGAGTTACATCAGATGGATCGATTGGATGATGTGGACATCATTGATTTCTTCTTATAGATTTCTCGTTATCTCTTTTGATAGGCCTCTATTAGATATTGGGTGGTTGTGCCCCATTTCTCATTATATCTTTTGATAGTCCTCTATTAGATATTGGGTGGATGTGCCCTATTTCCATGTACTTTTCATTTTTAGTTGTTGACAAAGATGATGTATTTAGGAATGTATGTATAATGCTTTCTATTCCTTACATCATATTGTCATTTATCATTGTTATTTATCATGATGCATGCACTATGTCATGGATATGCATTCACAGAGGTGAGTTTAGCATTGACCCCTGGATAGTCTTATGATACGGTTCTACAGATGTCTTCATCTACCGTTAGCAGAATTGAGCATACCCCACCCATATTGATTGCCTCTTCTCTGAGATCATGGTATGGCAGCTTATCTCCCCCAGATCGGGTGACAGTTGATCAGATGTTGAGATATTATATAACCCTCCTGACATTCTAGATACCGTTGGGCTTTGTAGAGAGCATGATATCTTGTTGGATACCAGAGAGATATGTTTTTAGATTTGATATTCATGAGCTGACTCCTACGTTAGAGGAGTATGAACGCCTCACTAATTTTCCCTTGGACCGACCTTGCCCTAGGATGGCTGTTGGTGATATGAGCCGACAATTTATGACCTTGACTGGCTTACGACGTAGAGTTATTATGGACGAGATTACCTCAGGGCATGTGGTGTCCTTGGATTTCTTAAATTGACGTTGTTAGGTCATTGGATAGCTATCTATGACATTCAAGGGATTTCACCATTATTGAGGTTGAGTGGCTGGTTGCCCGAGTAGATATTCTATTGATGTGTGTCGCGGCCTATTTGTACATGTTGTTATATATGGACCATCTAGACATTGGCCTAATGACAGTAGTTTGTGCTCTTAAAGAGGGTTGCAATATATTGATCATGATATTGGCAGAGACCTTGAGGTCGGCCACCTTTTGCCATACCCATCTTATGGGGTTTTTTAGAGGCAGTGTCAATTTGTATGTGTGGTTTTGACACATTTTAGATCGATCGACACCTTTAGACGTTATGGGTACTACTTTACTCATGAGATAGCTATGTCTTATTCTTTTCGGCCGACTGAGTGTATAGATGCAACATCCTGGTTGGTTTTTCTGACAGCGATCGAGGACCCATTTGCGATCTTGCCTTGTTCAGGACTCAGCTCTCCTTATAGCTTTATTACTCATGCAGTTGGCATGGACTATCTACCCCTGGCTAGTTTGAGAGGGATGACCATGTATCATCCACTGGCTGTCATGGGACAGTTTGATCAGTTTCAGGATATTTACCCCTTTGACGGGGCCTTGGGTCAGTGATTATCAGCTTGGTTTTTTTCAGTAGATGACTTGACTAGGATTTATGATTGTTGGACTCATCGAGAGAGGGTTAATTTTTTGACTAGTCATCTGTGTCGCTCTTTAGAGCATTCTACATGGCTGGAGGCAGATATTGCATCGGCTATGGTTGTTCACTCATAGCCTGTGACACCCCCAAATTTGGGTACTTCATTCCCACACGACTTGGTGTTCACTTTCCATACATTCATACTAACTACCCAAATATAATAGAATTTAAACCATAAATCCTCCCACTAAAAATGGTTACATCATTCAGTTCAATAAAAATCTCCTAGGTTATCTAACCTTTAATATAAATCAAGTGCAAAAATAAAATAATTGTATCACATCATTTAAATAAAGTCTATCAACATAAAAGCCAATAAATTGCAAGTCTTCATCACTTGTACATTTCCCATTTTCCATTGTTTGTGGTAGGTTCATCGACCTTCTCAACTTTAGCTGCAATAATTATATTTATGCAAAAGTGATCAAAACAAATGCTCACTAGATATAGCAATGAACAACGATAGAATAATAACCGTCAATGAATAAGCTCATTAGAACTGAATAATACTATGTCAATGATAACCAAAAACTGGAATCAAAATATGAAATATAGCTGAGGGTCATAAGACCACTAACTATGTCCACGGTTACAAGTAATATTTCAAATTTAACCTAAGCAGTTATACTGTAGGGACTTCACGTACTTAGGGGGATCAACCCTTCGTACCATGTATTGTGCACAAACATCTAAATGCTTAAGCATAAGTAATCCCCTATAATAGGGTTGTTCATCTCAGTTTTAATATACGAGTCCGCACCAAAAGAAGTTTGGTTTGGATAAGCTTCAAGGTAATTTAGAGTTCAACGAACATCAACTAAGGATTAGTTGAATCAATATAGTTTAATATCACTTTAAGTGCTCGATAACAATATGATATGAAATAGTCATGAATTATAAGTGAATCAACATTATACATCGAAAACATGATTTAGAAATGGACAATAAAGCATAGACATTGAATATTATACCAAACCTTGCTTGAACAAAAATAAGCTAAGGCTATTAATTTTACTCAATAAAAGAAGCGAGTTAATGAATTTGCATGATTAATAACAAGTTGAGGAATAAAACTCGCTCAACATAAGAATAACAGAATTTAGGAACTTGCGTAATTAGAACAACATTAAAGATAGGAACCCTTCTCAAAGTAAGAGTTAGGTTGAAGAGTTTGCATGAACATAATCAAGTTAGAATAGATATATAAGTAGGTTTAGGAACTTGCTCAATACATCAATAAGGTTTAAGCACTTGCACAATCGTAAAAGTAGAGTTAGAGAACTTGCCTCGTGCGTAGGTTAAAGAATCACTACTCACGTTCACCACAAGTCCTACACATACCATATGTATTGACAATACACATTAGTTACACTAATATTAGCTTCGTGAGTTTCTTTCCCACTTTTAGTATAGCTCACTAACTAAGTTTAAGTTTAAACAACATCACATCTTTTCATGAGCATCACATTTTAGCTTTATTACAACTACTTAAGTGATCATGTCATTGCACCATATACACATTAAGTGTGACGAACGAGAATTTTGTAATTTAATTTTAATATTTATTGAATTAAATAAATATTTTTCGATGATTTAATTATTAGATTTAATAATTAAATTGATACAATTGTGGTAAATTAATTTAATTATATGTGTTACATTTATTAAATTAATGTAGGGAATTTTTATTATCAAAGTATGTAATTATGTGAGCTTATTGAATTAAATGAATCATTTAATAAGCATATTGGTATTTTAATTAATTTAATTATTAATTAAAGAATTTATAATTTGACATTATTTATTAATGAGAAATTTAATTATGTGACTATGTGCATTATTGAGAAATTATTATATTTTATTTAAAGTAAATTAAATAAAATATTGATTTATTTTATATGAATGTGACATTATTTAAACTATATAATAAAACTTTATTAAATTAAATGATTTTTAAAACCTATTTTTAGCTAGCCAAACATGGCCTTAGTGGGAGTTACCACCAGTTAACCATGACTGGGTTAACTGGCAATGACGCACGTCAGTTCTCTGTTATTCTTAACAAATACGCATTCTTTTTCTTTTTCTGTCATTATTGCCCAAGTCTAGAATAGCATATCAGAGAGAAACCTTGAGAGTTCAGAGATTTTGAGAGTTAAGAAGAAATTGGGGAAGGTTTCAATACTTCTAATCTACGTTTGGGTAATCTCTTCAACCCAATTTTTATTATTACGCTCTTTAAAAGTTTCACGAATATAAGTTTCAAAGTTTTGGTTTAACCTCTGTAATTGAGTTAGGAGTATTGATTATGAGTTGTATATGTGTTATGTTATATCACATCGTATTTAATTATATATATGTTGTAAACCATAACATCAGTGTCATGAAAACGTGTCGTACATATGTTTTACAAAATTACAGAGTTGGGTTTTGGCCTTATGGCCTAATACGTGATATTTTGTGTAATGATCGTATATTATCCTTAAATTTTATACCCTTATATTTTTGAGCATGTTAATATGAAGAGATCAAACCTTAAACGAACGGATTCGGTGTTATAACGAATCCGTAGTGTTAAATTATATGTTTGTGTTCAAAATCCTTAAGAACATCAAGAACAACCCATTTTTACGTGATTTAATTCTGTGATTAAGTGTTTTAAATGGTTAAAATCACTTTATATATGTTGGGTTATGATTATACATGAATTATAACATATGGGTATGTCTGAATTCGTGTTGTAATATTTAAAATTGGAATTTTTTTGGATGTGTTCTGCAATTTTCGCGAATTGCAGAACTGTTTCTGGCTTGCCGCGCCGCGACCCCAGTACAATGCTTTAAGCCCCGCGCTGCAGCGCCGCAGCGCCGCAGTGCCAGAAGTCCAGCCGCAGCGCCAGAAGTCCAGCCGCAGTGCCACGACGCCGCAGCTCCATGTGTCTGGCCGCAGCGCGAAACCTTAGTTCAATAGTGGCACCGCAACGCCACTCCCCCGAAACTTCAGAAATGAGATATTAAAAATGTTTAAGTCTAACAATGTGTTAGTGGATTAATGTAATGAACATGTAAACATGTTAGAGATATATTGTGATATTAAAATTGATGTTTAACATGTAAATAACATAATTACATGTGGATTTAATTGTTGAATACATAAATATATTGTCATTCATTAAGTATTAATTATCTGATAATGAGATAAATTGACTAAGTATAGTCAATAATTAAAGTGGACAAGGAGAAGAGTTTTTGATGATTAGTTAAGTTATAATTAACTAGTATTGTGTATGTGAATGGTATGTAGGATTTAATTCAAAGAACGTGCTTAGTAAAGTGTAATCTACGCACGAGGCAAGTATCCTATCCCTAACTCCATTCTATTGAGCAAGTATCTTAACCCTACTTTTTAATATCTTTCAAGATTATTAATTACCTTGAATAAGTTATCATTTCTATTATTCAAGTTCAAGTATGATATTACAGATTATTTATATTGTCAAAGCATGATTAAGTTATACAATAATTGTTCTATTGTATACGTTTGAGATTATTATTCAAATTGAATAACGTAATTGTTGAACCTTTTAGACTAGTGAACCTTATTGATTCAACTAGTCCTTAGTTGATGAACGTTCTAAATTTCAGAACCCTTATTGAATTATCCAAACCAAACTTCCTTTGGTGCGGACTCGAATGTCAAACTGAGATGAACAACCCTGCAAAGGGACTCACTTATGCGTTAGCGTTAAGATATTGTGCACAGTATGGTACTAAGGGCTGATCCCCCTAAGTACGAGAAGAAGGTCCATAGTCTTATGACTGTTAAAGGTTTCAAGTATAACCCTTGTTAACCTATGACATAATTCAAGGTCTTATGACCCTCAGAATTCTTTTGATTCTTGTTATTTATTCTTGATTCAAAAGTTGGGCTTTTATTCAGATGTCTTTGATTATTCGCATGTTATTATCTTGTTGTTTCATTATTATACTTGTGGGCATTTGTGCTCACTCTTGCTATATAATAACATTGAAGTTAAGAATGAAAGAAGTGATGAACCTTCGAATAGTAAGGGCAAGGGCAAAGTTAGCAAGTGTTGAAGACTTGTATTTATTTTATTGATGATGATTTATGTTTAAGACTTGAGTTATGATGTGGTTAACACTTAATTGTTTAGAATTCCGCACAGATGTTTTAAGGTTAGTTTAAACCTGGGATTGTATTATTATTATTATTCGAATGTTGTAATCCTTTTAAGGAGAAGTTTTATTCTATCTATTGCATGGTTTGCATTTATTATGGGTAGATAGATAGATGATATTTGTACAGTGAACACCAAATCCCGTGGAATCGAAGTACCCGGATTTGGGGGTGTCACAGGTTGGTATCAAAGCTGTAGGTTATGAACCTTAGGTGGGGGAAACAGCCTTAGGTAGTAGCCTTATAGAAGAAGATAAAAATTGAAAACTCTTATCGAGTTCTAAGAAATGAATTTTTGTAATTCATTGAAGATAATAAAATACATTATGTATTTATGTGTTAAGTATGCGTTAGATAGTATGACTTAGTAAGTAAAACTTAAAATTTTGTTGTCAGGATGACGAATGATGGAGAAGCTAGTCAAGCTGGGGAGGAAGAACCCCGATTACCTATAGTACCTACAGAGGAGGAGACCCGAGACATACATGTTGTTAGGGAAAAGTTAGTTCAGAGGGAGTCATCTCCATTGATCACCGTTGTTGGTCAGGAGCATGAGCCCGAGACTGATCCTAAGGAGGATCCTGAGGAGGAGTTTGATGAGGAAGAGGAAGAAGAGGAGTTACCACGGTACACGGTTGATGTAGAGATGTATGACACATTATACGACCGTAATGTGGAATTACAAGACGAGGTTCAGGAATTGACTGAGCGAGCGACCGTTCAGCAGTCTACTCTCGAGCAGAAGGAGAGGGAGATCTCGACTCTTTACTCACGACTGGGAAATGTAGAATGGGAATTGGTCCATGAGAAGGGTCAAACCGAAGATAAGACTGAGGAGATAGAGAAGCTGAAGAAGGAACTGAAAGAAACCTCCAGAAGACTGAAAATAGCAGAGGAAGGATGGGTAAGAGAATCACATCGAGCTGATCGTGCAGAAAATGATAGTCGTGCAAAGAAGGCAAAGCTTGAAGACACGTACGCCACACTTAATCATGCGATGGATGAGGTTCAAGAGCGAGTGTTAAGGTACCACATCCAGTTTGAAGGACTTCCATCGTATATGTTGGATCGCAGGACGATGTCTCGTATCATGAATGAGGAGAGTGGTAAGGCTATTGAGCACCTTAGAAGACAGGAATAGAATCTGTTTATTTATGTGAAAGACTTATATAGTTTTATATAAATTCCGATGTGTTTATGAACTAAGGAATATGTTAATATTTGAATGTTTTAAATCCTGTGGATTCTTTATTCCAGGATAGATGATGTAAATAGCAGTATGCTATAGTTTAATGTTAAAACTTTTTAATTGAATGAAAAGACATCAAGTTGTTTGAGATGATGTGTTGAGTAATGTCTTAACTATGTAGAGAAATAAATAAAGTTCTAATAAACGTTTACTTAACAGAAAAATGTCGCCAAGGAGAAGACAACAACGTCAACCGGTTCAGGAAGGGTAAACCAATAATAACAATAATGCCAACGTTAATCCAGTTCAACAGCTAGTTAATTTACTAACTGGAGTCATGAATAACCAACCGCAAGCTCCACCTAGCACAACGTTTAAAGATTTTAAGGCGGTGGGACTGCCAGAGTTCAAAGGTTCCAGAAACCCGATCGAGGCTCAAACGTGGGTGATGGAAATGGAGAAGGTTTTCGACGTTGCTAGGGTTCGAGAAGATCAGAAGACCGTTTTACGACATTTATGCTGAAGTCTGAGGCTAGCTACTGGTGGCAGGCAAACAAGATGCGAGGAGGTGAAGGTGTAATGACGTGGGAGAGATTCAAAGAGATTTTTTTTGAAATGTATTTCCCAGCTAGTTCGCAGAATCAGATGGAGGTGCAATTTCTGGAACTGAAACAGGGAAACATGAGCATGCCTGAATACGCGGCTAAATTCGATGGGTTGGCAAGGTTTACCTCGTATCAAGTACACACTGACGAGAGGAAAGCCAGACGATTCGAACAAGGACTGAAGCCTTGGGTGTACAGCAAGGTATCAATGTTTCAACTTAACACGTTTGCGGGAGTTTTGGAAAAGGCCATTCTCGCGGAAGGAGGAAGTGATGCAGTGACTAAGTACAACCAAGAACAGAAAAAGAAAAAGAGTGAGAATGAAGGTAATAACAAGACTGGTGGAAGTAATACTGGGAATAATAATAATCAGAAGAGGAAGTGGACGGATAACTCGACAGCTGAAAGTCAACACGGAGGGCAGAAAAAGAAGATAGAAGCGTGTTCGACTTGCGGCAAGGCACATCTAGGAGTTTGTTTGAAGGGAAAGAGAGTGTGCTACAATTGTGGTCAGGAAGGCCACATAGCACCAAATTGTCCAAACCCAAAGAAGGGTGCTTGTTTCAACTGTGGTTCGAAAGATTATTTAGCAAGAGACTGTCCCAAGAAAGGATCGGGAGGATCAGGACAAGGAGGAAACCGGGGAAATACCAGTGGAAATACCTTAACCACCACCGGACCACCTGCAACAAACCGACCATCCGCCAGAACTTTCAATATGACGGTGCAGGATGCAATCCAGTCTCGTGATGTGGTGTCAGGTATCATTCCGATCAATGAAATTAATGCTTACGTTTTATTTGATTCGGGTTCTACTTGTTCCTTTATATCCGATGACTTTACTAATAGTTTAGATTTGCTCAAGGATGAATTGGAATATCCCATGATTATAGAAATTGCGAATAGAGAGATAATTCCTGTTAAGCATGTGTATAAGAATTGTAGAGTGGATATTAAGGGTAATATCATGAACGTAGATCTTATCCCTATTCGATTGGGGGAATTCGACGTTATATTGGGTATGGATTGGCTATCCAATTATGGGGCTGTAATTGACTGCCAAAAGAAGCGTATTAACCTTATGACTCCGTCAAAGGTTGTGTTTTATGGTAGCAAGTCGCCTAGACAAGCGAGTTGTCTGACGATGTTGCAGGCCAGGAAGTTATTAAGACAAGGCTGTGTAGGATATTTAGCTTACATAGTCGACAGTCGAAAAGAGAACCCGAAGGTAGAGGAGATACCGATTGTGAGGGACTTCGTCGATATATTTCCAGACGATTTGCCAGGACTTCCACCAGATAGAGAAGTAGACTTTGTGATTGATTTGGCGCCCGGAACTGCTCCAATATCGAAGGCACCATACCGCATGGCGCCAGTAGAGATGAAGGAATTAATGGTACAACTACAAGAATTGTTGGACAAAAAGTACATTCAACCGAGGGTATCGCCGTGGGGAGCGCCGGTGTTGTTCGTGAAAAAGAAGGACGGATCGATGAGGCTCTGCATTGACTACAGAGAATTAAATAAGGTCACAATTAAGAACAGATATCCATTACCGAGGATCGATGATCTGTTTGATCAATTGAAGGGAGCAAAATACTTTTCCAAGATTGACTTGAGGAGTGGTTATCACCAACTGAAGGTGAGGCCAGAGGATGTACCGAAGACAGCATTCTGAACGCGATATGGTCATTATGAGTTTTTTGTAATGTCGTTTGGTCTTACGAATGCTCCTACAGCATTTATGGGACTAATGAATGGTGTATTCAAGCCGTTTTTGGACAAATTCGTGGTGGTGTTTATAGACGACATTTTGGTATATTCCAAAACCAAAGAGGAACATGAAGAACACTTGAGGTTAACGTTGGAAGTATTGAGAAGGGAGAAGTTGTATGCTAAATTTTTGAAATGCGAATTCTAGATCGAGAGAGTACAATTTCTTGGTCACGTAATCGATAAAGATGGAATTTCGGTAGATCCATCCAAAGTAGAAGCTGTGATTAACTGGGATCAGCCAAGAACGCCGTCAGAAGTAAGAAGTTTTCTTGGATTAGCAGGATATTATAGAAGATTCATACAAGATTTTTCTAAGATCGCAACTCCGTTAACGAATTTAACTCGAAAAGCTGTGAAATTTGTTTGGACGGAGAAGTGTGAGGAGAGTTTTCAAGAATTAAAGAAGAGGTTGAGTACAGCGCCTGTGTTATCTCTTCCGGATGATACAGGAAATTTTGTTGTTTTTAGCGATGCGTCGCATAAAGGACTTGGCTGTGTGCTGATGCAAAACGGCAAAGTCATTGCGTATGCATCACGGCAGTTGAAGGATTACGAGAAGGGTTACCCAACCCATGATTTGGTGTTAGCTGCAGTTGTTTTTGCTTTGAAAATTTGGAGGCATTATCTATACGGGGAGAAGTGTGAAATATATACGGACCACAAGAGTCTGAAATATATTTTTACACAGAAAGATTTGAATATGCGTCAAAGAAGATGGTTGGAATTAATCAAGGATTATGACTGTGAGATTTTATACCATCCGGGTAAGGCCAATGTGGTTGCCGACGCTTTAAGTAGAAAGGGTCGTGAGAAATTGATGATGTTGACTGCTCAGCAGGAGCTAATTGCAGATATGGAGAAACTGGAGTTAGAAGTGAAGTATCCTATGGAGATTGATGAGAAGCTATTTCAGATGTAATCTGGTACAACTCTACTAGATAGAGTGAAGGAGGCTCAGCTTCAGGATGATGAATGCAAAAAGGTAACATCGAAGATATCTGAAGGAACCGAACCAAGATTTAAGATGGATAAGGAAGGAATATTGAGATTTGAAAGCAGAATTTGGGTTCCGCCAGTACAAGAAATTAAGGAAGAAATTTTGAGTGAGGCTCATAGTTCAAGATATTCGATTCACCCTGGTAGTACAAAAATGTACCAAAATCTTCGACAACATTTTTGGTGGCCGAATTTGAAACGTGATGTTGCAGAATGTGTTGCCAAATACCTGGCATGTCAGAAAGTTAAAGCAGAACATCAGAGACCGAGTGGATTGCTACAACCGTTGGAGATCCCAGAATGGAAATGGGAACATATTACGATGGACTTCGTGGTTGGCCTTCCGACGACTCAGAAAGGCTACGACGCAGTATGGGTTATCGTTGACCGACTGACGAAATCCGCGCACTTCCTTCCTATAAAAATTAGATTTAACTTAGATCAGTTGGCAAGATTATATGTGAAAGAGATTGTTTCGAGGCACGGAGTGCCGGTGTCTATTGTTTCTGATAGGGATCCGCGCTTCACATCAAATTTTTGGAAACGTCTTCAGGAATGCATGGGTACACAACTGCGAATGAGTACAGCTTACCACCCTCAAACAGACGGACAAAGCGAACGAACGATTCAAACACTGGAAGATATGTTACGAGCCTGTGTAATAGACTTCAAAGGAAATTGGGATGATCACCTACCGTTGGTAGAGTCGGCTACAATAACAGTTACCACACTAGTATTGGTATTCCGTCTTACGATTCGTTATACGGAAGAAAGTGCAGAACTCCGCTTTATTGGGATGAAGTTGGTGAAAGACAATTGCTAGGGCCAGAATTGGTACAACAGACGGCAGAAATAGTCAAAGTGATCCGAGCACGACTGGTAGCAGCTCAAGATCGACAGAAGAAATACGCTGATCCACATCGTAAAAATATCGAGTTTGAATCAGGTAGTTATGTTTTCTTGAAGGTCTCTCCCTGGAAGGGAAAGATCAGGTTCGGAAAGAAAGGAAAATTGAGCCCAAGATTTATTGGACCCTTTGAGGTACTGCGAAGAATTGGAGAAGTTGCGTACGAGGTAGCCTTACCTCCAGCACTCGAGAATATCCACAACGTCTTCCATGTTTCTGTGTTACGACCTTACAAACCTGATTACAAGCATGTAATTGAATACGAACCCCTGCATTTTGAGAAAGACTTATCTTATGAAGAAATTCCTGTCCAAATTGTCGACCGAAAAGAACAAGTTCTCAGAAATAAAGTTATACCTTCTGTTAAGGTAATTTAGAGGAACCACAACGCTGAAGAAGCTACGTGGGAACTCGAAGAGAATATGATGAAGAATTACCCTCATTTATTTACTTAATTATGTATATGCGATTCTAGGGACAGAATCTTTGTAAGGGGGGGAGAATGTAACGGGTCGAAATTATTGAGCCGTGATTCTGGGGACAGAATCCTTTTAAGGGAGAAAGATGTGACGAACGAGAATTTTGTAATTTAATTTTAATATTTATTGAATTAAATAAATATTTTTCGATGATTTAATTATTAGATTTAATAATTAAATTGATACAATTGTGGTAGATTAATTTAATTATATGTGTTACATTTATTAAATTAATGTAGGGAATTTTTATTATCAAAGTATGTAATTATGTGAGCTTATTGAATTAAATGAATCATTTAATAAGCATATTGGTATTTTAATTAATTTAATTATTAATTAAAGAATTTATAATTTGACATTATTTATTAATGAGAAATTTAATTATGTGACTATGTGCATTATTGAGAAATTATTATATTTTATTTAAAATAAATTAAATAAAATATTGATTTATTTTATATGAATGTGACATTATTTAAACTATATAATAAAGCTTTATTAAATTAAATAATTTTTAAAACCTATTTTTAGCTAGCCAAACATGGCCTTAGTGGGAGTTACCACCAGTTAACCATGACTGAGTTAACTGGCAATGACGCACGTCAGTTCTCTGTTATTCTTAACAAATACGCTTTCTTTTTCTTTTTCTGTCATTATTGCCCAAGTCTAGAATAGCATATCAGAGAGAAACCTTGAGAGTTCAGAGATTTTGAGAGTTAAGAAGAAATTGGGGAAGGTTTCAATACTACTAATCTACGTTTGGGTAATCTCTTCAACCCAATTTTTATTATTACGCTCTTTAAAAGTTTCACAAATATAAGTTTCAAAGTTTTGGTTTAACCTCTGTAATTGAGTTAGGAGTATTGATTATGAGTTGTATATGTGTTATGTTATATCACATCGTATTTAATTATATATATGTTGTAAACCATAACATCAGTGTCATGAAAACGTGTCGTACATATGTTTTACAAAATTACAGAGTTGGATTTTGGCCTTATGGCCTAATACGTGATATTTTGTGTAATGATCGTATATTATCCTTAAATTTTATACCCTTATATTTTTGAGCATGTTAATATGAAGAGATCAAGCCTTAAACGAACGGATTCGGTGTTATAACGAATTCGTAGTGTTAAATTATATGTTTGTGTTCAAAATCCTTAAGAACATCAAGAACAACCCATTTTTACGTGATTTAATTCTGTGATTAAGTGTTTTAAATGGTTAAAATCACTTTATATATGTTGGGTTATGATTATACATGAGTTATAACATATGGGTATGTCTGAATTCGTGTTGTAATATTTAAAATTGGAATTTTTTGGATGTGTTCTGCAATTTTCGCGAATTGCAGAACTGTTTCTAGCTTGCCGCGCCGCGACCCCAGTACAATGCTTTAAGCCCCGCGCTGCAGCGCCGCAGCGCCGCAGCGCCAGAAGTCCAGCCGCAGCGCCACGACGCCGCAGCTCCATGTGTCTGGCCGCAGCGCCACGGCGCCGCAGCGCGAAACCTTAGTTCAATAGTGGCGCCGCAGCGCCACTCCCCCGAAACTTCAGAAATGAGATATTAAAAATGTTAAGTCTAACAATGTGTTAGTGGATTAATGTAATGAACATGTAAACATGTTAGAGATATAATGTGATATTAAAATTGATGTTTAACATGTGAATAACATAATTACATGTGGATTTAATTGTTGAATACATAAATATATTGTCATTCATGAAGTATTAATTATCTGATAATGAGATAAATTGACTAAGTATAGTCAATAATTAAAATGGACAAGGAGAAGAGTTTTTGATGATTAGTTAAGTTATAATTAACTGGTATTGTGTATGTGAATGGTATGTAGGATTTAATTTAAAGAACGTGCTTAGTAAAGTGTAATCTACGCACGAGGCAAGTATCCTATCCCTAACTCCATTCTATTGAGCAAGTTTCTTAACCCTACTTTTTAATATCTTTCAAGATTATTAATTACCTTGAATAAGTTATCATTTCTATTATTCAAGTTCAAGTATGATATTACAGATTATTTATATTGTCAAAGCATGATTAAGTTATACAATAATTGTTCTATTGTATACGTTTGAGATTATTATTCAAATTGAATATCGTTATTGTTGAACCTTTTAGACTAGTGAACCTTATTGATTCAACTAGTCCTTAGTTGATGAACGTTCTAAATTTCAGAACCCTTATTGAATTATCCAAACCAAACTTCCTTTGGTGCGGACTCGAATGTCAAACTGAGATGAACAACCCTGCAAAGGGACTCACTTATGCGTTAGCGTTAAGATATTGTGCACAGTATGGTACTAAGGGCTGATCCCCCTAAGTATGAGAAGAAGGTCCATAGTCTTATGACTGTTAAAGGTTTCAAGTATAACCCTTGTTAACCTAGGACATAGTTCAAGGTCTTATGACCCTCAGAATTCTTTTGATTCTTGTTATTTATTCTTGATTCAAAAGTTGAGCTTTTATTCAGATGTCTTTGATTATTCGCATGTTATTATCTTGTTGTTTCATTATTATTCTTGAGGGCATTTGTGCTCACTCTTGCTATATAATAACATTACAGTTAAGAATGAAAGAAGTGATGAACCTTCGACTAGTAAGGGCAAGGGCAAAGTTAGCAAGTGTTGAAGACTTGTATTTATTTTATTGATGATGATTTATGTTTAAGACTTGAGTTATGATGTGGTTAAGACTTAATTGTTTAGAATTCCGCACAGATGTTTTAAGGTTAGTTTAAACCTGGGATTGTATTATTATTATTATTCGAATGTTGTAATCCTTTTAAGGAGAAGTTTTATTCTATCTATTGCATGGTTTGCATTTATTATGGGTAGATAGATAGATGATATTTGTACAGTGAACACCAAATCCCGTGGAATCGAAGTACCCGGATTTGGGGGTGTCACATTAAGAACTTGATTTAACATCCTATTACATGTCCAACATGTTATCATTTTCTTTAGATTAGGTTATACTAACACACAAAGGACTACATTTGCATTCGTGCATCCCGACGCCCTCCGATGGCCTCCAAATGCATAATAGTCCTAAAGATAGCCATTTTGACACTTAATAACGACATCAAATTGAAACACTTAAAGAATAAAAGTTATAGGTCTACTCGTCCTCATTCTGGATCATATTGAATCGCATCAATCGGAGTTCGTATGAAAAAGTTATGCTCATTTTAGTAAAACATGTCCGGTTAGTTTTTTTTCCAAAATTTGGCTAGACAGACTACCCCCCCCCCCCGGCCGCTGAGGCGGGGGTTTTTGCTCTAGGGGAGCCCGCCAAGGCGGGGGTCCCTTCTGCGTTTTCGTGACTTATCATCTAGAACACTAGAGAAAGCCAAATTAGGCCTACAAACTCCTTTCTAACAACCATACCAACCTACCCAAGGTGTTATATGTTTACATAAACATAAAATAATATTTCTGACATGTTTCTAACCATCTAAACAACATAAACATTAAGATTACAACCTTTAATTTTTACTATTTCTCTTATTTCCTCTTCTTCTGACATTCATAGAGAAATTCTTGACTGTGAATTCGTTTTACAACCAAAACAGTTAGTTTCAATTACTTTGCTTTCATTTCTTCATATATTTTAACAATCAATAAATAATCCACACTTATACTATGAATTGAGTACCAATTTTAATTCTAATTTAAGCCATATTCAACATATGTCAAAGTAAACTTACTGTAATATGATTTCCTCCATAATAAAATATATTACATGAATCAATTTACTCTAAATCATCTATAGACCACATGAAAATAATTTATATCAACAATTATCATACAAAATTACATAATAAACAATTAATCGTTTACACCAATTTTTACAGAGAACTTTTGAATAGGATAAAACTAAAACTTTGAAAAGTAGAAAGGTAGGATTATACATTTGCTAGAAGATGATTACAACAACTTCATCTTCTAAATTCTCAATTCACATAGAACTTTCCCTTCTCCCTTCTCTCTTTTCTTTCTTTCTTTTCTCTTCTTTTTCTTCTTCTTCGTTCTTTCTCCCTTCTCTAACTTACGTACTTAGAAACATATAATGTATAATATAATAAATATAAATTATATAATATAAATATATATGTAACTGATATCAGTTACATTTTTTTGAAAATCAAAAGTCATAAGGCTTGTTTGGCTAAACCATTTTAAAACTTAATAACTTAAAATCCTTATGCCTTGTTTGGTAAAACCTATTTAAATTAAAGACTTAACATTCATTAAGCCTTGTTTGGCAAAACTGAATTAAACTCGTTTAATTTATTTTAATAACTCATTTATAGCATAGTTTATTGTCACACTTTTATTACCAAATTAAATTAAAAACATTATAATAATCCATTTAATCCCTATCAACTCTCTAACTTAATTATTAAATTAAATTAGAATATTATCTCATAATAATTAATTTCCTTAACTCATTAATTATTTATTTAACAAATAAATAATCAAATTAAACAAATATTTATTCTACAATAAACGCATCAATTAAAATATTTATATAATTCAATAAATATTTAAAATTACAATTTAAAATTCTGGATTGTTACATAGCCGAGTATTGATTCTAATGATGAAGAGCCTATGGAGGACCCTAATTCTCCTACCGAGGATGACCTATTCGCTAGTTTGACAACAGCTCTGGTCGATGATTACCCCAACATTCCCACTTTTACAGCTCCACTTTCTGTAGGGTATTTGGAGCAGAGGTTACATCTGATGACATTTGAGAGGGATCAGGCTAGGGCCTTAATGTTGACAGTTTTTTCTAGTCGAGATGCTGCTTTTACTAAGAGGGATGACACTCGAGCTAGTCGGGATGCCACTTTTGATGAGCGGGATGAGGCTCGAGCTACTTAGGATGTTGCTTTTGTTGAGCGGGATAGGTCGTTGATCTTTGGGCTTTTTTGGTGTATCAGCTTTTCGTGTCTTGGAACCGGTCTTTGGATATTGCCAAGGTTTAGACAAAGGGTTTGGCTTTCTTTTGAGGGTTCAACCCCACTATAGATGGTTGCCTACGTACTCCCATTGATGAGAGATTAGGTCTTACATATTTCAGGCCTGATGAACTGAACGATTTGAGAAGTGTTTATTTGGGTTTTTTTTTGGGTTTTTTTGGGTTTTTTGCTTGGTTTGACCGCACCATAGATGGCTGCCTACGTACTCCTATAGATGAGGGGAGATTAGGTCTTCCGTAGTTCAGGCTTGTAGTGAAAATCTAAATTGACTTGATTGATTTAATTTATGTATTTATTTATTTTATTTTCAGAACCAGGATGTTGGTTTGCAGGTGATTTCGGACATAATACCTCTTCACGGTGTCTAAATTGATGAGCTGGGGGAATTCTTCCACATCCATTTCTTGCAATCTGAGGGCTTCTCCCGTCAACACTTCCTTGACAATGACAGGGCCTTCCCAGTTCAGGGAGAACTTACATTTGGAATAATCTTGATTAGCAAGGACTTTCTTTAATACCAAGTCATTTTCTTTAAATTGTCGAAGTTGGACTTTCTTGTTGTATGACCGAGCAATCCTCTGCTGATATAATTGACCATGAAAGATAGTTGTGGCCCTCCTCTCATCTATCAGAGATAACTGGTGGTACCAGTCTTGCAACCACTAGTTTTCCTCTATCTAAGCATCTATCAACACTTTTAGTGACTCCATTTCTACTTCTATGGGGAGTACTGCTTCCATGCCATAGACCAATGAGTAGAGGGTAGCCCCAGTAGAAGTGCGCATTGACGTCATGTAGGCTAGCAAAGTCAGAGGCAATAAGTCAAGCCATCTCTTGTGGTTGGTGCACATCTTTTGCATAATATTTTTGACGTTCTTATTGGCTACTTCAACAACACCATTCATCCTGGGACGATAAATGACGGAGTTAAGATGTTTGATGTAGAATTTGTTGCACAATTCCTTCATCATCTGGTTATTTAGATTCTTGGCATTGTTCGATATGATCACCTCCGGTTGTCTATATCGATATATGATATTATTTCTGATAAAACCAATGATCATCTCTTATGTAACTTTGGGAAAAGAGGCCGCTTCTACCCATTTGGTGAAGTAATCAATCATGGTGAAGATAAATCGATGACCATTGCTGGTTTAGGGTTCTACTGGCCCAATCACGTCCATACCCCACATTACAAAGGGCCATGGTGAACTCATATTGTGTATTTCATTTGGGGGATCGTGAATAACATTTCCATGGATTTGGCATTGATAGCATCTCCTGACGTGATAGTCACAGTCGGCTTTGAGAGAAATCTAATAATGCATCGTTCTTAATATCTTCTTGGAAAGCAAAAGACCACTCATGTGTGGACAACATACTCCACCATGGACTTCACCCATGAGTCTTTGGGCTTGATCTTTGTCTAGGCATCTTAGAAGGCCTATTCCTGCATTCCTTTTGTAAAGTGCATCTCCGCTCAAATAGAATTTCATGGTCATTCTATGGATCCACTTTTTTCAGTTTGACTTACCCCAGCGGGCGTAGATCTATCTCGAAGATACTCTTTGATGTCATAATACTAGGGCTGTTTGATGGAAGGCAGTTCATCTAATACTTCTCCCATGTAATTTCCATAGGTTAGTGCCTTTTGGCTTGCAAATTTGATATCTGGGATGCCTCCCCTTTTAGATATGTTGATTAAGGAATCCAGGGTTGCTAGTGTATCCGCGAAATCATTCCTATTTCGAGGGATATGAATGAAGGATATTTCTTTGAACTCCAAAGTCATCTTAATAACTTGATGATGGTAAGGCAACAAATGTAATTCTTTGGTGTGATATGCCCCAGTGGTTTGCTTGATGACCAGCTCAGAATCCCCAAATACTACTAACCGTTTAATGTCCATGGACTGGGCTAGTTTCAATCCCATTATATAGCCTTCATACTCAGCTGTGTTGTTGGTGTTGATAAACTGCAGTTTAATGGACACGGGATACTGTTCTCCCGTGATAGATACAAGAACTATCCATACGCTGACACCTTTCATGTTACGGCTCCGTTAAAATATAATTTCTAAGATCAGACTGTATTTTCCTGATGGATTTGTTGAATTATCATTATTTCTTCATCTGAGAAATACGTTTCCAAGAGTTCAAAATTCCCTGATGGTGCTTCGGCCAATTGATCTTCAATTCCTTGACCTTTGATAGACTTTTGAGTCACGTAGATGATGTCGAATTGTTGGAGGATCAACTGTCATTTGGACAGTTGGTAATTCAACATGGGTTTGTTGAATACGTACTTCAGAGGATCCATGAAGATAATGTTGTAACCTTTTGGCAGCCCATGCTAATGTAGAACATGTCTTTTCAATCAAAGTGTACTTCAGCTTGCCGCTATTGAATCTTTTGCCGAGGTAATAAATAACTCTTTTCTTGCCTCTATCGTCTTTTTGTCCCAGCATGCAATCCATAGCGTTGTCATTGACTGATAGGTACATAAACATGGGAACAATGTCCCTTGGAGGTACCAAGATATGAGCTTTGACCAATTGCCTCTTGATGGAAAGCAAGGTATTTTGAGACTCCTCGTTCCACTTCATGGAGGAATTTTTCCTTAATAGCTTAAAGTTGGGCTCACATGTTGCTGTGAGTTAAAAGATGAATATGCTAATGAAATTGATTCTTCCCAGAAATCCCGGTATTTCTTTCTTTTTTCGGGGCACGGGCATCTTGGTGATTACTTCAATTTTGGCAGGATTCAGTTCAATGCCTCCATGGCTTACTAGCAATCCCAATAACTTGCCTAATTTGACACCGAAGGCACACTTGGCCGGATTCAGCTTCAAGTTGTATTTGCGCAATCGGTTGAAAAACTTTTTGAGATGGTCAATATTGTCATCTTCCTTCTAGGATTTGATGATGATGTCATCCACATAGACTTCTATTTCTTTGTGCATCAAATCATGGAAAAGGGCCATCATGGCTCGCTAATAGGTTGCACCGGCATTGATAAGGCTGAAAGATAAACGTATGTAACAAAAGGTTCCCTAGGGAGAGATGAAGGCTATTTTCTCCCTGTCCTCCTCAGCAACCATGATTTGATGATACCCAACGAAACAGTCAACAAAAGAATACATGTCATGCCATACTGAGCCGTGTTGTCTATTAATATGTGGATAAAAGGTACTAGGAAATTGTCTTTGAGATAAACTTTGTTCAAATCTCGATAATCCACGCATACTCATACCTTCACTTTGGGCTTAGGCACAAGAACTATATTAGACTGCCACTCAGGGTAGGTTGGAACCATGATGATGCCGACTTTGAATTATTTAATAATTTCTTCTTTGACTTTCAAACTCCACTCAGGTTTTAGTCGCCTAAGCTTTTGCTTAACTGGCTTAAATCCTTCTTTAATGGGCAGTCGATGGATGATAATATGAGTAGACAAACCGATCATGTCCTCGTTTGACCATGTAAACACATCCTGGAACTGTGTTAGTATAGCAATCATGTCTTATCTTTGGCTTGATGTAAGGTACATGCCTATCTGAATTTCTTTAGGGTTTTCTGAGGTTCCGATATTAACAGAGGTGGTTTGATCAAGGTTTGGTTAGGGTTTGTCTTCAACCCATTCTTTGATCTCCTCAGGCACCTCATAGTCCTCTATCTCCTCTTGTTCAAGCTCCATCAAGTTAAAGTCAAACTCTACATCAAAGTTATAGTTATTGTGGAGATTTGGCATTTCATCAGCAAGGCTAGACAGATCCAACTTTAGAGTCCTGAAAACAAAATTCTTTCACTTAATATATGAGATTATTTGATCATACAAAGCATTAGCAAAAGTAACTGCTAGTACTGTGCAATAAAATTAAGCAGATAATAATATCTACATTACAAGGCAGATGGATTTTCTGCCCTTTTTACCCTTTTTGGCAGATGCAAGGAATGCTGCTCCAATTTCCTATGGTCAAATCCTCATTGACTGGGAGGATAATGGGATTGTTGTTGTTCGTCTCCTCTTTGATGATGACCATGATTGAATCCATATCAGGGTCAGTACTTTTCTTTGAACGATGGTCCTTAGCCCTATTTATGTGAGGGATTAAGATTTTATCATTTGGATAGTCATCATCTTGGATATCCTCGTTCATTCCCTCAGTATGTACCAGAAAGTACATCTTTGATAACCAGTTTTGCGCTTCTTGTTTGTGTCACTAATTCCTTTCCTTGCTTTCTTTATCTAGAATTAGGACTTCTGTTCCACTAGCCAGCTTGGCCCTAGAAATCAGCATACCAGCCACAGGAACAGGAATTTTCCTCATAGGCTTTACAAATCCTGCATCTGTAAGGTTTGGTAGCAGAATTGTAAAGGAAGGAACTGGTGGATACTTGTGCAGCTTCCAATGGTCTGATCTAGAGGAATAGCCTAATCCAACCTTTCCTATCGGGCTAGGAATTTAAATCATACTTCTAATTCCTTGCTAACTCTTCCCTAACCCTTGTCCAGGCTAGAAACCCAAGGATATCATTTTCTGACTAGCCGACATTACTTCGATGGAAACTATGGGCTTCAAAGCTGGGGCTCCAATATATTGATATTGAGTATTGCTCACCTCAAGGGCTTCAAAACTGACAGGCTCAATTCCCTCATCGAGACTGATTATAGGCATATCGCTTTGTGTATGAACAGGATATTCTAGCTCAGCATTGACAGTTACTAGATTACCGTTGATGATGTATTTGACATGTCGATGAAGGGTGGATGGAACTGCTCCTGCCATATGGATCCACGGTCTTCCCAATAATCGATTATATCCTATGATGTTATTCAACACTTGAAAGGACATGTAAAAGGTATGTGGACCTATCTCCACTGGCAGTTCAATTTCTCCTACAACATTTCATCGAGATCCATCAAAGGCTCTTATGACTATGTGGCTACTTCAGATTCGATTGGGATTGATTTTCATTCTTTCCAACATGTCATAAGGACAAATGTCAAGGAAGATCATCCATCTATCAACACACCTCCTATCACATATCCTGAGGACATCATTGCTATGTGCAATGACTTGCAATAACCCGTCCCTTCTGATGGTATGTCGTCATCAATGAAAGATATAACATTACTGTTGAAAATGTGATCTACCAAATGATGAAACTTCTCAGTATCCACCGTCTTTAGCAAGTGAGCTTCTTCTAGTACTTTCACTAAGACCTTGCGATGATCTTTAGAGGGCAATACCAAGTCCAGAATGGACATCTGTCGGGGTGCTTCTTTGAATCTTTGCATCACTTTGGTTTCATTATGCACCATCTTGCGGAGGAATTCTTCAACTTTCTATTCGGGCACTATCCCCTTGGATTTGATGACTGGCTTCATTACTTATTGAGGTAGATCGGGTTTTTCTTTAATATAGCAACAGTTTTATTTGAAGTTGATCCATCATCCTCCCCATAGTTCCATGGGACGCTTTTCAGGTTGATAATGGGATACTACCGCTAGAATGGCAACACCAATGGTTCTGGTACAGCTACCTTCAAAGGGTTCTTTACTTCTTTGACCTTCATTCCTTGGATTGCAAGAGGTGTTGTAGACAAGTATCCTTCAGAGGATATGACTGCTATAACTTCCCTCTATCTCTGTGTTCCTAGAGGAAATATCTTCTCTTCTTCAGGCAATACAGTACCATTATTTGCCATTTACAGGTCACCTCTTTCAATCATATTCTGGATTAGATGAAGAAGTGCCCACCAGCTTTCAATGCTATGACCCTGAGTATTGGAGTGGTATTGACAGACCACAGTAGCATCAAATCTCTTGAAATATGGATTGATTGGGGGTAACAGTTCTATAATCTTCCCTTCATTGATCAACATCTGGCATATTTCTTCCATCGGTTGACCCAAATGAGTGAACTTCCTTTGGTCTGCATAGTCCTGATGAGCCTGTGATCTTTCTTTCCTTGCAAGTTTTTCTTCCAAAGTTTCATTCTCTTTTAATTGTTGTTGATTCCTTGTAATAAGGGAGAGGAGACTTGTGTGCCCCTGACTGATCAGTTGTCGAGTCACTCGATGCTGATGTATCACCAGTTCTTCTAGTTGATCAACCTGTTCTTTGATAGACTTTATTTGTCGCTCTATCATAAACCAAAATTCTGAATAATCCTATTTATCATAATTATATTTGCTGGTTTGGGGAAAATCAGCTACATATTTAAGGTGATTGGAACTTTCTGCACCCCCCTGCTGATTATATTGACATCCTCTTCCTTGTGTTGAGGTAGAGGATTATCTTGCACATGTGGTTGCTCTTGTGTAGTCACCACATTTTCCCCATTATCTATTAGGTCCTATATTTTGTGTTTAAGAGACCAGAAATCTTGGGTATCATGACCTGGAACTCTAGAATGATAAGCACATTTCTTGTTTGTATCAAAATTCCTTCCACTTAGATTGGCTGGAGGAAGGAGCTGGAAAATTTTCTTTTGTGCTGTCAGAAGCTTCAGTATATATTTTCCAATGAGTCCCCTAAGGGTGTGAAAACTCTTCGACGTTTGACCTCTCCAACTTTTTGCAATTAAAGATTTGAGGATTGTGCAGATGCTTGAAAAGGGGAATAATTTTTCCTTTGAATGGGAAAGTTATGATTACCTTTCTAAGTTTGTCCTTGCAGTACCAAGGATACATCTTCTCCTTTCATTTATGAAACCTTTGGTTCCTATAATTTTCAGTCTGAATGAGCTCAACCACAGCTTCTAAAGCTATAAGGTCTTTAATATTTCTAGACTTTAACCTCATCTCAGCCATCTCTTCATGTTTAATCATTTTCGATAATGGTTTTCCTATGCCTGCCAGGACCCTCTCGTAGAACAGAGCTTCTTGTATGTCGATGAAGGTCATTACCATCTCAGTTTCTGTCATTGATGAGATTACTTGAGCAGCCTGACATCTCCATCTTTGGGCATATTCTCTGAATGATTAAGTATTCTACTTTTAAACTTTGGTAATTTGATATCTATCTGGAGCCATTTGTGATTGGAAACTATATTGGTTTAGAAAAGCATGGGCTAATTCTTCCCAGCTATGGATTTTGGAATTGTCCAATTTGGCATACCATGCTCTGGCATCTCCAGTTAGACTCTTCTGAAATAATTGTATTCTCAGTTTTTCATCCTCGGCATAGGATCCAAGTTCTCTAATAAACACTTTAAAATGAGTGTAAGAATCTCCTAATCTGTATATTTTTCAAAATTAGGAGTCTTGAACTTGTATGGATAATGAACCCCAAGAAAGATGCAGAGGTCTGAGTAAGTCACGCTTCCATATGCTTTGATTTACCGGATGGTTTCTTCCATTTACTGAACTTTCTTTTGAATATCACCAGTTTCTCGATCTTCTTTAAGATTGGTGATTTCAGAAGTTTTGTTGGGTTTTTCATGGATTTGAGGTTCAAGTATCTGTACTTCCATTTCTTTCTTGTCAGTATCCTGGCTTCCTCCTTGTGTAGAGGTTTCTGTTTGAGTGGGTATTTGTTGACCCTGAGTTCTTTTAGTTTTGTTCTTCAAAAAGACAGCTAATTCTGTTATCTGGTTTCTTAGTCCCTCGAACTCCTCTCAAGAAACAGGAGTATATTCAGGTTGGGCACTTGTAGCCATGTCTGAAGGTGGGCTTAGTGCCTTTTTGGACTTTGACAGGGTAATATAACCATTTGTTTCCCTACAAAAAGATTATGTAGTTTTGTCTTGGTAAACACTAATAGTTTGAATGATATGCAATGTGTTTGTTTTAGGAGTTTTTAAATGTTTTCCTGCAAAATAGATGTCAGTTGTTTTGATAACAGGATATCATGATAATTTTTGATAGGGAATGGACTATATATTTAAATCTTTCTTTTATATTTACATGGAATTGAAAGGGAAAGGCATGAAGAGATTCCCCTTCGCGTTTGGTTTATTAGAGGCTGACCTATCTTAGGCTACTCTCGCGGTATTTTGGCATGAAGGTCCCCAAATCATCGTAATTTACTAGATGGGAAGTTAATTTGATCTTTGAATTGGAGCGGATCTGAGTTGTGCCTTTCCTGAGCCTCGTGGAATTATTCTCCGTTGAGTCCAATAATCAAACACCGACGGGTTTCCTTCCTGGTGGAGGAATCACACAACATACATTCACATACATCGTGTCTCACTATATGAAATGATGACATTGTGCAAGACACTATTACAAAATGCAGAGATTGTGCGAGGCACTAAAGTGCGGTAAATAAAGCATTCATTCACATCCATTCAATGTAAAGATCACATTTACATGCAAGCAGATAAGAAGGGTTTTTGAAAAGATTGAAATATGGCTTAAGCACTCTACTGTTCCCAGCAGAGTCGCCACATGTCGACGTCGGGAAAAATTTCCTTTTTTGGAATTCCTCTTTTAGGTGATGGGGGGTCTATTTTAGACCAAAGTAGTCGCGGGTCTACCTACGGCTGCCCGGGTGGGCCTGGGCCTCGTCGATCCTGTTGTCTCGAAGTACGTACACTCGGGCCAATGCGCAGTCTACTCGAACCTTCATAACTTTTAATTCGGGCGTCCAATAGAGGCGTGCTATAACTTTTCGAAAAGCCCTTGACGAGAGCTACACAATGACATGAGATTTGACATTTTTCGAATCCGGGAAGAATAGTCCATGACCAGATCTTCAAGTCTTCGCAGTCCATCTATTGAGATGTCTTGTGTTGTTTTCACTCGACATTAATTATGGTTCTGCATGACTCCTTTTGCAGTGATTTGGGCTGAATTGATGTCGAGTTGGCAAAATTACTATTTTGCCCCTCCCAGGTTGGTTCCAGGCTTGATGCAGATGTAGTCGTATTTTCTCAATGTTATCTCAGAGATTGGACTACTGTTGACTTTTGACAGTCCTCAGGGTTGTCTCTGAGGTTGGTTTGATGTTGACTTTTGTCAGTCCTCAAGGTTATCTCTGAGGTTGGTTTGATGTTTCCCGGGGTTATTGCCAGGTTTTGTCTTGATTTCCCGAAGTTGTCTCTGGGTTTTGGCTTGATCTCCCGGGGTTGTCACTGTGTTGGATTTGATCTCCCGGGATTTTCTTCGGGGTCTGACTTGGTGATTTGACTTCCAGGGTTGTCTCTGGAAGATAAAAAATGATTCTACCCTCCTGCATGGTTAGTAACATGAATGCAAAATTTTGAGTGTCTACAAAAGATAAGGAGGGGAGAGAAAAGTGTTGGGAAAATTGATGATACATATATAATGTGTATCTATACTACTTCACCAATACCAATTAGCATTCCGTTTTAACTATGTAAGAATTACTTTACCTTTTACTTTCTCTCTCCACTAAAAAAAACAAAAGAAGCAAAATTAAGAGAGGTAGAGAGAGAAGGGGAAAATCGTGGGTAGGACGGGGAGAAGAAAGGAGGAATTTGATCTTCATTCATCTCCTACTTTGACAAAATCAAGTAGCGTAGCCATTAAATTAAGGTATAACCTAAAGTTTTAAGCTTTAATTTTCTTTCTTGCTTAGTTTGTTTTGTAAAAGAGATGGGTTGATGTTTTCAAACTCAAATCCTTAGATCTTCACACTATTAAGTGTTGAATATATGAATCTAACCATTTGAGTGCTTGCATGTTGATCAAAAGGGGAAAATGGAAACTATCTATAAAAGGACTAGAAAACCCTTTATTTCTTTCACTTTGATCAACTACCATTTAATATATACACCTTCTTTTTGCGATCCGTCAAAGAGGGGGCTAGATATATGAGTTAGCTCTTAAAACCAAGTGGTAGCACTTGGAAATGATGATTCTACAAGCCATGGTGTCTGTTTTAGTCAAAACAGTCCAGCTTGTGAAGAAAAGAGAATGGAAAGTTCATGGCCTGTTTCTTACAAGGGCATTTTCGTCCTTCTTTTGTGTTTTAAAAATTCTGTAAAATTTTGGAATGTTAATATGATAAGTTATCAAGATATGGTCCAAAGATGACGATTTTTTGATGTGTAGAATGAGAGATATGGAATTTACAAAAAGGGACTACTTTAAAAGTAAACGTGAATAACTCCTTATGGTTAAATCTAAAAACTATAAACGTTTTATTGGGCGTAGATATATATGAAAGGAACATACCTTGAAAATATCATGAGTTTTGGACAAAAGCTCGATTTATGAAAATTGTTGCAATATCTGACTGTTTTGGAATCTTTAAAAATAGCAAACTGAATTGAAAAATTCCGAAACAAATATATGTTCATGGGAAATCCATATTCTATTGATTTCCAAAAAAGAAAATTTTCATATCTGGTTTAGTATTTTTCATGTAAATGTTTGGATTATGAATAAATGGGAATAATAAGTTGTGTGATGTTATAAAGGGTAAAAATATATTTTTATAACTTAAAAATCCTAAAAATGATATGTGCAGATTTTTATGAGGTATTTTGGTCATTTTTTATGAGATGTTATATTTATGACATTTTGTGATTATTAAATAAGTGAATTAGTAAATGGTAAACAATTAAAATAAATTGTTTATTGGTTTAATAAATGATTAAAATATTATTTCATGACTAATAATATTAAATTAAAATATTATTAATAAAATTAATAATATTAGATTAAAATATTATTAAAGGATTAATAATATTGGATTAAAGTATTATTAAATAATTAATAATATTTGAAAAATTAAATAAAATATTATTAAATTATTAATGATATTAGATACTAATTAAAATATTATTAAAGGGTTAATAATATTAGTAAATGAGTGAAGTGTTATATAATGATTAAAGTATTTTAAAAGGTTAATAAAATTAGGAGATAATCAAAATATTAGTAAATGATTAATAATATTAGAAAGTGAATAAAGTATTATTTGATTAATATTACTAAGAAGTGAAAGAAATATTATTAAGAATAATAATGATAAATGAGGGTTTAAGTTAATAATTATGTGATAATAATATTATCAAGAGGTGATAATATTATTACATATTTAATGTAATGTCTAATATTTAATTATATGATTAAATATTAGATAATTTATTATGTGAAATGTTATGAGTAAATGTATGAGATACTAATTGAAATATCAATGATAGGTCTTTCAAAGGAAGTTTTATTAGATTGGTTAAACAGATAAGTTAAATTGAATCGCACTAGACCGCGATCGATACAAGTTCTCTAACTCAAACTTGAGTTATTATTTTCAAAGCATGTTAGTAGATAATTATTATTGATTACTCCACATCCTTAATGATTATTGCTATTCGCACTTTGTGCAGTTGAATTCATATTCTATTATTATTGAACTGTGAATTGAGTAAATTTCTTTCATTCATGAACTGTTTATGAGTTAGATCTATTTTAATTGTATCAGCTAGATCAAACATGTTTAAATTTGTTAAATCAAATATGTTTTAGAAGATATTCCTAACCAATTGATTTGGTAAGAACTCTTGACTAAGAAAAAGAATAATTTTACTAAAGCATTATATTAGAAAACGATTGATGCTCAATTATTAAGTGTTTGTGCATAAATTACCGGGTATGAGATATAAGACCCCAACTTATTATAAATAAAATTAAATTTTCTCTACTCATTATCTTGAAATAATAAGGAGTTAATTTGATAGAATATTTTGGTTATGGGTGAAATGTATAAAATTTGTAAAATAAACAAGTGGTTATAAAATATTCATTGTTGTCGGGGAATATTCGTTTGGTCGTGGAATATTCTTTTTGTCGGGAATATCCATACGACGGCGCAGTCATTTGTGGGTCCCATAACAGAATAACTGTCGGATGAAAAAAATAACAAGTTTGAGTTTTTATAAATAACGGCATAGTTGTTATCGTTAACACTGTTGGAATACCCGGTAGTTAAAATACAGTAATACGCGTGGTTGCACAGTAGCACACGGTATTGCACAGTATTGATGAATTATTAATCCTTACGTAAGAAGGCACTACTCAATCATTATTACAGTAATTACTGTTCAATATTTTATTTTATTGGTTTAATAATTGCTGCGTTGATATTTTATATTATTATTGTTTCAATAATTGTCACTGCACAGTATCTCTATTATCATATCAATAATTTATATTATTTGAATAATATTATTAGATGGCACTATTGATAATGTCTAAAAAGTTCTGTCGAGGAGAGGTTAGATAATCTAATTGAGCGCCTATAGGGAGAAATCCTTATCGAAAAGCCCCCTCTTTCCTGGGAACGGCCTAGTTGTCATAATTGTGATTCTGTAATATTATTTGTGAATAATTAATTATTGATTTATATGATAAGAAAATATTTATTTGATGTGGATATAAATGATGGAATTATTTATGTGGTTATAAATGAAGGAATTAGTGTTGAGGGGTTTTATCAGTATTTTGTCAGAATGGAGGTTTTAAAAATCAAAAACAGTGTTCTTAAAGCTCTATTGTGTGAGTTATAATTTTAATCTGACCGTTAGATCGTTGTGATTTTTGAATATGTTATACATATATAAGTTGAGTATATGTCCACAAATTTTGAACCGTTAAAAATTAATGCATGATTTGTTATGAATTTTAAGAAGATTTGAAAATCATCCGTTTGTGGGTTTCGGATATTTTTTGTCTGGAATTTGGAAAAACTTAAAGCTACAAAGTTGTAGAGAATTCAATTTCGTGTGGAATGAACATAAAATTCATATTTTTCTGATAAGCGGACTATTTATTATGAATTACTGAAGTTTCAGAAAATAAAATAATTTTTTTTAAATTGGATGGGACCCACTTTTGTTTTAAACATGTGGGCTGCCAAAAATTTTTAGAATTGGCATGCTAGCTGATTCAAGAAGGATGGTGTAGAAGGAAAGGAAATAAATAATATTATTTTATTAATTTAGTCTCCTTTGGCGTTCCAGCATTTTCCTATAAATAGGTGCTTAGGTTAGAATTGAAAATCACATCAGAATCAAGTTTTCTTTCTCTCTATATTATCGAGCGTATTTTTATGAGTATTTTGATTCTTTGAGAGTTGTTATTCAGTACAAGTTTCCTTCGGTTTTGCATCCGGTATTCCGATCAGAAGTACTGTTATTTTGAGGTAAGCGATGTTATTTTTTTTTCATAATGATGTTATTATTTCAATATCATTATACCGAAATATTGATATAGATTTTATTGTGAAATTTTTACCTTTTTGTGTCGGGCTTATTATTCACGTATACAGTACTATTCACGTATACGTTCACAAATACGGCACTATTCACCGAAAAATAAAATTTTCTCTTTTTCGTCCCAGATGTCTTTTATGGTTACTATCTTTGATTGTATCCATGTTTTGATATTTATTTTTGAATTCTACTTCATAATTGGTTATTATGGAGTATTATTGAATTTGGATAAACCGAAATACGAATCCCTAATATTTGTCCTTTTATCTTACTGGATTCGTTCTCTAAAATATTTTTTATCATCCTCAGTCCTTAGTGCAAAGATAAATATTTGATTCAAGATGTATATTGATTGATGTTATAGGGATAAAATATTGATGAGGGACTTTTAAATTCATAGATGTTAGTAGATTTCATTCTCTACTTAACTCTTCTAATGAATTATTATTTCTGCTGCAGTTGTTGATCTAAAACTTGTTGTCTATTATATTCTATCATATTTTTCCCTGTTGAAGACTAATGATAATTTGTTGTATATTATCTTAGTCATAATATTCTTTACTGGGCTAGTTGAGCTCACCCTTTTCCTTTTTGTTCCATTTTTCTTCTCAGGAGGTGAGAATATAGCAGGAACTAGCCGAGGTATGGAGTGATAGTTCTAGAAAGTTGTTTTAGAAATCCTCACTATTTTTTGTAAAATAGTGTATCAATAATTGTAATGAGGACTCCTTTTGAGTTTTAATACTGTCTATTAGATAATATTTGTATTTAAACTTACAGTTTATGTGTTGTCATATTTTGCACGATAATTATAGTAATGAAGTTGTATTTAATTTTGTACCATGTATTTGGCGACTCAGAATGGGTTATGTATACCTATTTTGGGGGCGTCACATGAGAGGTTGATCCCCTCGATTACCAAAACTTATTAAAATGACCAGTTTAAATACTGATAACTTTAGTATATGTTCATGGTCATTCTAAACCACTCAACATCTATTATTCAATTGTTGAAGTTTAATTTATGGTCTTTAGTAATCAACTTACATTGTTGAACATCGAAAGCTAAATTTCTTTCTAATCATGATATATCTCCCTTATACTTAAACTTGCTAAGCAAATTAGTTGCTTATCCTTGCTATATCATGACGTTTATTTCAGTTAAGGCTGAAGGTTTAAGTAAGAAGGACAAAGGCAAGGGCAATGGCCAAGAGTAGTTTACTTAGAATGTTTAATTATTCTCTTTTCTAATGCGATTATTTATGTAAACCTTTTGTAATATGAAGGGTACGTTTAAGTTAAGGTTCAGATGACCTTGGGACTATGTTGTAAGGCTTTATTTTAATGAACAATGTATGTTTATTATTCCGCAATAGTTTATAGAATGCTTATGGTGATGATGGATCGTGATCACTGAATCTGAGGTTAGAGAACCCGGATTTGGGGGTGTCACAACCATCCTCTTCCATCATTTAATTAAACTCTCAGTTGATTCACTATGAATCATTATGCTACATAAGGCTCATTCTTACGAGCTTAATTAATCCATAACTTAAGTTTATCATACATTATAACTTTCCTCATAATTTATACATGAATCAATTTCATTGAATTAACAAACTTCATCACACATCACAAATAGTGCACATAATTATAAATAAAAATTCTCCTTTTCATTAGTAATATACTTTATAAATTTCCTAGACATTACAAGTATATTATATTATATTAATTTATTTTATTTTAATGTACTTTAGTTTATTTGTTTTAGTTTAATTTAGTTATTTTAATTAATTTCATTTATTTTATTTAATGAATTTCATTTATTTTAATTAATTTAATTTAATTTATATTATTTAATATTTAATGTTATATTATTTTATGTTATGTTATATTATTTTATGTTATTATATTATATTATATTATATTATATTGTTTAATTTTAGTTCATATTATTATATCATTTTATTTTATTTAGTAGTGCGAAACTAAGAAAATGTTACTTAGTTTATTTTAGTATTGGAAAACTAAATAAATATTACGTAGTTGATTTAAATTTAGTGGTGAAAACTAAGTAAATATTACTTAGTTGATTTTAGTAGGGGAAATTAAGTAAATTAAGGAAGATTATTTATTTAAATTTTGTTTATAAGCATTATTATAAACAAATATATCTGTCAAAGGTAATGTACATAAATAGTTGTAAAATTCCTTAGAGCAAGACATGAGATATCAATCATTTTCAACCCACAAAGTCAAAAGTTGATATTATGACAAATCAGAACAATGTTTTCTTACTTAGAATACAAAAACTTCTACACACTTTTAAGTTAGCAGGGCATAAATGTTGTCACTTTTAATTTAGACAAAAATTCCATCGAAAATAGTAAATATCACACTGTTATATCTGAATCTAACCACTATAAAAAACATACAAGTTATAACATAAATTTATACACTACGAAAAAGATACCCAAATTGAAGTAATTATCTGACTCAATGCACTAACATAAATCTCAATATCAAATTATGAACATGCGCTGCAATTGCACAAATTAAACCTAAATTGAAGCAATTCTAAGATTCATCAATAATATAATTAAGCCAAATTGTATAAATCTTACCCAAATTGATATTAAATATCACACTGTTATTATACAATCAACATGTTAGCTGCCATTGCACAAATCTAACCCAAAATTTAAACTAAATAGCCAACTCCAACTTAAATATAAAGGATACAATATACTTCAAATCAAACCCAAATTGAAACTATAGATGAAAGGTTATAAAAATATTAGGGTTATATATAAATATTTTAGAGATAAAATAAATATCTCTGTCACGGTTCAAATTAGTTTAGATGGAGATAATGGAGAGCTAGGTACTTGTAAGTCTCACCATCGGTGTAAGCTTATTTTCGCTAGTGTTAGATCACCGTCGTTGCTGAAGATGAGGTGGATGGGTTTGGTTATTGTCGCGCTAAGTGCTGCCAAGGAGAGAGCGTGGGAACTGAGGGAGGATCGAAGGTGGGGACCGACACAAAGGAGGTGATGGAGCGATGTGGGAGGTGGATGCAGCGATGGTGGAGAAGGAAAAGAGAGAGTTGGTGCACAGAGAGAGAGAGATAGAAAGGGAACTGTGGGTGCAGTGGGGAAATGAAATATTTTAGGGGTTAAAACTTAACATATTTCCAACAAAATTTCGTAGATATAAATTCCATCGAACATATGTTAATTTCGAAGAAAATTTGGTCAAAAATAGTAGCTATTTCGTCGAGATTACTATTCGCGCTAGTAGGAATTATTATTCTTCACGCCAATGGCTGTATATATTTTTGACAGAATTCTGTCGAACTTTACGTATTTTTAAGGGGATTTACTCTGACATAATTATCCGTCGGAAGTATGGTAATTTCGATTGTAGACATTCAAAATTTCACATTCTTGTTACTAACTATACAGTAGAGCAGAATTATCTTTCACTTTCCAGAGACAACCCTGGAAGTCAAAATCATCAAACCAGAACCCCAGAGATAGCTCCAGGAAATCTTCAAACCAGACTCTAGGAGACAACCCCGGGAAATCATTAAACCAGACCCCTAGAGACAACCCCGGCAAATCATCAAACCAAACCCCCAGAGACAGTCCCGTGGGACATCGAATTAACTTAAGAGACAACCGTGAGGACCGACTGAAGTCAACAACTGTTAAACCCTGGAGACAACCCTGAGGAAAGATAGTTGCAACACATCAAGCCCGAAAATCAACCCGGAAGGGCAAAAGAGTAATTTTTCCAACTCAACATCAAAACTGATCAAATCACCCTGAATAAGGTCATGCAGGACCATAACAGCAATCCCGAGTGAAAACAGTGCAAGACAGCTCAACGGACAGACTGTGAAGACTCGATGATCTGGTCATGTACCCATCTTTCCAGATTCGAAAAGGTCAAATCCCATGTCATTGTGTAGCTCTCATCCGGAATGGTATAGCACGCCTCCATCGGATTCCCAGATTGAAAGTTATGAAGGTTCAAGCAGACTGCGCATTAGTCAGACTGCACGTACTTCGAGATAACGTGACCCACCACCAAGGTCAACCACAGATAGACCCACGACTGATCGGGTCTATATATACCCACTCCTCCCATCTCATTTGAAAAAAAGAAAAAAGAAAAAGAAGGGGTCTAGGAGAGAGAAATCAGGTCATTTGAGAGCGAAAGGTAGCTTTTCTTCTGTTTAATCTTTGTAAATCTCTTATACAAACACTTCTATACACACACACACACACACACACACACACACACACACACACACACACACACACACATATATATATAGCAACCTATTAATTTTTAACCGGTAGAAAATGAGTTTTGAGGAGCTTAAAGCCGTTCGATAGCCATTCTTATGCCTAACTGTAAGATTTTGCCAGATCTGACTTCTTCGCTTACTCTAATACGTATATAAGCGTTATATATACTTTTTTAATAGTTAATATTCGTCATATTTGAAGCTTTAATCGTTCGTTTCTTATAAATAGTCAATATTTGAGCTTTATTGATTAGATCTGTACTAGATCTAGCCAGATCTTGCTTTTAACCGGTTTAAAAGTTATGAAACCTGAACATGGAAGCTAGAATGGCTAAGATCTTTACAGATCTAGTTTTTGAAAATATTTAGCAACCACGCGGCCCTAGATCTGTATCTAGAGGATGCTGGAAACTTTGGCTACGCACATGCAAGGATTTGACTGATGAATCCTTTATTTTACGACGTTTAGAGTAAATATATATGTTTTATTTTAGTATATTGGTTATGCAGGCTATTTATTTGATATTATGTGAGCTTAACAGACTATTTATGTGATATTATGCAGGCTATTTATGTGATATTATGTGATATTAATCAAGCCCCCAAACTCTATGAATCTCGATTTCCAAAGACCAATTAAACAGAGTCCAATATTGGGCCATATTGCAAAACTTTTCAAAATTCGGTTGATTTGATACAACCATTTAACTCATATCAACTGGTGACTTTTGTGAGACCTCAGATTTTATGAATAAATATTTAATTTTCTCGAAATAATTATGGTGTGGATTTGATATAATAGTTAGTATTTATAAATTTTGCAAAGTATGCAAGTTGTCATATTATATTCGTTTGGTTGGGGAATATTTTTTTTGTCGGAGAATATTCGTACGACGGCACAATCATTGGTGGACCCCACAACAGAAGTATAGTCGTAGTTAGAAAATGACAAAATTATCTTTCTATAAAAATAACGGCTGAGGTGTTACCGTTAAAACCGTTAAAACTGTTGAACTACCTGGTAGTAAAAGTACAGTAATACGCGTAGTTGTATAGTAGCACACGGTATTGATTATTGATGCTTACGTGAGAAGTCACTCAGCTATACTCAATTATTGCTACAGTAATTGCTGCATCATATCTCTTAAATTATTGTCATAGTATCATCTGTATAATATGTTATATTATTAAATCAATAATTGAGACGTTGTGGTAAGTTTGGTTATTTTTATGGGGGGGCCATATGCCATCATCTAAGAGTCTCTTCGTTAATAGTAATTACCGTCGTCAATAGTAATTACCGTCGTCAATAGTATTTACCTTGGTCAATAGTATTTACCTTGGTCAATAGTAATTACCTTCGTCAATAGTATTTACCTTGGTCAATAGTAATTACCTTCGTCAATAGTATTTACCTTAGTCAATAGTATTTACCTTGGTCAATAGTAGTTGTCCCTTCAATATTACCAAGAGTCATTTGACCCTTCGTTAAGACCAAGAGTCATTTGACCCTTCGTTAAGACCAAGAGCCACCCTCAGTTTTTCTATAAATAGAGGCCTAGGGCTTCATTATTTTTCACGAATTCATTCAAGCTATAGAGAGAGAAAGTATAGAGAGAATAAGAGAGAAAGAATAAAAGTATTCTGCTACTTCACTTTTCCAATATCCAGTTCTTTTAAGGTAGGGAATATTATTTCTTTTATATTCATGAAGAGAACTTCTGTTATTCTATTTTTTATTATTCTGTTGGAATAACCAGTATACGCGGTCTACCCTATACTTGGTGATATTCTTCTATTATTTTGTTGGAACATCCTGTCTGTGTGTTTTACACCGGACCTGGTTCCGTTTTTATTATTATTCTGTTGGAACATCATGTCTGTGTGTTTTACACTGGACCTGGTTCCGTTTTTATTATTATTCTGTTGGAACATCCTGTCTGTGTGTTTTACACCGGACCTAGTTCCGTCTTGTTATTATTCTGTTGGAACATCCTGTCTGTGTGTTTTACACCGGACCTGGTTCCATTATTTATTATTCTGTCAAAATATCCTGTCTGTGCGTTTACGCCGAACCTGGTTCCATTATTTATTATTCTGTTGGAATAACCTGTCTGTGCGGCCTATCACATGCATGGTGATTTCTTTTGTTATTCCATTCTTTATTGTACTCAGTTGGTTAAGTTTTGACTTCTATACTCCATGAAATTAGTGGAATATCCTTGATAATTGTGGTTCATCCAGTATCTTTTCATGAAAATATTCTTCTAAGTATTCTTGAATTTTACTCCACAAAGCAGTATCATGTTGACAATTTGGACGTTGTTAATTCTTGGATAAATTAATTCTTGAACTTGTTTTATTGAATTCTTATATCATTGTCATTATCCTCATGTTTATAAAATGTTGAAAGCCATCTGTGGCCTGTAGTGCATAGATGGACTTGGTATGATTATGACCAGGGATTATTCGGTATAATCATGACCGTAATGTTACAAATGATGTGGTAAAAGTCCTCATTCGTCCGTAGTGCATTGATGGACAGTTGTTGGCATGATCATGACCATTGATGAATACACAAATATCCTTGGCCCGTAGTGCATGGAATTTGTGGTCGTGACCCTAACAAATATTCTTGGCCGTAGTGCAGTGATGATGTGAATTATATATTAAGCTGAGTCTCAGCGATAAAAGTGATGAAAAACTTTTTAAATCATAAAAGATAGTAGAGTTTATTTTCTACTTGACTCTTTTAATGGATTGCTTGTTCCGCTGCAGTTAAACTTGATGTCTATTATATTTTATCAGTTTAACATTGTTGAAGACTAATGATAATTTTTTCTGCATTATCTTAGTCATAATATTTCTTACTGGGCTAGTTGAGCTCACCCTTTCTTTCCCTGTTCTCTTCAGGAAATGAGAACGTAGCTGGGGTAAGTCGGGGAACGGAGTGATGGTCCGAATGATAGTATTAGTTAGTAGTCCTCACTATTCTATGTAATAGTGTGTTAATAAATGTAATGAGGACTCCTTTTGAGTATGAATACTCTCTGGAAGATATTATTTGTATTCAAACTCACAGTTTATGTTTTGTCGTATTGTACACGACAGTTGTATTTGAATTTTGTACCATGTATCTGGCGACCCAAGATGGGTGATGTATACCAATTTTTGGGGGCGTCACAGTTGGTATCAGAGCTTAGGGATATGATCCCTGGCTAAGATGTGAGAATAGAACTAGGAGGGGAGAGACGGGGAATTCCTTCGCTAGTATGACCAACCTAAGTTTATTTGCATGGTATTTTATTGGTCGGTCATAATATAAGGATAATATATGACATATCAATTAACTTTTATTTTGTGGCAGTATCTAAAAATGACATCTGAGAATGTTGAGAATAGAATTGGAGCACAGACGACTGTTGATTCACCACCTATCAATAATCAGGATAATGTGCATCAGGAAGGTGACAATCCTCATGTAAGCAACAACACTGACCAGATGATGAATGATGGAATGTTCAGAAAGTTTATGCAGTTCATGTAACAGCAGGCGAGAGCGGCTCCTGTCCAAAATATAGGTGGAAACACTGAAAACTCTCGGACGGTCACCGCTAAGCAATTCAAGGAGCTAGGACCACCGGAGTTTTTGGGAAAGCCAGAACCACTTAAGGCGGAGACGTGGTTAAAGCAGATCACCAAGATATTTGATGTCTTGGGATGCTCGGAGGAGCAAAAGGTTCCCTTTGCCACCTTTATGTTGCGTGAAGAGGCAGATTACTGGTGGGAATCTGTAAAACGTACCCAGCCTGACGCACTCAAGATGTCTTGGGAGAAGTTCCAAGAACTGTTCAATGACAATTACTTTCCCGAAAGTATTCGTCATATGAAGGAGGTGGAATTTATCAAGTTGGAGCAAAACAACATGACCGTGTCGCAGTACGAAGCCAAGTTTGCCGAGTTGTCCCGATTTGCTTCCAACTTGGTGGATAATGAAGAGCGAATGACGCGAATGTTTTTACGAGGTTTGAAACCTGAGATACGTCAACATCTTATTTCTCATAAACTATGTTTGTATTCAGATGTTGTGAATAGGGCTCAGTTAGTGGAGCGCGATAACGAGTCAACGCAACCAAAATAGAGCAGTCGACAAAATGATAATACCAGTGAGAGCGGTCATCGAAGCGGTGACAACAAGCGTGGAGGGAATCAACAGGCCAGAAATGGTAACCACTTCGGTGGTAATCATGGTCAAAACAATAAGAATGGTCATTTCAAGAAGAGGAGATTCAATAATGATGGAAAGACGTCAGTACCAGCACCCGTTGTTAAGGAAGGAGAACGACCACCTATCATATGTTTCAAATACGGAGGGGAGGGGCACATCAGTCCAAACTGCGCGATGCCGTCTAAAGCATGTTATAATTGTGGAAGAGAAGGTCACTTAGCCCGATTTTGTCGTTCATCGAAGACAAGTTTAGATAGGATGGAGGCACCAAAGACCGTTCCAGAAAAGCCAAAGCCAGTAGTTTAAGAGAGAGCATTTTTTTCGTGACGAGGAACCTGAATAAAATTATCACGGGTATGTTAGTCATAAACTCTTGCGAAGTCTATACCGTGTTAGATACCGGTTCTACTCACTCTTTTATTTCACCTAGTTGTGTTCAATGTTTGAACTTAACTCCGGAGAAGTTAGACTTTTATTTATCTGTTGAAATTCCGTTGGGAGAAACCTTTGTTACCTCCACTATTTATAAATCTTGTTCAAATCAACACTTTCACGTTACCTGTTGATCTTATATCTTTGAAAATACTTGCATTGATGTGATTTTTGGAAACGATTGGTTAACTGCTCATCATGCTTTTCGTAAGGTTATTAGCTTTCATATTCCTAACCAATCTGTTATGCAAATTCAAAGTAACCAAACCACTAAAGTCAAACATTGTCATATCAAGCCATAAGTAAAAATCCCCGTTCCTTTCGTTGTTGACTTCCTGGTGTGGAATGCACCGAAGCTAGACTTTCCATAGGAGACGTTGTAAATGACGATGGCAAGTTGATAGGTATCAATGTGACGTGTTATCCAAGTCTTGGATGAGGGTCACAGTTGGTATCCATCAATAAATTTACCCCAGTACAAAACCCATTTCTTAAACCCTCAAATATTTCTTCAACTAAAACGAACGTATTATGCGCCAAAGACGTTGGCTCGAGCTGTTGAAGATTACGATCGTACCATTCAATAACATCGTGGAAAAGCGAACGTGGTAGCTGACGCGTTGTGTAGAAGATCGTATACGGTTACAAGTGCGAATATACGAACCCACGTGAAGATAACGAATATACGATTAAAATCGACTTTAATCGATAAAGTTAAAGCCGCTCAAGCTACATACTCAGAGCTGATAAATGTGAAGAAGAAGGTTCAAGAGGGCGTTATTCTAGAAGCAAGAATCGACGAAGAGAGGAAATCTCAACTCTCGATTTAATTGGCCCATTTTAAATCCTCGATGAAGTAGGAACTGTGGCCTATAGACTCATTTTACCGCCAAGTATGTTGCGTGTTCAGAACATTTTTTTTATGTATCGATGTTACGTAAATATGTGGACGACCCGAACCACAATATTAATTTAGAACCGGACGAGATAGCGGATGATTTAATGTTTGAGGAGATACGTGTTAAAATCTTGGATAAGAAGGATTATATTCGACGCTCAAAGGTTATACCTCAAGAGTTAGAATTTGAAGTGAAGTCAATGTATCCTCACCTGTTCGGCATACCAGGTATGTACGTAAATTTCGAGGGCGAAATTTCATAAGGAGTGGAGATTGTGAGACCCCAGATTTTATGAATAAATATTTAATTTTCTCGAAATAATTATGGTGTGGATTTGATATAATAGTTATGGGTAGTATTTATAAATTTTACAAAGTATGCAAGTTGTCATATTATATTCGTTTGGTCGGGGAATATTTTTTTTGTCGGAAAATATTCGTACGACGGCATAATCATTGGTGGACCCCACAACAGAAGTATAGTCGTAGTTAGAAAACGACAAAATTATCTTTCTATAAAAATAACGGCTGAGGTGTTACCGTTAAAACTGTTGAACTACCCGGTAGTAAAAGTACAGTAATACGCGTGGTTGCATAGTAGCACACGGTATTGATTATTGATGCTTACGTGAGAAGTCACACAGCTATACTCAATTATTGCTACAGTAATTGCTGCATCATATCTCTTAAATTATTGTCATAGTATCATCTGTATAATATGTTATATTATTAAATCAATAATTGAGACGTTGTGGTAAGTTTGGTTATTTTTATGGGGGGCCATATGTCATCATCTAAGAGTCTCTTCGTTAATAGTAATTACCGTCGTCAATAGCAATTACCGTCGTCAATAGTATTTACCTTGGTCAATAGTAATTACCTTCGTCAATAGTATTTATCTTGGTCAATAGTATTTACCTTGGTCAATAGTAATTACCTTCGTCAATAGTATTTACCTTGGTCAATAGTAGTTGTCCCTTAAATATTACCAAGAGTCATTTGACCCTTCGTTAAGACCAATAGTCATTTGACCCTTCGTTAAGACCAAGAGCCACCCTCAGTTTTTCTATAAATAGAGGCCTAGGGCTTCATTATTTTTCACGAATTCATTCAAGCTATAGAGAGAGAAAGTATAGAGAGAATAAGAGAGAGAGAATAAAAGTATTCTGCTACTTCACTTTTCCAATATCTAGTTCTTTTAAGGTAGGGAATATTATTTCTTTTATATTCATGAAGAGAACTTCTGTTATTCCATTCTTTATTATTCTGTTGGAATAACCAGTATACGCGGTCTACCCTATACTTGGTGATATTCTTCTATTATTCTGTTGGAACATCCTGTCTGTGTGTTTTACACCGGACCTGGTTCCGTTTTTATTATTATTCTGTTGGAACATCCTGTCTGTGTGTTTTACACCGGACCTGGTTCCGTTTTTATTATTATTCTGTTGGAACATCCTGTCTGTGTGTTTTACACCGGACCTGGTTCCGTCTTGTTATTATTCTGTTGGAACATCCTGTCTGTGTGTTTTACACCGGACCTGGTTCCATTATTTATTATTCTGTCGGAATATCCTGTCTGTGCGTTTACGCCGGACCTGGTTCCATTATTTATTATTCTGTTGGAATAACCTGTCTGTGCGGCCTATCGAATGCATGGTGATTTCTTTTGTTATTCCATTCTTTATTGTACTCAGTTGGTTAAGTTTTGACTTCTATACTCCATGAAATTAGTGGAATATCCTTGATAATTGTGGTTCATCCAGTATCTTTTCATTAAAATATTCTTCTAAGTATTCTTGAATTTTACTCCACAAAGCAGTATCATGTTGACAATTTGGACGTTGTTAATTCTTGGATAAATTAATTCTTGAACTTGTTTTATTGAATTCTTATATCATTGTCATTATCCTCATGTTTATAAAATGTTGAAAGTCATCTGTGGCCTGTAGTGCATAGATGGACTTGGTATGATTATGACAAGGGATTATTCGGTATAATCATGACCGTAATGTTACAAATGATGTGGTAAAAGTCCTCATTGGCCCGTAGTGCATTGATGGACAGTTGTTGACATGATCATGACCATTGATGAATACACAAATATCCTTGGCCGTAGTGCATGGAATTTGTGGTCGTGACCCTAACGAATATCCTTGGCCGTAGTGCAGGGATGATGTGAATTATTTATTAAGCTGAGTCTCAGCGATAAAAGTGATGAAAAACTTTTTAAATCATAAAAGATAGTAGAGTTTATTTTCTACTTGACTCTTTTAATGGATTGCTTGTTCCGCTGCAGTTAAACTTGATGTCTATTATATTTTATCAGTTTAACATTGTTGAAGACTAATGATAATTTATTCTTCATTATCTTAGTCATAATATTTCTTACTAGGCTAGTTGAGCTCACCCTTTCTTTCCCTGTTCCCTTCAGGAAATGAGAACGTAGCTGGGGCAAGTCGGGGAACGGAGTGATGGTCCGAATGATAGTATTAGTTAGTAGTCCTCACTATTCTATGTAATAGTGTGTTAATAAATGTAATGAGGACTCCTTTTGAGTATGAATACTCTCTAGAAGATAATATTTGTATTCAAACTCACAGTTTATGTTTTGTCGTATTGTACACGACAGTTGTATTAGTAAGTTGTATTTGAATTTTGTACCATGTATCTAGCGACCCAAGATGGGTGATGTATACCAAATTTTGGGGGCGTCACAACTTTGTCTAACTCGGACCAATAAAAATCAAATTTTTTCAAATCATTGACATTATATGTCGGTCTTTTCCTAAAAATCTCACCCTTCAAATCAAACAAATTCACATAGAAAATATAAAGGGTAAGAAACACATAAGAAGAGGGATAAAAAATTTTTGTCGTCGACAGGTGGCTAGTCCGTTGGGGATAGTAGAGAGCTTAAGTCGTATTTCAATCTTTTTGATTTTATTCTTTGTGCATGTGTGTAAAATGATGTCTTTACATTGAATGGATGTGAATGTCTCTTTGCCACACTTTATATTAGTGCTTCGCAAAATGTCATCATTTTACTTGTGGTGAAACGCGATGAATGTATGTTGTGTGATTCCTCTACCAGGAGGCGAACCCGTCGGTCACTGATTACTGGACTCCCGTGGCGATTAAGTCCAAGTGAGGCTCAGGAAAGGTACCACTCAGACCCGCTCCAGTTGAAAGATCAGATTAACTTCCCATCTAGTAGATTATGATGATCTGGGAACCTCCATGTTGAAAAGCCCGTGAGAGTAAACCTAAGATAGGTCAGCCTCAGATAAACCAAATGCAAAGGGAAGGCTCTTCATACCTTTCCCTTACAATTCCATGTCAAATATTAAATGTTGTAAATGTCAATTCTTGTAAGATATTAAAATATCAATTATTTTAAATTCATTGTCAAATATCAAATCCTGTCATGCTATCCTGTCATCAAAACAACTGACATCTGTTTTGCATAAAAATATTAAAAAACCCCTAAAAACTGACACATTGCATGAGCATGCATACTGTTCGGGTTTATCAAGGCTAAACTACCCACTTTTACTATAGGCAAGATTGGTCCCATTACCAGATCCAGATTTAAGAAGGCAAAAAGCCTACCCATTAACATGGAAGAAAGCACTCAACAGGGGTCAAGTTTCGTGTCTCGGGAAGAATTTGAGGGACTCAAAAATCAGATAGCAGAATTAGTTGTCTTCTTAAAAGAACAAAGCTAAAGTACTCAGGGTAAACAAATACCCGCTCAACCAGAGTCCTCCGAACAAGGTGGAAGTCAGGGTACTGACAAGAAAAAGGAAGCTTAGATTCTAGACTTCAAAACAATGAGAAAACTAACAAAACCCCTAAAATCATCATTCTCAAAGAAGATCGAGATACTGAGGATATCTGAAAGAAAGTCCAGCAAATGGAAGAAATCATCCAGTCAATCGAAGGGATCGAAGCATATGAGAGTGTTAAATACTCAGACCTCTGCATCCTTCCAGCTTCCTGGTATCCAGACAAGTTTAAAACTCTGGATTTTGAGATATATGACAAATTATGAGATCTTTACACTCATTTGAAAGTGTTCATTGGAAAACTCAAATCCTATGCAGAGGATGAAAAGCTGAGAATGCAGCTAATTCAAAATAGTCTGACCGGAGAAGCCAAAGCTTGGTATGCCCGACTGGACAATTCCAAAATCCACAGCTGGAAAGAGCTAGCCCATGCCTTCCTAAATCAATACAGCTTCCAATTACAAATGGCTCTAGACAGATATCAAATTACCAAAGTTAAAAAGCAAAATAGTGAGTCATTCAAAGAATATGCCCAAAGATGAAGACGTCTAGCTGTTCAAGTCATTCCATCAATGACATAAACTGAGATGGTAATGACACTCATCGACATCAAAGAAGCTCCGTTATATGATAGATGTGACGCCCCAAAAATAGGTCCACACAACCAATTCTGAGTCGCCAAATACATGGTACAGAAAATAACTACAACTTCATTATTACAATTGTCGTGCAAAATACGACAACACATATACTGTGAGTTTAAATACAAATATTATTTTCTAGACAATATCTAAACTCTAATAAGTCCTCATTACAATTATTTATACACTATTTTATAAAATAGTGAGGACTGATAAAACAACTATATTGAAACATCACTCCACACCCCGACTAGTTCCCAATATATTTTCGCCTCCTGAGAAGAAAATGGAACAAAAAAGGAAAAGGATGAGCTCAACTAACCCAGTAAAGAATATTATGACTAAGATAATGTAGAACAAATTATCGTTAGCCTTCAATAAATCAGATAAAATATAATGGACAACAAGTTTTAGATCAATATTTGCCGTGGAAATAACAATTCATTAGAAGAGTTAAGTAGAGAATGAAGTCTACTATCTTCTATGATTTAAAAGTCCATCATCAATATTTTATCCATGTAACATCAATTAGTATACATCATGAATCAAATATTCATCTTTGCACAACGGGCCAAAGATATTCATTTGTATCACCAGTTGGTCATGTTCATCTCAACACCTGTCCATCTTTGCACTACGGGCCAAGGATATTCATCAAGTAATCATTCATCTTTGCACTACAGGCCAAAGATATTCAGTTATATCACCATTTAGGACTGAAGATGATGAAAAATATTTTAAAAAAAATGAATCTAGTGAGATAAAAGGTCAAAGATTAGGGATTCGTACTTCAGTTTATCCAAGTTCAAAAATACTCCATAATAATTAATTGTGGAGCAAAATTCAAGAATGAAGATCAAAACATGGATACAATCAAATATAGTAACCATAATAGACAACTTGAACCAAGATAAAAAATTTAATTTTTGTGTGAATAGTGTCGTATTCGTGAATAGTGTCATATACGTGAATAGTAATCCTGACACAAAAAATGTAATAATTTCATAAGAAAGATCATACTTCGTGAATAATACTCGTGAATAGTACTGTATTCATGAATAGTGTCGTATACGTGAATAGTTCCGTATACGTAACTAGTAACCTCGACATGAAAAGGTAAAAATTTCATAATAAAATTCATATCAATATTTTGGTATAATGATATTAAAAGAAATAACATCATTACCGAAGAAAATAACATCCCTTACCTCAAAAGATAAGTACTGCTGACTGAAATATCGAATATAATGCTGAAAAAAACTTGCACTATTTATCAACTCTCAAAGTATCTAAATACTAACAAAATTACGCTCGATATATAGAGAAAGAAACTTCTGATTCTGCTGTGATTTTCATTTCTAATTAAGCACCCTATTTATAGGAAATTGCCAGAACGCCAATGTAGACTAACCTGCTACCGGTGGCTTCCACCCTTTGCCATTCACGCACACCACCTTTGAAATTTAACATTTTTCCACAAAAAACAAAAGTGGGTCCCACCCATGTTTTTAATCAAAATATTTATTTCTGAAACTTCAATAATTCATCCATTTAATATGAAATTATATTCTCTACAACTTTGTAGAAGAAAGATTTTCTAAATGCCAAACAGAAAATGACTGAAATCTACATACGAATAATTTTAATATCTCAATTTCGACAAAATACTGATAAAATACCTCAGCATTAATTCCTTTATTTATATCCACATAAAATAAATATTTTCTTATCATATAAATTAATAATTAATTATTCATAAATAATATTACAGAATCACAATAATGACAACCAGGTCGTTCCCAGAAAAAGGGGGGCTTTCCGATAAGGATTTCTTCTTACTGGCGAGCAATTAGGTGACCAAACCCCTTTCCTAGACAGAACTTTCTTAAACATTGCCAATAATGCTATCTAATAATATTATTCAAATAATATGAATTATTGATCTGATAATGTAAAATACTATGTAGTGACAATTATTGAAATAACAATAATATAAAATATCAACGTAGCAATTATTGAATCAATAAAATAAAATATTGAACAGTAGTTACTGTAACAATTATTGAGTAGTGCCTTCTTACGTAAGAATCAATAATCCAAAAAATTTTGTGCAATATCATGTGCTACTGTGCAACCACGCGTATTACTAAACTTTAACCACCAGGTATTCCAACAGTGTTAACGGTAACAACTACGTCATTATTTATAAAAAAACTCATACTTGTCATTTTTTTCATCCGACAATTTTCCATTATGGGGCCCATAAATGGCTGCACCGTCGTACGAATATTTCCCGACAGCAAGAATATTCCACGACCAAACGAATATTCCCCGACAACAATTAGTATTTTACAACCACTTGCTTATTTAAAATATTTGCGTATTTTATCCATAACTAACCACATTAATCAAATCAACCCCTTACTATTTCAAAATAATGAATAGAGAAAATTTAATTTTATTTATAAAAAGTTGGTGTCTTGCAACCTCCCCTCCTTATGAAATTTCATCCTCGAAATTGACATACGTACCTGGTGTTTCGAAAAGGTGAGGATACCTCACTTTCATTTCCGATTCCAAGTCCCAGGTCATTTCCTCAATAGCATGGTTCCTCCATAAAACTTTGACTTGTGATATAACCTTTGTGCGTAGAACATGCTCCTTCCTATCCAAGATCTTGACAGATACCTCCTCGCACGTTAAATCTTTTGCTATCTCGTCTGGTTCTAACTCAATAATATGATTTAGGTCTTTCACATATTTACGAAGCATAGATATGTGAAAAATATTATGAACACGAGACATGCTTGGAGGTAATGCGAGTCTATAGGCCACATTTCTTACTCAGTCAAGAATCTCAAATGGACCAATATATCATGGACTGAGCTTTCCTCTCTTCCTGAATCTTGTAACTCCCTTCCATGGAGCAACACGTATAAATACATGATTCCCAATATTAAATTCCATGTCCTTTCGATGAAGATCTGCATAACTCTTTTGTCGATCATGTGCTGTTTGTATACGTTGTCAAATTATTTGGATTTTTCTGTAGTCATACGTACCAACTCTGGTCCCAACAATGTTGCTTCACCCACCTCATCCCAACATACTAGAGAGCGACACTTTCGTCCATACAATGCTTCGAATGGAGCCACACCTATACTTGCTTGATAACTGTTGTTGTAGGAGAATTCTACCAATAGTAGGTACTTATCCCAACTCCCTTTAAAGTCTAGAACATAGAGTTTCAATAGATCTTCAAGAGTTTGAATAGTCCATTCGGATTGCCCATCCATTTGAGGATGATCTGCCGAACTGAATCGTAAATTCATGCCCATAGCTTTCTGCAAACTAACCCAAAATCGTGAAGTGAATCTTGGGTCACGATCCAAAATAATGGATACTGGCATGTCGTGCAATCTCACAATCTCATTCACGTACATACGAGCAAGACGTTCAAGGGAATAAGTCTCATGTATCGGCAAGAAATGAGCAGACTTGGTTAATCTATCAACAATAACCCAAATCACATATATGCCTTGAGAAACCTTAGGAAGACCCGTAACGAAATCCATGGTATTGTGTTTCCACTTCCATTTCAGAATCTCAAGTGGTTGCAATGGACCCTTTGGCACTTGATGCTCCGCCTTTACACGTTGATAAGTTAAACACCTTGAGATAAACTCCGTGATCTCTCTCTCTTCATATTTCTCCACCAAAATTTATGCTCAAGATCATGATACATTTTGGTACTCCTAGGATGGATTACAAATGGTTTGTTGTGTGCCTCCATCATGATTCTATGCTTCAAGTCAGAATCGTTAGGAATGCAAAGTCTGGACTTGACTCGAAGTATTCCTTCTTCATCGATTCTTGCTTCTGGAATAACACCTTCTTGTACTTTCTTCTTCATACGCATCAACTCTGGGTCTGTGGCTTGAGCAGCTTTAACTTTATTGATTAAAGTTGGTTCTACTCATATATTTGTTATCATCATGTGGGTACTTGGAGCCTTTAACTCTATATCCATCCTTTGTAAGTCGTACAAAATGGGCCTTTGTGTTAACAACATCGCACTCATACTCGTATATGATCTTCTACTCAACGCGTCAGCTACCACATTCACTTTTCCAGGATGGTATTGAATGGTATGGTCGTAATCTTTCAACAGCTCAAGCCAATGTCGTTGCCGCGTATTGAGCTCCTTTTGGGCAAAGAAATATTTAAGGCTTTTATGATCCGTATAAATCTCCACTTTCTCCCAATACAGGTAGTGTCTCCAGATCTTCAACGCGAAAATGACTGCTACCAACTCCAGATCATGTGTAGGATAATTTCTCTCATATTCTTTGAGTTGTCGTGAGGCATAGGCTATTACTTTCTCATGTTAAATGAGAACACATTCTAACCCTTTTCCCAAAGCATCGCTGTAGATAACAAATCCATCCGAACAAAATGGTATTGTCAGAACAGGTGCCGAAATGAGTCTCCTCTTGAGCTCTTGGAAACACTTCTCGCATTCCTCACTCCATATGAATTTTGTATCTTTCCGAGTCAGCTGAGTTAAAGGAGTAGCGATTCGAGAAAATCCTTCCATGAATCTCTGATAATAACCAGCTAAGCCCAGAAAGTTATGTACTTCGGTCACCGACTTCAGTTGCTCCCAACTTTGTATTGCTTCAATCTTCGCTGGGTCAACAGATACTCCATATTTTGACACCACGTGCCAAAGGAATGCTACTTCCTCAAGCCAGAACTCACATTTCTTCATCTTGGCATATAGTTTGTTATCACGAAGCCTTTGAAGTACCAGCTTCAAATGGTGCTCATGATCTTCACGGCTTTTGGAATAGATGAGAATGTCATCAATAAAGGCAACAACGAACTGATCCAAATATTCCTTGAACACATGGTTCATCATATCCATGAAAGCAGCAGGAGCATTAGTCAATCCAAAAGATATGACTAAGAATTCATAATGCCCGTACCGAGTTCTGAAGGCAGTCTTCGAAATATCCTCAGTTTTAATCTTCAGCTGATGATATTCAGAACGAAGATCAATCTTTGAAAAGAATTGTGCTCCTTGCAACTGGTCGAACAGGTCATCAAATGTGAGGTAGCGGATACCTATTCTTAATGGTGACATGGTTCAATTCTTGGTAGTCAATACAAAATCGTATACTCCCATCTTTCTTCTTTACGAATAAAATAGGTGCACCCCAAGGAGATGTACTAGGACAAATGAAACCGATGTCTAACAACTCCCGAAGTTAGACATTTAACTCCTGAAGTTTAATAAGAGCCATTAGATATAGGATTTTAGAAATGGGTTTTGTACCAGGTTCAAGGTCAATAAAGAATTCAACTTCACGTTTTGGTGGTAGACCGGGAAGTTCTTCAGGAAATACATCAGGAAATTCACTAACAACAGAAATATTATTCAAATTTGACGTATTTTTGTTCAAGTCCATGATATGGGCTAAGAAAGATTGACATTCATTTTTCAATAAACGAATGGCTTTATGGCTTAATATGACAGTGATTGACTTTAGTGGTTTGGTTACTTAAATTCGCATAACAGGTTGGTTAGGAATATGAAAACTAACAACCTTACAAAAATAATCAATTTTGGCATGATGAATAGTTAACCAATCAATCCCTAAAATCACATCAAATGCAAGTATTTTCAAAGAAATAAGATTGACATGTAATGTGATGGTCCCAACTTGAATCAAGCAAGATTTATAAACCGTGGATGTAACGAAAATTTCTCCTAACGGAGTTTCAACAGATAAGTCAAAGTCTAATTTCTCAGGGGTCAAGTTCAAACGTTGAGCACAAGCAGGAGAAATAAAAGAATGGGTAGAACCGATATCTAATAAGGTATAAATTTCATAAGAGTTTATAATTAGCTTACCCGTGATCACCTCGTTCGTGTTTCTTGCGTTTTGGGCAGTCACGACAAACGCTCTTCCAGGAACCACCGACTTTGACTTGTTCGAGACAGCCTTTAGAGTCACCATCCCCATTGGACTTGGTTTCTTTACAGGACAATCTCGAGCTATATGACCTTCATTTCCACAGTTATAACACACCTTAAATTGTTGTGGGCAGTTATGGTTGATGTGTCCCTCTTTCCCGCATTTATAATATACGACCGGTGGTCGTTCTCTTCCCCTAGAAACAGTTGATGTTGGTGCTGACGTCTTCACGTTGTCATTATTGTACCTTCTCTTTTTGAAATCTCCCACCGACTCGCTTCTTCTACTATCATGGTCACGATTACCACAAGAGTGGTTACCGCTTTTGTCCAGATATTTTCCTCCTCGCTGGTTATCATTATTCTGATGACTGCTGCCACCGGTATGACCCTGGTTGTGGTCCCTTAGTTGAACAGACTCATTATCTCGCTCTAATAGTTGAGCCATGTTCACAACATCTGAATATAGAGAAAATTTGTGAGAAATGAGGTATTGACGAATTTCGGGTTTCAAACCTATTAGAAACATCTGCGTCATACGTTCCTCATTCTCTACCAAATGAGTTGTAAACCTGGATAACTCCGCGAACTTAGTCTCGTATTGGGACACAGTCATGTTGTTCTATTCTAGTCTGATAAACTCTACCTCCTTCATATGGCGAATACTTTTAGGAAAGTACTTGTCATTGAACAGTTTCTGGAATGCTTCCCAAGACATATTGAGTGCGGCTGGCTGAGTACGCTTCACAAATTCCCACCAGTAATCTGCCTCACCACAGAACATGAAGGTGGCGAATGGAACCTTTTATTTCTCCGTGCATCCCAAGACATCAAATATCTTAGTAATTTTCTTAACCCACTTTTTTGCCTTAATCAGATCCGAATTTCTCAAAAACTCTGGTGGTCCCAACTCTTTGAACTGCTTGGTTGTGACAAGTCGCGCGTTGCTATTATTTCCACCCGTATTTTGTACACGAGTCTCTCTCGTCTGATTTTGCATGAACTGCAAAAAGCTTCTAAACACCACATCATTCATCGTTTGATCGGTGGTGTTGTTTACAGGAGGAACATTGTCGTCTTGTTGCATGTTCTCCTGGTTGGTGATTAAAGGTGTCTCCACGGTCTCATTCACTCTATTGTTAACATTTTCTGTTGTCATACTCAAACACTGCCATAAAACAAGGGTTAATTAAAGAAATTGACATTCAACATATTATCCCTATATTTCGACCGACCAATTAAACACAAATAAGCTTAGGTAGGACACACTAGCGAAAGATTTACTCGTCTCTCCCTGCCTAGTTCAATTCCCCGATCTTCGCCAGAGACCATATCCCTATGCTCTGATACCAACTGTGACGCCCCCAAAATAGGTCTATACAACCCATTCTGAGTCGCCAAATACATGGTACAGAAAATAACTATAACTTTATTATTACAATTATCGTGCAAAATACGACAACACATATGCTGTGAGTTTAAATACAAATATTGTCTTCTAAACAATATTCAAACTCAAATAAGTCTTCATTACAATTATTCATACACTATTTTACAAAATAGTGAGGACTGCTAAAATAACTGTATTGAAACATCACTCCACACCCCGACTAGTTCCCACTATATTCTCGCCTCCTGAGAAGAAAATGGAACAAAAAAGGAAAAGGATGAGCTCAACTAACCCAGTAAAGAATATTATGACTAAGATAATGTAAAGCAAATTATCGTTAGCCTTCAATAAATCAGATAAAATATAATGGAAAACAAGTTTTAGATTAATATTCGCAGCAGAAATAACAATTCATTGGAAGAGTTAAGTAGAGAATGAGGTCTACTATCTTCTATGATTTAAAAGTCCATCATCAATATTTTATCCCTGTAACATCAATCAATAAACATCCTGAATAAAATATTCATTTTTGCACAACGGGCCAAAGATATTCATTTGTATCACCAGTTGGTCATGTTCATCTCAACACATGTCCATCTTTGCACTACGGGCCAAAGATATTCATCAAGTAATCATTCATCTTTGCATTACATGCCAAAGATATTCAGTTATATTACCATTTAAGATTGAGGATGATGAAAAATACTTTAAAGAAAACGAATCCAGTGAGATAAAAGGACAAAGATTAGGGATTCGTACTTCAGTTTATCCAAGTTCAAAAATACTCCATAATAATCAATTGTGGAGCATAATTCAAGAATGAAGATCAAAACATGTATACAATCAAATATAATAATCATAATAGACAACTTGGACCAAGAAAAGAAAATTTAATTTTTCTGTGAATAGTGCCGTATTCGTGAATAGTATCGTATACGTAAATAGTAATCCTGACACAAAAAGGTAATAATTTCATAAGAAAAGTCATACTTCGTGAATAGTATCGTATTTGTGAATAGTATCGTATACGTGAATAGTGCCGTATACGTTAATAGTAACCTCAACATAAAAAGGTAAAATTTTCATAATAAAATTCATACCAATATTTCGGTATAATGATATTAAAATAAATAACATCATTGACGAATAAAATAGCATCCATTACCTCAAAAGACAAGTACTTCTAACTGAAATATCGGATATAATGCTGAAGAAAACTTGCACTGCTTATCAACTCTCAAAGTATCTAAATACTCAGAAAATTACGCTCGATATATAGAGAAAGAAATTTCTGATTCTGGTGTGATTTTCATTTCTAACTAAGCACCCTATTTATAGGAAATTGTCAGAACGCCAATGTAGACTAACCTGCTACCAGTGGCTTCCACCCTTTTCCATTCACGCACACCACCTTTGAAATTCAGCATTTTTCTTAAAAAAACAAAAGTGGGGCCCACCCATATTTTTAATAAAAAAATTTATTTCCGAAACTTCAATAATTCATAATAAATAGCCCTTTTATCAACAAAATATGAACCTTATGTCCATTCAATATAAAATTTAATTCTCTACAACTTGGTAGAAGAAAGATTTTCCAAATTCCAAACAGAAAATGACCGAAATTCACATACGGATGATTTTAATACCTCCATTCCGATAAAATACTGATAAAACACCTCAACATTAATTCTTTCATTTATATCCACATAAAATAAATATTTTCTTATCATATAAATCAATAATTAATTATTCACAAATAAGATTACACAGTCACAATAATGACAATCAGGTCGTTCCTAGGAAAGAGGGGGCTTTCCGATAAGAATTTCTCCTTACTGGAGCGCAATTAGGTGACTAAACCCCTTTCCTAGACAGAACTTTCTTAGACATTGCCAATAATGCTATCTAATAATATTATTCAAATAATATGAATTATTGATCTGATAATGAGAAATACTGTGTAGTGACAATAATTGAAACAACAATAATATAAAATATCAACGTAGCAATTATTGAATCAATAAAATAAAATATTGAACAGTAATTGCTGTAACAATTATTGAGTAGTGCCTTCTTACGTAAGAATTAATAATCCAAAAAATACTGTGCAACACCGTGTGCTACTGTGCAACCACGCGTATTACTGTACTTTAACCACCATGTATTCCAACAGTGTTAATGGTAACAACTATGTCGTTATTTACAAAAAAACTCATACTTGTCGTTTTCTTCATCCGATAATTTTCTGTTATGGGGCCCACAAATGGCCGCGCCGTTGTACGAATATTCCCCAACAGCAAGAATATTCCATAACTAAACGAATATTCTCCGACAACAATGAGTATTTTATAACCATTTGCTTATTTAAAATATTTGAGCTTTTTACCCATAACTAACCACATTAATCAAATCAACCCCTTACTATTTCAAAATAATGAATAGAGGAATTTTAATTTTTATTTATAAAAAGTTGGGGTCTTACAAGAGAGTCCTAGCAGGCATAGGAGAACCATTCTCATAAATAATCAAACACGGAGAAATAGCTGAGATGGGGTTGAAGTCTGGAAAGATTAAAGACCATACTACTATAGAAGTCGTGGCTGAGCACATTTAGGCTGGGAATTATGAGAATAATCCTCGAAGAGTTCATAAGAAGAAAGAAGAGGATATATCCTTGGTACTACAAGGTCAAACTCAGAGAGGCAACCAAAACCTGCCCGTTCATAGAAAGAATTATTCCCCTTTCCAAACATCGTACAACCCTCAAATCCTACGTTCCAAAGAACTGGAAAAGCTAAATGTCAAAGGACATTTACACCCTTAGGGGACTCACTTGAGAATATTCTCAAGCTTCTGACAGCACAGAAGAAAATCACACAGCTCATCCCACCAGCTAATCGAAATGGGAAGAATTTTGACCGAAGCAAGAAATGTGCTTATCATTCTGGGGCTCCAGGCCATAATACCCAAAAATGTTGGTCTTTGAAGCATAAGATCCAAGATATGATAGACAGTGATGAGATAGTGGTAACAACACCAGAGCAACCACATGTTCAAGATAACCCTCTACCTTAACACAATGAGGATGGAGTAAACATGATCGGTATTGGAGGGGGGCAAACTTCTAAATACCTTCAATACATTAGAGAAACATTACAAGAAAATGAAGGTATCCCGGTGGAGTTAGGTTATTCTGAAGGATGGTCTTCAATCAAGCATGAAATGAAGTCTGTCAAAGAACAGATTGGTTAACTGGTAGAAATGATGGTACATCAGCACCAAGTAACTTAACAGCTGATCAGTCAAGGGCAAGTAAATCTCCTCTCCATTTTAACAAGGGATCAACAACGATTCCAAGAGAATGAAACTTGAGAAGAAAAACTTACAAGGAAATCTAGATCCCAGGCTCGTCGAGAGTATGCAAATAAAAGAAAGTTCACTCTTTTGGGTCAACCGATGGAGGAGATCCTACAGATGTTGATCAATGAAAGGAAGATCATAGAACTTTTACCCCCAATCAATCTCTGTTCCAAGAGATTTGATGCTACTGGGGTATGTCAATACCATTCCAACACTCTTGGTTATAACACAGAAAGTTGTTGGGCACTTCGTCACCTAATCCAGAATATGATTGATAATGGTGACATGTAAATGGTAAATAGTGGAAATACCTTGCCTGAAGAAGAGGAGATATTTCCTCCTAGAACACAGATATGGAGGGAAGTTATAGCAGTCATATCCTCTAAAGGAGACTTATCTGCATCACCTCTAGTAATTCAAGGAGAGGAAGACAAAGGAGGAAAGAATCCTTTGAAAGTGGCTACATCAGAACCCTTGATGTTGCCACTCAGGTCGCAGTATCCCTTCATCAGCCTAAAATGAGTCCCATGGAAATATGAGGAGAATGGGGATTCGACCTCAAATCATACGACGGCTATATCAAAGGAAAACCCGCTATATCTACCTTAGCGAGTGATAAAGCCAGATATTAGAACTAAGGGGAGAGTGCTCGAGGAGAAAATTAAAGAATTTCTTAGTAAAATAGGGCATAATGAAGCCAAGATAGTGCAGAGATTAAGGGAGGCACCTCAACAGATATCCATTATAGACTTGGTATTTTCTTCTGAAGATTATCGTAAAATCTTAACACAAGTGCTAGAAGAAGTGCATCTGCCTAAGGTAGTGGATACAAAAAAAGTTATGTCACTTGATATATCACATTTTTAACAACAATGTGATATCTTTCACTGATTATGACATACTAGTTGAAGGAACTGATCATTACAAGTCATTACATATTGTAGTGATATCCTATGGGTATGTCATATGATGAGTATTTGTAGATGAAGGATCTTCCTTGAATATCTGTCCCTATGATACTTTGGAAAGAATGAAGTTTAGTCCAAATAGAATCTGAAACAACCACGTAGTCATAAGAGCCTTCGATGGGTCTCGACGAAATGCTATAGGAGAAATTGAACTTCCAGTGGAGATCGATCCACATACCTTCTACATATCCTTTTAAGTGTTGAACATCGCCATAGGATATAATCTGCCGTTGGGAATACCATGGATTTATATGGCATGAGCAGTCCCATCCACTCTTCATCAACAAGTCAAATACATTATCAATGGCAGTCTGATCATCGCCAATACCGAACCAGAATACCTAGTCTATGTACAAGGTGACATGCCTTTGATCAACCTCAACGAAGGAGTTGAGTCAGCCAGTTTTCAAGCCTTCGAAGTGAGCAATACTCATTATCAACCTATTGGGTTCCCAGCCTTAAAGCCAAAGATTTCTTCTGAAGTGATGTCCGTCGGTAAAGAAATGATGTCTTTGGATTTATATCCTAGCAAAGGGTTAGGGAAAAATCCTTTAAGGATCAAACATCCAATTCAAATATCTAGCTAGACAGGAAAGGCTGGATTAGGCTATGGATCCAATCACAAGAATCCACATAAGTATCAGCCGGTTCAAACATCCACCATTTTACTACTTGATCTCACGGATGCAGGATTCGTGAAACCAACAAGGAAAATCCATGTGACTGTATCAAGTATGCTGATTCCTAAGGTTAATCTGGTCAGTGAAAAGGAAATTTAGACTCCTGTTAAGGAAAATAAGGAAATGAATAAAAGGTTCCTACAAGAAGTGAAAGATTGATTGGCAAAGATGCATTTTCTGGCACATGGTAAGGGTATGAACAAGGATGTCCTAGATGATGACTATTCAGAAGATCAAATCTTGATCCCTCGCATAAATTGGGCTAAGGAGAACCGTTCAAAGAAAAGTACTGACCTTGATGTAAATTTAGTTTTGGTCATCATCAATGAGGATGAGGACATCAACCACCCCTTCATCACAGCTGTCAACAATGACCTGACCTTCTACAACTAGAGCAGCACTCCTTGCAACTGTCGAAAAGGGTAAAAGGGCAAAAAGTTCATCTACCCTAAAGTATAGATATTATATACTGCTTACTTTTGTTGCATAGTACTAACAATTACTTTTGTCATGCTTCCATTAATGTTTTGTATTATTAAGCAGTTTCATATAATAAGTGAAAGCATTTTGTTTTCAGAACTACGAGCCTGGATTTGTTTAGCCTTTCTTGTAAGACCCCAACTTTTTATGAATAAAGATTTAATTTCTCTAAATATTATTTTTGAATAATAAGGTGTTGATTTAATATAATGATGTAGTTATGGGTGAAATATGTAAATTTTGCAAAGTAAGCAAGTGGTCATAAAATATTCATTTTGTTGTGGAATATTCCTTTTAGTCGGGAGATATTCTTTTTGTCAGGAATATCTGTACGACGGCGCAATCATTGGTGGACCACATAACGGAATAAATGTCGGATATAAAAAGCGACGAAAATAACCTTTTTATAAAAATAACGACAAAACTTTTACCGTTAAAATTGTTGAAATACCCGGTGATAAAAGTACAATAATACGCGTGGTTGCACAGTGGCACACGGTATTGCATAGTATCCATGATTATTGATTCTTACGTAAGAAGTCACTCAATAATTGATACAGTAAAATTGTATAGTCTGTTGGGAGACTGCATATTTTGATTTGATGTTTAAAGTAAATGCTCATGATTATATATAAAGTTCTTTAGGTAATATATGTACAAGGACTTAGTGATAGATCAAATTTGTTAGGTTGATCTAAGCTTTTAATGTTTATCATTCTGTAACTGAATGTATAGATGAAGAGATCAAAGATGTTAGGTTGATCTATGACTTGAGATGTAATAGATAGGCTTCGACAAAATCGTAGTCTATCGAGCTGATCAAGAGATTGCAGAAACCATGGCAGAATCGTAGAGCATCGAGGATCGTAGTATGTATGCCTTGAAGGGCCTCTCCGGAAATCGTAGAGTGGTCCAGACGTTTGCCGAAACCAACTCAGAGATCGTAGTGTGCTCTCGGAAACGTAGAGTCTGCAAGACAAGTAAGTGAAGATCGTAGTGTGCCGGTCCTTAAGAGAAATCATAGTGTTCGCATTTGCTAGCATCAGATCAAGCACCAAGGTAGCAAGACACCACAATCTGAATCGTAGAGTATCATCTGCCTGTGCCAGAAGCATCGTGCCTTACCCTTTTATTCAAAGATAAATCCCAACAAATGTGGAATGGGTTATAAACGTTGAAGTTCTCACCAGTCCCAATGGCACAAAAGATATCCTTAGTATACAATAAGGAAACGTATTGAAGAAGCTAAGGAAAGTACCATTGGTCAGAGGAAAACACCTTTTCAGGTGTTAGGTGAGAAAGTAGTCTACTGTGTCAGTGGGCCAGAATGCAATTTAGAAGATGTGTAGAAAAGTCTCCATCAAAGTTCAGAAATGTCAAACGCATTTAATGCTTTAATGGATGTCTTCAACGGATAGATTTCAAGGAACACATATAAGTAAAACATCTGCAGATGATACAAAGAAAAAGCAAGCATTAAACAAAATGCTAAAGAACACTCAACGCTCAACTCTACGATCTGAAAAAGAGAAAGCTTGCTCAGCTACTCAGTTCTTTCGAACAAGTGCTTAACGGCAACTGAGTAGCACCAATCAAGAACTCATCAACTACCAATCAAGTGAAGTAAGAAGTACCAAGTCAAAAGAACTTAAAGAGTTCTAAGTGAACTGAGAAGAACCAAGTCTGCTGAACTTGAAGAGTTCAAAAGTGAACTAAGAAGTGCCTAGACTGCTGGTCTAGAAGGAATCTGTGAGATTCAGAAAGTGTAAAAGATATCCTTAGTGGATTTCCTACTCGAGGAGTAGAAGAGTGGACTAGGAGCTTTAAGTGCTCTAAACCACTTAAAATTGTTGTGTCTATTGCATTCTTGCTATAACTGCTATAACTGTTATAACTGCCTCACCCTCATTAACTCACTATATCTAAAAGGGAGAACAAACAAATCTTATTCCGCTATGTTTGAATCATTAATAAAACTAACAAAGTATTTCGAAAAGTATTTTAAATATCTATTCAACCCCCCTTCTAGATAACTATTGTGCCTCCGAGAACTAACAATTGGTATCAAAGCAGGATCTACCATATAGCCTACAAAGCTTAGGTAGATCCAATGGCACATCTACCAAGTGAATCAAAGACTAGAGGAGGCAGCAAGCCACCTATGTGCAACAAAGATAAATTCGCCAACTGGAAAGTTCGGATGCAACCATACGTGGATTCAATAGATGAAGATCTATTTGAAACTGTTCAAAATGGGCCCTACGTTCCTACAAAGCTTGCACCAACTACAGACGATCCAAACAGAATACAGATCAAGGTCAAGGAGGAATGGACAGACAACGAAAAGAGAGCTGTTCAACTCGACAAAAAGGCCAAGAACATTTTGTTCCAATCCTTAGAAGATGATATGTACGAAAACATGGTCAACAGCAAAACAGCAAAGGAGGTTTGTTAAGAACTCCTTATCATGCATGAAGGAACAGAAGAAGTTAGAGAAAACAAACAATCTCTCCTGACTCAACAATATGAGATGTTTGCACACGTTCAAGGAGAAAAGGTCACTGCCACCTACGAGAGATTCAATGTTCTGCTTAACTCTCTATGAGCTTATGGAAAGATATATCCAAATAAAGATCTAATCATAAAATTCATGAGAGCCTTACTAAGCAAGTGGGATGCAAAAACCACTGGTATTAGAGAGTCAAAGAATCTACATGAAATGACTATTCAGTAGTTATATGGCAACCTTCTTACCTATGAACTAGAGCTGACTCAACGAGCAGAAACTCTATCTGAAGGAAGAAAGAAGGATAAGGGTGTTGCTCTCAAAGCAACTGACAACACCTCCAAAGTCAATACTAAAAATTACTCTGACTATGACGAAGATGATGATGAGGACTTTGCAATGCTGGTGAAAAGACTCAGAAGGTTCATGCGTCAAGGCAGAATCAGTAAGCCAAAGAAAGTCAACAACTACAGCAGCCAGGAGCAGATAAATGATCTATGCTACAATTGCAAGAAACCTGACCATTTTATTACTAACTGCAACAAACCTCTCAGAGAAGAACTAAAGAAGAAATCACATCCAAAGAAGGAATTCAAAGGCAACAAAAGGCCTTAGAAGAAAGACAAAGGCCTTGTAGCTGGAGGATCATGGAGTGACTCAGACAAGGACTCAAATCCCGAATCTGGAGATGATGAAGATCCTCAAATCGTAAATCTTTGCCTGATGGCTAAGCATGCAAAGGATAAGCAGAACTCCAACATACATGAAGTAAGTATAGATGAGGTATTTGACTTCAACTCTCCTGATGTAGACATTGATGATTTAAGAACTGCAATGCATGGCATAACATCCGATCTACATCAATACATGAAATGGTTTAGAGTTCTGTCCAAGGATTATTCACTTCTTCAAAAGGAAAAAGAGAAAGTCCAAGAAGAACTGGAAACAGCCCTTCTAAGTGCTGACTCTCTCTCCAAGTTTGAAGCTGAGAATAAGCTCTTAAAATAGACCAATGAGCTTAATGCACAAAGAGAGTCAAGTCTAACCTCTAAAATTGAGGAACTAGAAAAGACAATCTCTACATGGAACAAATCCTCTTCATCCATGGACTCCCTGATCTCTAGCTAGAGAAGTGTCTCTGACAGAACAGGTTTAGGTTTTGGGAAATCCACCTCAGAGCCATGTGTGGAAAAGGTAAAGAAAACTAGCACTAGTAATGCTTCAAGTTTTAGTAGTGGCATTATCTTTGTGAAATTCTCACAGAAGGAAGAACCAGTCCAACCCTGCTCTTCTGATTCAATCTATATTCCAAGGAATAAAGGATCTCATGATGGCCTGGGTTTCAGAAAAGAGAAGAGTAACCCAGCCACTACTTTCCAACCTCGAAGGATCGTAGAGCCGAGTAAAATCAACTCCACCAACCAACTGCGAAGGAACAATAGAGAAAAGGTACACTCATCTCAAATCATGAAACACAAGGACACATGGAAGAAGGAGAATTAGTTTAACAGAAGGATGACTAAGAACCAACAAAAGGCCAAATGGAGGAAGAATCCTCCTACACACACAACCATGCATCATATTAGATGTTTTGTGTGCAATAAGGTTGGTCACAAGGCTGCAATATGCTATTAGAATCCTATGCATGTGAGACCCAAAGTCAAGTAGATTTGGGTTCCCAAGGGTACTAACAAAGTAGGGCCCATGCAAGTATGGGTACCAAGATGAAAGTTTAATGTTACCACAGGAACAGAGCTCCACGATCACAACCTCGTATCTGGACAGTGGATGCTCAAGGCACATGACTGGAAATAAAGCCCTTCTATCTAACTACATAGAGAAGGAGGGTCCCTCAGTCATCTTGGGAGATAATGGCTCTGGCAGGACAAGAGGATATGACTTAGCTGGGAATGGTGTAGTGTCCTTCAGTAAAGTGGCCTATGTGGAAGGACTACAACATAATCTTCTGAGCATAAGCCAACTCTGCGATAAGGGTCATCAAGTAACATTCCTCAACAATCAATGTCAAGTCAGAGATCTGAAGACCTCCTCCATAAAGCTGATCGGAACAAGAGAAGGAAATGTCTATACTGTGAATCTTGGTCAACTGAGCTCAGACGAGACAATAAGCTTTCTGGCTAAAGCATCTAAAGAAATGAGCTGGCTATGGCATAAAAGACTGTCTCATCTGAACTTTAAGAGCATGTCTAAGCTGGCCTCAAAAGATCTAGTTGCAGGCTTACCCAAGTTCAGCTTCGTCAAAGAAAGACCGTGCAATGCCTGTCAACTTGGAAAGCAGACTAGAAGCTCATTTAAGAGCAAAATTGCCAACTCAAATGACGAACCCCTGTAGCTGCTTCACATGGATCTATTTGGGCCTATTCCAATAACGAGCCTTGGGGGAAAGAGATACTCACTAGTCGTAGTGGACGACTACACCAGATTCACAAGGGTATTCTTTCTAACCTCGAAAGATGAAACAAGCTCCCAACTGATGAAGATGTTCAGACTAGTGATGAACGAAAAAAGGGAGAAAATTAAGGCTATAAAGAGTGATCATGGCAGAGAATTTAACTTCTCTAAAATGAACCAATTCTGCACAGACAATCCTCAGCTCCACGAACTCCTCAACAAAATGGAGTAGCTGAAAGAAAGAACAGAACGTTGATAGAGGCTGGAAGAACTCTACTAGCAGCAGCCCATCTGCCTAAATACTTCTGGGCAGAAGCTGTCAACACTGCATACTACACTCAGAACAGATCACTGATACACTCTACGATTAAGAAGACTCCCTACAAACTGTGGAAAGGAAGAAAGCCAAATATCAGCTACTTCCATGTATTTGGCTGTGCATGCTACTTTCTCAACAATGGGAAGTAGTACTTGACAAAGTTCCAACCCAAGTCAGACGAAGGAATCTTTCTTGGGTATGCCACATACAGTAAGGCCTTCAGAGTGTTCAACAAAAAGACACTGAGTGTTGAGTCTCGATCCACATCATCTTTAATGAAACAGACTTGGACAAAACAGTGCCTCAAGACACTACGAACAACAATTCAGACACTACGAACGAGGTCATTGAGCTCAACACTACGATCGTAGTTCCAGACAGCGAAATCTTTGAGCAAGGAAATGAGATCATAGAGAGGCCTACGTAAGACAACGAACCCCCACATCAAGAAGCAAAAATTGATCTTGAAGATCTCAGACAAGAAGGCATTAGGATAAATGTCCCAATAGGAAATAGATGGGCAAGAGATCACACTCAAGACTTAACATTGGAGATCCTAGTGCAAGAGTCAAAACAAGAGCTGCCACCCAAAATGAATGTTTCTATCTAAGCTTCTTGTCACAAATGGAACCCAAAAAGATAGAGGATGCTATGGAAGACTCCAGCTGGATAGAAGCAACGCAAGAAGAACTTAATTAGTTTGAAAGAAGTAAGGTATGGAGATTGGTTCCAAGACCAAAAAGTCATCCTGTCATTGGAACGAAGTGGGTCTTCAGAAACAAGATGGATGAAGATGGAGTAATAAAAAGGAATAAGGCAATACTGGTAGCCAAGGGTTACTCTCAGAAAGAAGACATTAACTATGATGAGACCTTTGCACCTGTTGCCAGATTAGAAGCCATCAAAATATTCCTTGCCTTTGCTGCTCACATGAAATTCAAAGTCTTTCAGATGGATGTCAAAAGTGTATTTCTGAATGGTGAACTTCAAGAGTAAGTCTATGTAGAGCAACCTCCAGGTTTAATCAATCCATCTCTTTCTAATTATGTCTATAGATTAGACAAAGCCTTATATGGTCTTAAATAAGCACCTAGAGCATGGTATGAAACACTATCTAACTTTCTTATTGAAAATGGGTTCACTAGAGGTAGAGTAGATACCACATTATTTCTTAGAAAGCATAAAGACAACGTCTTATTAGTTCAAATATATGTTGATGACATTATTTTTGGATCTACTGATGAAAAGTTATGTAAGAGATTTTCCAAGCTTATGCAGAGCAAGTTTTAAATGAGCATGATGGGTGAGCTGAACTTCTTCCTTGGACTGCAAGTAAAGCAGACTGATGAAGGGATCTTCATAAACCAAGCCAAGTACATTAAAGACTTACTTAAAAAGTATGGCATGGAATCAGCCTCTCCCATGAAAACCCCAATTGCTCCAACAACCAAGCTTGACAAAGATGAAAAAGGTAAAAGTATTGACATAACTCAATACAGAGTTATGATAGACTCTCTTCTATATCTGACTGCCAGTAGACCAGACATAATGTTTGCAACATGCATATGTGCTAGATTTCAAGCTAATCCTAAGGAATCACACTTAACTACTGTAAAAAGGATTTTTAGGTACCTCAAGGGCACACCTCACTTGGGGCTTTGGTATCCCAAGGAGTCCTTATTTAAACTAAAAGGATATACAGATGCTGACCTTGTAGGTTGCAAAATAAATAGAAAAAATACTAGTGGCACCTGTCAGCTGCTAGGAAACAGAATTGTGTCCTGGTTTAGTAAGAAGCAAAACTCAGTATCTACTTCAACTGCAGAAGCTGAATACATTGCTGCTGGCAGCTACTGTTCTTCGATCCTACGGATGAAAAATCAGCTAGCAGACTGTGGGTTTGAATTCAAATCCATACCTATTCACTGTGATAGCACAAGTGCCATAGAAATAACTCATAATCCTGTCATGCATTCTAGGACTAAGCATATAGAAATAAGATATCATTTCATTAGGGATCATGTGCAAAATGGAACCATATCTTTACAATATATCCCTTCTAAAAATCAACTTGCTGATGTCTTTGCAAAGCCTCTAGATGAATCTAGGTTTAACAAATTAATAAGTGAGCTAGGCATGCTCAATTTACAACCATGAAATCTATGCTCTAGTTTGTGCTAACCATGCAGATATAAAAGTTATGTTCGAAATCGTAGACACGATCAAAGGAAGCCCACGATCGTAGAGTTGCAGTGACATGAAAGACAACGATCGTAGTGCAGACTCAATGATGGCAGAGCTCTATCAACAGAACAAAGGAGCATCCTGTGATGACACAGTTCAACAAAACAAAGCAATCTCTCTGATAAGCGCCTCATGAACAAACTTAACCCTTGATGTACTCTATGAGGTTGGCCCTTCCTGAGCTACCTTAAACCGAGAAGAATGCTAAGTCAAAAGTTCATCACAAGGACCCGAGCAGACTCGACGATCGCAGTACAGACTCGATAAATGGAGAACAGACTCGACGAATGCAGAGCAGACTCAACGATCGCAGAACAGACTCGATGATTGCAGAGCAGACACGATGATTGTAAAGCAAACTTGACAAGCATAAAGACTACCTCAACGATCGTAGTCCTCCCAAAGGATACACTAGCTCAGCAGGAGCTAAGGGCAAATCAGTATATTCCTCCTCAGTCAAATTTCTAGAGCCAAGCAGAATTTGACACAACCCCACTAAGCAAATGGAGAGAGGGAAGTTACAAGTATAGTTTAAAAACACCTTTTTGAAATCAGAAGTTTAAAAAGCTCATCTCTATCTCTCTCTCTCTACAAGCAGAAACCCTAACTTTTCGAAAAGCTCAAACAACCATACTCAGTGCAGAGAAATCAATAGCAGCTTCAAATGTCATCTCTGGCTACAGACTCTATTTCAATGAGTTCAAGATAGCTGACCCTAAATTTCACAAAACTTTATCTCTGATAAAGAAAACTTGTCTTGAAGAGGCTCTAGGTACGAGCACATAGATCTACCCTAAGCTGATAAAGGAATTCTATAGAAATGGTGTGTTCAAGAACGACGTCATCACTACGAGGGTCAAGGACGTGGAAATCAAGCTCAAGGCTGAGGATATAAATCGAGTCCTAGGTTTCAAATCGAAAGGGTTTTCGTTCATAAAGGGCATCGATTTCCACGAAGGACTTAAGAGAATGCATCACAAAAAGTTCCCCACTATCAAAGGATACAAGAAGAAAGAGTTCCCTCAGAGGTATGAATTCTTGGTAGACATTGTTGGGAAATGCATATGCTACAAGAGCTTCGGCCATGACTCTATAAATGAAGTGCAGCTTAAGCTCATAATAGCCATAAGTTGTGGGATTCAACTCAAATAAGGAGCCCTACTACTTGTCTGGATTGGGAAATGGATACTAAGTTCGAAGAAGTCAAAGATGTTAGGTTTGTAATATTCATGAACACAATCAAATTGCATAAATAAGCGAAAACGTGTAAAAATCAGAGTTTAAAAATTTTACAAACCATATACCCGGATCATCCTTTATGCACAATTATTAATTAAACAAAAATATAAAGAAAAATAATCATACCCTTGAAGATTCGAGCTTCCTCAGGTACAAGTTCACCTCCAATCTTTTTCGTGTTCAACTTGAATCCACCGGGTTTGGTTCCTTCCTTTGATCAACGTTAGCCACCCAAGTGTTTGGCCTCTAGAGGTGATCCACCAAGGAAGAATAAAGATTCAAGAAGATGGGTGTTTGGCAAAACCCTAGTTTTTCTATCTCTTATAGAAAAGGAGCGTACTCTCCAACAATTGAAATTACGTCTGTTGTCAAAAAGTCAATAACAACTCTACACCTGTGACGCCCCCAAAATAGGTTCAATCCACCCAACCTATTCTGACTCGCGAAATACATGGTACAGAAATAACTACAACTTCATTAATACAATATAAAAACTGTGAGTTTAAATACAAATATTGCAATCTAGACAATATCCAGACTCAAATAAGTCCTAATTACAATTATTGATACATTATTTTACAAAAATGGTGAGGACTACTAAAACGACTTTCTAGAACTTTCATTCCATACTCGGACTAGTACTCGCTACATTCTCGCCTCCTTAGAAGAAAAATGGAACAAAAGGAAAAGGGTGAGCTCAACTAGCCCAGTAAAGAACATTATGACTAAGATAATATACAACAAATTATCCTTAGTCTTCAACAGAAAAAAAATCTGATAAAATACAATAGACAACAAGTTTTAGTTCAACAACTGCAGCGAAAATAATAATTCATTAGAAGAGTTATGTAGATAATGAAATCTACTATCATCTATGAATTTAAAAGTCCATCATTGATATTTTATCCCTGTAACATCAATCAATATACATCTTGAATCAAATAGTCATCTTTGCACTACAGGCCAAAGATATTAATCAGTCGGTCATGTTCATCTCAACACCTGTTCATCTTTGTACTACAGGCCAAAGATATTCATCAACAGTTTATCTTTGCACTACAGGCCAAAGATATTCAGTAATATCATCATTTAGGACTAAGGATGATGAAAAATATATTTTAAAGAAAACGAATCCAGTGAAACAAAAGAACAAATATTAAGGATTCGTACTTTAAACAATTCAAGTTCAAAAATACTTCATAAATAATCAGAGTGGAGTAAAATTTAAGAATGATCAAAACATAGATCCAATCAAAGATAGGAATCATAACAGACAATCTTGGACACAGAAAAGAAAATTTAATTTTTCTGTGAATAGTGTCGTATTCGTGAATAGTATCGTATACGTGAATAGTGCCATATACGTGAATAGTAACTCCGACACTAAAAGATAGAAATTTTACAAAAAAAATCATCATGCTTCATGAATAGTACTCGTGAATAGTAACTCGTGAATAGTAACTCATGAATAGTAACTCGTGAATAGTAACTCATGAATAGTAGCTCATAAATAGTAACCTCGACATGAACAAAATTTCAAATTTGACAAAAAGTTCTAACCAATATTTCGGCATAATGATATTGAAGAAACAATATCATTTACGAAGAAATAACATCCCTAACCTTGAAAAGACAGTACTTCTGACTGCAATACTGAATATAGTGCTGAAGGGAACTTGCACCGTATAACAACACTCAAAATATCAAAATACTCACAAGAATACGCTCAATATATCGAGAGAGAAAGAGAGAGAAGATTTTAGTTTTTAGTGTGATTTTTAATTCTAACCTAAGCACCCTATTTATAGGAAAATGCTTAGAACACCAAAGAAGAAAATTTAATATAATAATATTATTATTATTCCACAACTTCCTACGCACACTCATTGAATCCAACATCAGCCATCTACTCAAATAAAAACAACAAAAACGTTTTTGTTAATTAAAACAATTAAAACTTCCAAAATCAATTATTTCAGAACTTCAATAATTCATAATAAATAGCTTTTTATCAGAAAATTCGAATCTCGCTTTTTTTTATAGGAAATTCAATTCTCTACAACCTTGCAGAAGAAAGTTTTTCCAAATTTCAAACATAAATTGACCGAAATCCACATACGGACGATTTTACAAGCTATAATCAAATTTCAGTCAAGAAATGGGTCCACCAATATGTTTAACATGTTTTAAATAACTTTTGCAATAAAAATACTCTTCATCCTCATATACTCATATATCCCACATTCATTATAAAAATATCATCATTATTATATAATATAATAACATATTATTTTATCAAAAAAGATAAAATATCAATTTTTTTAACAATTGTCACTTTAAAATTTCTCCATCTATATCCACATAAAATCAATATTTTTCTCATTATATAAATCAATAATTAATTATTCACAAATAATATTACAGAATCACAGTACTAGCAACTAGACCGTTCCTAGGAAAGAGAGAGCTTTCCAATAAGGATTTATCCTTACTGGCGCGCAATTAGGTGACCAAACCTCTCCTTAGACAGAACTTTCTAGACATTGTCAATAATGTTATCTAATAATATTATTCAGATAATATGAATTATTGTTCCGATAATGAAAAATATTCTGTAGTGACAATTATTAAAACAACAGTAATATAAAATATCAACGCAGCAATTATTGAATCAATAAAATAAAATACTGAACAGTAATTATTGTAACCATTATTGAGTAGTACCTTCTTACGTAAGAATCAATAATTGGTGCAATACCGTGTGCTACTGTGTAATAACGCGTATTACTGTGTTTTAACCACTGGGTATTCCAACAGTATTAACGGTAACAACTACGCCGTTATTTATAAACAACTCATACTTGTCGTTTTCTTCATCCAATCGCTTTTTGTTATGGGGTCCACAAAAGACTGGTTGTACGAATATTCCCCAACAGCAAGAATATTACACGACCAAACGAATATTCCCCGACAACAATGAATATTTTATAACCACCTGTTAATTTTTGAAATATTCGCGCATTTTATCCATAACTAACCACATTAATCAATTCAACCCTTACTATTTTCAAAAGAATAAATAGAGGAAATTAAATTTCATTTATTAATAATTTGGGGTCTTATAACCTCCCCTCCTTATGAAATTTCGTCCTCAAAATTGACGTACGTACCTAGTTTTTCGAAAAGATGAGAATACCTTGCTTTCATTTCCGTTTCCAACTCCCAGGTCATTTCTTCAATAGCATGGTTCCTCCACAAAATCTTAACTTGTGGTATGACCTTTGTGCGTAGGACATGCTCCTTCCAATCTAAGATCTTGACAGGTACCTCCTCATACGTTAAGTCTTCGGCTATCTCGTCCGGTTCTAACGCAATAATGTGGTTCGGGTCTTTCACATATTTACGAAGCACGAATATGTGAAAAATATTATGAACACGAGACATGCTTGGAGGTAACGCGAGTCTATAGGCCACAATTCCTATTCGACCGAGGATTTCAAATGGACTAATAAATCGAAGGTTTGAGCTTTCCTCACATCGTCGATTCTCACTTTTGGAATAACAACTTCTTGCACCTTCTTCTTCATATTCATCAGCTCTGGTGTGTAGCTTAAGCGGTTTTAACTTTATCGATTAAAGTCGATTTTACTCGTATATCATCACGTGATCCATAGAGTCTTTAACTCTATCTCTATCATTTGTAAGTTATACAAAATAGGTCTTTGTGTTCGACAATGTCGTACTCGTACCCACATACGATCTTCTACTTAACGCGTTAGCTACCACGTTCGCTTTTTCCAGGATGGTATTGAATGGTATGGCCGTAATTTTTCAACAGCTCGAGCCAACGTCATTGCCGAATGTTGAGTTCTACATTCCTCGCTCCGTTCGAATTTTATATCTTTTCGAGTCAGCTGAGTTAATAGAGTAGCGATTCGAGAAAATCTTTTCACAAAATCTTTGATAATAACCAACTAAGCATAGAAAGCTACGTATTTCGATTACTGACTTAGGTTGCTCTCAATTGTGACTCATATCCCAATCTTGAATAGCACGTCACAATGAAACCTATCAGTTTACTACCACACAAATATGGCGTCCCCTACGGAGAGTATGGCTTCGGTGCATTCCACAAAGGAAGTCACCAGATAAAGGCTCGGGTACCAAATTCTATAGTTTAATTTATAACTCCTGAAGTTCAATAGGAGCCATTCGAAATGAGATTTTAGAAATGGATTTTGTACCGGGTTCAAAGTCGATACAAAATTCAATATCACACTTTGGGAGTAAGCCAAGAAATTCTTCAGGAAATACATCAGGAATATTACTAACAATACAAATATCATTCAAATCTGACGTATTTTTGTTCAAGTCCGTAACATGGGCTAAGAAAACTTGACATCCATTTTTTAATAAACGAATGACTTTATGGCTTGATATGAAAGTGTTTGACTTCAATGGTTTGGTTGCTTGAATTCAAATAACAGGTTGCTTAGGAATATGAAAACTAACAACCTTACGAAAGCAATCAATTTTGGCATGATGAGTAGTTAATCAATCAATCCCTAAAATCACATAAAAAATAAGTATCTTTAAAGAAATAAGGTCAACAGGTAATGTGATGGTGCCAACTTGGATCAAACAAGATTTATAAATAGTGGATGTAACGAAAGTTTCTCATAACGGAGTTTCAACAGATAAGTCAAAGTCTAATTTTCTCCGGAGTCAAGTTTAAACGTTGAGTATAAGCAGGAGAGATAAATGAATGGGTAGAACCGGTATCTAATAAGGTTTAAACTTCGAAAGAATTTATAATTAACTAACCCGTGCTAACTTCGTTTGGGTTCCTCGCATTCTGACCAGTCACGACAAACGCTCTTCCAGGAATCGTTGACTTTGACTTTTCTGGGACAGCCTTTTGAGTCACCATCCCCGCTGGACTGGGTTTCGCTACCGTACAATCTCGAGCGATATGACCTTCTTTTCCACAATTATAACATACCTTGGAAGGCTGTGACCAATTTGGACTTATATGTCCTTCCTCTCCGCATTTGTAGCATCTAACTGGCGGTCGTTCTCCTCCCCTAAAATTTATTGCTGGTGCTGCTGCCGACATCTTCCCGTCATCGTTAAATCTTCTCTTCTTGAAATTTTCACTTGAGTTATTTCTTCTATTATATTGGCCATGATTACCACCGAAGTGGTTACCATTTCTGGCACGATAACTTCCTCCACGATGGTTATCCTTGTTCTGATGATCGTTGCCATCGGTACGATTATCATCGAGTTGTAGGTCGTTATTCTTCGATTGAGCTGACTCATTATCGCGCTCCAATAACTGAACCCTATTCACAACATCTGAATATAGAGAAAATTTATGAGAAATGAGATATTGACGTATGTCGGGTTTCAAACCTCTCAAAAACATCCGCGTCATACGTTCCTCATTCTCCACCAAATGAGGTGCAAACCTGGATAACTCCGCGAACTTCGCCTCGTACTGGGACACCGTCATGTTGTTCTGTTCTAGTCTAATAAACTCTACCTCCTTCATATGGCAAATACTTTCAGGAAAGTACTTGTCATTGAACAGTTTCTGAAATGTCTCCCAAGACATGCTGAGTGCGGCAGGCTGAGTATGTGTCACAGACTCCCACCAGTAGTCTGCCTCGCCACGGAACATAAAGGTGGCGAATGGAACCTTCTGTTCCTCCGTGCATCCCAAGACATCGAATATCTTGGTAATTTGCTTGACCCACGTTTCTGCCATAATCGGATTCGGCTTTCCCTTAAATTCTGGTGGTCCCAATTCTTTGAAATGCTTGGCTGTGACAAATCGTGAATTGCTATCATTTCCTCCAGTATTTTGAACACGAGTCTCCTTCGTCTAGTTTTGCATGAATTGCAAAAAGCTTCTAAATATCCCATCGTTCATCATCTGCTCATTGGTGTTGTTCACAAGAGGAACATTGTCAGCCTGTTGCACGTTCTCCTCGTTGGTGAGTACATGTGTCTCCACGGTTTTATTTACTCCACTGTTAACATTCTCAGTCGACACTCTCAATACTGCCATAAAACAAAGGTTAATTTAGTAAATTAACATATCACATAATATCCCTATATTATAACCGACCAACAAATTAGATTAGGTAGGACACACTAGCGAAGGATTTACTCGTCTCTCCCCTCCTAGTTCTATTCCCCGATCTCCTCCAGAGATCATATCCCTAAGCTCTGATACCAACTGCGACGCCCCCAAAATAGGTCCAATCCACCCAACCTATCTGAGTCGCCAAATACATGGTACAGAAACAACTACAACTTCATTAATACAATATAAAAACTGTGAGTTTAAATACAAATATTGCAATCTATACAATATTCACACTCAAATATGTCCTCATTACAATTATTGATACATTATTTTACAAAAATGGTGAGGACTACTAAAATGACTTTCTAGAACCTTCATTCCATACCCCGACTAGTACTCGCTACATTCTCGCCTCCTGATAAGAAAAATGGAACAAAAGGAAAAGGGTGAGCTCAACTAGCCCAGTAAAGAACATTATGACTAAGATAATATACAAAAAATTATCCTTAGTCTTCAACAGGGAAAAATCTGATAAAATACAATAGACAACAAGTTTTAGATCAACAGCTGCAGCGGAAATAATAATTCATTAGAAGAGTTAAGTAGAGAATGAAATCTACTATCATCTATGAATTTAAAAGTCTATCGTCGATATTTTATCCCTGTAACATCAATCAATATACATCTTGAATCAAATAGTCATCTTTGCACTACAGGCCAAAGAAATTAATCAGTCGGTCATGTTCATCTCAACACCTGTTCATCTTTGCATTACGGGCCAAAGATATTCATCAACAGTTCATCTTTTCACTACAGGCCAAAGATATTCAGTAATATCATCATTTAGGACTAAGGATGATGAAAAATATATTTTAAAGAAAACGAATCCAGTGAAACAAAAGAACAAATATTAAGGATTCGTACTTTAAACAATTCAAGTTCAAAAATACTTCATAAATAATCAGAGTGGAGTAAAATTCAAGAATGATCAAAACATAGATCCAATCAAAGATATGAATCATAACAGACAATCTTGGACACAGAAAAGAAAATTTAATTTTTTTGTGAATAGTATCGTATTCGTGAATAGTGTCGTATACGTGAATAGTGCCGTATACGTGAATAGTAACTTCGACACCAAAAGATAGAAATTTTACAAAAAAAATTATCATGCTTCGTGAATAGTACTCGTGAATAGTAACTCGTGAATAGTAACTCATGAATAGTAACTCATGACTAGTAACTCCGACATGAAAAAAATTCTAAATTTGATAAAAAGTTCCAACCAATATTTCGGCATAATGATATTATTAGAAAATAACATCCCTTACCTCGAAAAGACAGTACTTCTGACTGGAATACTGGATATAGTGCTGAAGGGAACTTGTACCGTATAACAATACTCAAAATATCAAAATACTCACAAGAATACGCTCAATATATCGAGAGAGAAAGAGAGAGAAGATTTCAGTTTCTGGTGTGATTTTCAATTCTAACCTAAACACCCTATTTATAGGAAAATACTTAGAACACCAAAGCAGAAAATTTAATATAATAATATTATTATTATTCCACAACTTCCTACGCACACTCATTGAATCCAACATCATCCATCTACTCAAATAAAAACAACAAAAACATTTTTGTTAATTAAAACAATTAAAACTTCCAAAATCAATTATTTCAGAACTTCAATAATTCATAATAAATAGCTTTTTTATCAGAAAATTCAAATCTCGCTCCTTTTTATAGGAAATTCAATTCTCTACAACTTTGCAGAAGAAAGGTTTTCCAAATTCCAAATATAAATTGACCGAAATTCACATACGGACGATTTTATAGGCTATAATCAAATTTCAGTCAAGAAATGGGTCCACCGACATGTTTAACATGTTTTAAACAACTTTTGCAACAAAAATACTCTTCCTCCTCATATACTCATATATCCCACATTCATTGTAAAAATATCATCATTATTATATAATATAATAAAATATTATTTTATCAAAAAAGATAAAATATCAATTTTTTTAACAATTGTCACTTTAAAATTTCTTCATCTACATCCACATAAAATCAATATTTTTCTCATCATATAAATCAATAATTAATTATTCACAAATAATATACAGAATCACAGTACTAGCAATCAGGTCGTTCCCAAGAAATTGGGGGCTTTCCAATAAGGATTTTTCTTTACTGGCGCGCAATTAGGTGACCAAACCTCTCCTTAGATAGAACTTTCTAGACATTGTCAATAATGTTATCTAATAATATTATTCAGATAATATGAATTATTGCTCCGATAATAAAAAATACTGTGTAGTGACAATTATTGAAACAACAGTAATATAAAATATCAACGCAACAATTATTGAATCAATAAAATAAAATACTGAACAGTAATTATTGTAACCATTATTGAGTAGTGCCTTCTTACGTAAGAATCAATAATTGGTGCAATACCGTGTGCTACTGTGCAATAACGCGTATTACTGTGTTTTAACCACCGGGTATTCTAATAGTATTAACGGTAACAACTACGCCGTTATTTATAAACAACTCATACTTGTCGTTTTCTTCATCCAATCGCTTTCCGTTATGGGGCCCACAAAAGGCTGCGCCGTCGTACGAATATTCCCCGATAGCAAGAATATTCCCCGACAACAATTTTATAACCACCTGTTTATTTTTAAAATATTCGCGCATTTTACCCATAACTAACCACATTAATCAATTCAACCCTTACTATTTTCAAAATAATAAATAGAGGAAATTAAATTTTATTTATTAATAATTTGGGGTCTTACAACACCCATAATAAGACTCCTCTTATTTATAGATGTGGTCAACTCTCCTTAACAATTAAGGAATTAGGTTTTATTTTAATTAATTAAATTTCTCAAATTAATTATGCTCCCAATCTTATTAGAAATAATTAATTAAAATCTTTTACCTCCTAATCTTATTAGGAATATATGAGAGTACTTTTAATAATTAATTTCCAAAGGAATTAAATAATAATAATAATAATAGTAAAAATAATAATAAGACTCATCTTATTAATTTATATTTAATATTTCTAAAATATTAAATAATAAATATTAAGCAATTTAATTTTTTCTATCACCATAGATTAAATTAAATATACTTAACTTATTATTACGATTATGCCATTAACTTCTTAAATAATTATTCTTCATTTTATAGTGTAACCCTTTAGGTTCTCCGTATTAAACCGGTTGTGAATAAATCAATTAGAATAATTCTAATCTTATTTAAATAAATAAATTAAAATATTAATTTATTTAAATAAATAATATTTATTCTACAATAGGGATAAGCCTCCCTAGCGATCAACGACTTTCCAGATAATATAGATTTCAACATTAATCATAAAAGAACCTTTGAGTAAATAGTTATCGTACAATACAATCCTTCTACCATACAATGTCCCAATTAAATATAAGACATGGAATTACTGTCAAGTCTTATTTTATTTAATTATATGTATTTTGACTCTTAAATGCACAACACCAAATAGTGCAAATTAGAAACTCCTTTCTAATTTCATTCTACCTAGGCCAAGGACTACTAGGTTGTTATTTATCGAATCACATAGGACATTTCTCTTCTTTTACTAGAAGTGGTAGATTCTTTATTGATCATACATTATCTCCATGTACGACTTATTATATCTAAGCATACCCTTTGATATACCCTAAGGGTCTTAAGGAAAAAGTCAAAGTGTAACTCATCATACACATGATACTATAATGATCTCAAGTCCAAGGATCACTTGTACTACTATCATTACAAGAATTCTTATTGACAGGCAAGTAAAACTCCATTAGGTATTCCTTAGCGAGCCACGTTCACTGAACTTATTCTCTAATAAGCACCTACATACTTGCTTTAGTGTCTCCACACAAATGATCATGAGATCAATCATCCTCATCTAATGAGCAAGCAACGTATGTACCAATCTATCCGGATTCACTAATCCCCAATTTAGTAATCCACCGATTGGAAACTATTTTAGTTTTAAGCTTTCTAAGAATTTAGATCTGTGACGCCCCCAAATTTGGGTCCCTTCGAACCACGAATCCAATCCTTCACGATACTACTGTCGCCAAACTATTTACATTTTTTATTCATAACTTAATGAATATAACTTTGCTTATTACAATTTAGAATATAAATTCTTTCCAATTCCAGAATCTATGTAATGACCCCAAACTTTTATAAGTTTCACAACTTGGTCATTTACTATTCCTATTTTACATCACATTCGATGTTATAAAAATATGCGGAATAATTTAAACTTTTTCAATCTCCTTTGAAAATATATCTTTTATTGATATCTTAACTTGAATCAAATACATCTCCTTGAATCAAATTATGTTATAATTCAATCTATTTGAATTACTGTATAAATTTTTTTTATATCCCGATTCGAATATCTCTATGTACTGCCCAGTACAACTTAACAAGCTAACCTATATTACACATTTTAAATTACTATCAAATATATCTACTAGAACCTAAACATGGTTCAAGAGCATATATTTAATTAAACAAATCAATCTCCTTTGATGTGAGTGAACTTTATCAATCAAGTAGCACATAACTTTACCGTGTGTCCTTAACCTGTAAAAGTGGTTATTTGCAAGGGTGAGCTCAATAGCCCAACAATTCTAACAGTTTTCATGTAACACATAGCATATAATAGCATATTCAGTTCATGCATTCATAATCAATTAATATTTACTACGCATGTTACTTCACACATAACAGGCATAGAGATTTACTAACATAAGCATATCATCAAATATCAACTTTCACATTTTATACATATCTCATATGCATTTTATATATTTATATCAACATTTGCATAGCATAATATAGCTCAACTAACAGTTTATCGAATTCATATAACAAATAGGAACTGAAAGACTTGCCTGATTCGTAGTTTATGAACTACGACTTAACTACTTAACGCTTATCTGCACTTCGTGTATTCCTACACAATTATATAATCATGGATTCATATTCATAAGTAACATATTTCATGTATTCTCAATGTAATAACAATGTTACATTGTTCTCTAACTAGGTTCGTAAAACTTACACTTCACTTTCTCGTCATACTCTTAGAATATCTAGGTACGTATAGGTATACCTTAACCACTTGCACATGACATTAACGTTCATATATAGCTATCACATACTTGATTCGCTAAGTGTTTGACACATTAAAACTCGTATAGGTAAGTTCAACGCACACATAACGTCTAACTTAGTTGTAACTTCATACAACATCACCTATACTATATATTCATAGCACAATTCAGTTTGTAAGACATTACAAATCCAAACAACGTATCGTTGCTTAATAACTTGAAAGTATTCCTTTGGACTTAACTTTTGAAAATCATAATTAACATTCATGTCTAACACATTGCATGCTTCTTAACACCTTACATAGCATATTGGTAATATATTACAAGTTAAAGTAATCATATAAGCATGCTTCAAACATCAGATCAAAAATAGAAGTCATTTAAGACTGCAGCACGGCGCAGCTGTGCCCTGTCCAGGCTTAGGGACGGCACAGCTGCGCTGTCCCCTGGCCAGACCAGGACTGAGCTACTGCCTTGCTATTTCTATCCCACTCTTATATGCTGCTATACTTATAGTTTAACATACATGCATGCTAGAAGCTTTCACATACCATCTTACCATTTTTGTGTTCATCTTTACAAGTTCTAAATTTACAACTTACATGGTCTTTATATCGGACTTTCATATATCTTAAGTAACTCAAGCCCATGCTTCAAGGTAAACTACTAAAGTTATGCTATCACATAACAAGCTCAGACAATACTAAGTAGGCATGCTCGTGCTTATAATACACATGTAAACTTAGTCACATAGTCTATACTTTAGAAATTCATTTCCTTGAATATGCGTGCGTAGGTGAAATCTAGGTTTCATCACATGATGCTTATGTCAACATGTCTATAGGCATAATGAATCTTAATATACATGTTCGCATGACCATAATGTAACTCACACAGTGTTTGATGCTATCATCTTACACATTCTAAATTTTTTATAAGAATCGTACTAAGTCAACAAGGTAACTTAGTACATGTCAAGTGCCTCGTAACCACGATTCTCATGTATTAGAGCACCTATAAAAGTCACTTAAACGTGTTCAAATGATCAGAATGTGGACATCCTATATATAGGTCCAAAAACTCAAGGTTTATCTTTTGAAAACAATGTAGCCTTTGATCATGTATGCTATTGTGTGCTCAACACTTTAAGCATGCCTTTCATGTCAATATAGGCCACATGACTACGTTCACAAAATCAGAATATATACATGCTATGTAGGCGTCAAGGTTAAAATCCAAGACCATAAGTTTTATTTTAAAATCATACGTTCTCCTTTTATAGTATGGACTAACATGGCCATGAAAGTTCATGAACACATACTATAAGTTAATACCAACTCTTATGCATGTCTAAGTCATACAAATGCGCTTGTAAGGTCAGAACACATATTACACATGTATCAAAGTTCATATCAAAACTATAAGTTTCATTTTAAAACTATAAGTTCTTCATCAATAATGTATACTATCATGCATATGTCATGTCATGATACTAATATATACATGTTCATGTTATCTTAATTCATAGTAATTGACCACACTTAGCAGATTCTTAAAACAGAAGGCTCAACTGAACTCAGAGGACAGCGCAGCTACGCCATGTCTGGTTTAGGAGCAGAAGCAGACTCTGTTTTATAGAGTCTTAGCTAACTTGATTTCTAACGATTTTAAACTTGTTCCAACTATCATAAAAGAGTTCATATGTGTAAGTGAACTTCTTCAACACATAATAACATTTTAATTCATCATGCTTAACATATGAATTCAAGAAATTCCAAGAATCAAACAAGACCCATTTCAAGAACATAATTAGAAATTATACCTTCTTGAGCTTGAATTGGACCTCCTACACTCTGAGTATACTCCTATAGTAGCTCAGCACTTAAAACTCTCAAACTCAGACAATCACCAACATCAAAACTGAAAATCAAGCTTCTATTTATAAAGGAAATTTGGACTAGGCAATGGCATTATACAAGATTGGAGTCCATGGTATAAAGGGAGGAAACAAAGGTTTTTAAGGAGTTGTTCAACAACTCAATACTAGCCACCTTGCTAGCCATGATCACCTATTCCATAGCCACTTGGAGAATACGTAAAGAGAGTTTAGGACACTGTTCATTATACTTGGTGACACTTAATTTGGGATAAGAGCAAATAACTCAACAACTTGTTATTTTAAGGCTTGGTTTGGTTCTTTTAATCCCCATAATGTAATATTAAGGTACAATTGTTACCATATTAGGAATTTAAAGATAAGTTTTATACTCACATCATATAATCTATGTACATTAAATACATGTAATAAAATATCACAATTAGGTATAAATGTCCGGGTTGTTCCATAATTATCTCTACTACCCACATAACCACATTATAACATTATTTGATATTAATGTTTATCTACACATTTATTTCCTTCCCAGTTTCTAGAATACACAGATAATCTATTATTTTTGTATTAAAATGCAACCCATTGCATTATTGTACTACTTGGCACCTTATATCATTAGTCCCAATTAAATGTCGCACCTCACGTATTCTTAAACCGTAGGTATTATATATTACTACTACTCACATTTTCCATATTACCCCTAGTAATATTATTGTAATGATTATACCCACATTAATATTTTAATTGGGCTAAACATCATTCAGTTGGGTAATTTCAACCCATTATCACATTTTAATATCACAACGATTAATTAATATTAATCATTTCTTTTCAATAATTATCATGCATTCCTCTAATTAATAGAATATAATATTCTATAATATCGCTTAATTAATCAATATTTAATCCGGGTTAATTAATTAACTCTTATTCAAATCCATTCATGGACAACTTAACCATCAATCAAGATTTTTATTATCCTTATGAGTCCTTAATACCCATTTCTTAAATTTTAAATTCAAAAAAACTGATTTTACAGACCGGCGCAGCTACGCTGGTCATAGGCTTGGTAATGGCGCAGCTGCACCATACCAAATTTCCAGGCAGACAAGTTCTGCATTAGCAGAACTGAAACCTTATACTTCTAAACACTTTACACATCCTCCTTAAGCGTTAACTTTACTAACATCAATCCTCTATTTGGTTTCACATCACCGGTTACTATTTACCTTAATAACTTAAGGATCGCACTTCGAGTTTTAAAACTCTATTTCCCTTATTAGTTTAACCAACTATACATATCCTTTATGGTTTCATACCACCAATAACACAAAAACTCGAATGTAACACCTACATACATTCCTTTCATCTTTGCTTCTTGCCGTGTATTGAATTACGTAATAATTCTCTAATCATTTCAAAGGCATATCGATTATCTACTCTCATCAACAACATACATATATACCAGTCTAAACCTAGCACGCGTTGAGCCTTTAATAGTATTCAATATAGTACACTGAGTGGTTTCCCACAAACAACCAACAAATTAGTTTTCGTCTCGTCTACACTGTTTTCACAATGAGTTAGATCGGTTACTAATTCATATATACCTCCGCTCTCTGAATGAATCGTTTAGCCCAGCTCCTATACGTCAACCATTAAAGAGTACGGTTGCACTGCCTTAAACTTGATATGTACTCGTACAAATACTCAAGAAATTGGTGATTATCAAATATATTTAATGTCACCACCTTACTATAATAAAATAATTTTACATAAATTATTTAATATCAATAGATAAATTCTTATCCATCTTCTTACTAATATATCTCCACAATTTATAATAAATATATAATAACGATATATATTTATTAAATACAACATCACATATTACATAGTTCATATTACCCTATGTAACACAATACCACATACCTCGTAATACATAAATATACTCATTCAAACCCGTCTCGTGCTTTAAGAATTTTATTCACTAAATTATTATTTTAATATTTTCTAAAAATTCGGGTTCTTACAAGATCTCGTTAGAATGATCATCATTATTATTCTAAAAGCATTGCTTAAAACTATGGGTTTATCACATATCATAAAACAGCATCATGTAGATAATTAAAAACCTTTAGTAAATTAATACTTTTTATTAATAAATGAATAAGATTGTTACAAAGTATATGCTTTATCGTCAAACATGATTGGCTTGTGTGCATACTACTTTTAATCTCCCACTTGCACTAAAGCCAATCGCCATGGTATCTCATACCCTTCTTCTCTAAGTAACGATTATCCTGCTATTAGATAAGCTTTAGTTAATGGATATGTAATGTTGTTCTTGAGAGTTCACTATCTCTATAGTGATTTTCCATCTTTCAATGATTCTTATAATCAAATGAAAGTGTCACAACACATGTTTAGATCCAAGATGAGACGTAGGAACTATTCCTAGTTCTGTAATGAACTTTTATCCAAACAATCAACTTGTAGCTTCATTTATAGTTATATACTTTGTCTTTATCACTAAACCAGCAACTCTTTTCTGTTTGAAACCTTTCCAATTTCACTGCACCACTGTTCAAGGTAACGCTTTACCTTAAAGTGGATTTTCTATCGTCTTGGTCTGTTTGAAAAAAAAAAAACTTGAGTCTGTTAAGCCCTCTAGTTTTAATTAAGACCCACCATAAATATGATCACATCCTTAGTGTCGGTAAAGTACTTTAAGATATTTTTCACTGACTCATAGTGAACTTCTCCAGAATATGACTGATCATCATCAGGTCTCATATATTTCATTGCATACATGATTGTCTCATGCGATCTCTCTTTTCAGAAGTCTGTGGGGACTATTAAGAGTGATACACTCTATGGCTCATCAACATGAGACATCTCTTGGAGTTTGTCATGCTAAACGACTTTAGCATCAAATGAATATACGTTTGGGTTAAGTCGAGTATCCTCTTAAATCTATGTGTGTGTATATATATATATATATATATATATATATATATATATATTTTTATTCCCAATTAAGATACTTTACTCAAATCATTCATGGAGGAATGTTTAGATAATTTTATCTTTACTGATTATAGCATTAGTATGTCATTCTTTGTCTATAGTATATCAATATATAATATTAGGAATGTCACGGCGCTCCCACTGACCCTTTTTGTACACACTAGAACTCTTACCTCATCGTATGTAACTCTGGATCATCATCTTCTATGATGTGTACCTCATCATCATCATCTATGATGAATCCATACCTCCCAGGTATCTTTGGTACTATTCCAGATTTATAATTCGGTTGTGATACAATAGGTCTATCTATAGGTTCCTCTTATTTGACTTATAGTATTTTGTGGTTCTTGAACTCTTCAAGATCTATTATCCTCCCACTATCCCCTTCAATGATAAACACATTTATCTTAGAAGGTAGCGTGTTTTGCAACAAAATTTTTTTGCTAAGTAGGATTATAGAATATATATCCTAAACTTACTTTAGGATGTCCCACAAATTTGTACTTGTTAAATCTTGTCCCAAACTTATCCTTTGAAATCTTTTTCACATAAGTTGGACAACCCCTTATCTTAACATACTTAGGATTAAGAATCCTCCCTGTCCATGGTTACCTTTTCGTAGATATGCAGCCATTTCTAAGACATTATCCCAGAAGGATAATGGAATGTCGGTAAAATCATTATGGACCGCACCATGTCCAACAAGGTACGATTTTTTATTTCAGATACATCAATCAATTATTGCGTATCAGGAGGAGTCCATTATGAGAAAACCATTTGAGATGATCTATAAACTTATTGCACAAGTATTTATTCCTTGATCTAATCAAAGAATCCTAATACTTTGCCAATTTATTTCACTTCTGAAGTTTTAGAACCATTCAAATAATTAACACTTGTATTTCTACAAATACACACATTCAACTCTTTGAATGATCATCTCCTTTTCTTATACTAGTTTGTTCAATTTGCAAAATAATTTTTCACGTAAATCAAGTATACTAAATCCATTAAGTAATATTCCAGTTCTATACAAAATATTATTATTATAAATAGAACAACAATTGTTCTTAAATATAATACCAAAGATTTCATTGTCTAACAACAAAATAGAAATAATATTTCTAACAAGTACTAGAATACTATAACAACTTATTGACTTAATAATTTTGCCCGTAGGCATCGCTAAACTATAAGTTCATATGGCTAATGTAGCAACCTTTGCATCATTTACCAGACATAGGATTACTTATCCTTTGTTTAGCTTTCTACTTCTGATTGGTCCCTTCATAAATCTATATTTATGATAACCAAAGCTGGTATCCAATACCCAAGTAGAACCTTGACTTAAAGAAAAATTTATTTCAATCATGAACAAAAGCTATATTTGTAACAGAAGCTTCACTAAGCTTCTTTTGGTTAGCCTCTACAAGATACTTATCGTAATTTCTTTTCCAGTGTTTAGGCTTATTGCAGTGGAAGCAAACTCCTTTACTATTCGTATCAGCTTTGTTCTTATTATCCTTTATTTTTACATTTCTATTTACTTTCTTAGAATCGTTCTTCTTTTCAGAAGATCCTTTGGCCCTTACCAGTAAAACTTGGTCTTTCTTGGTTGGAAAGTGACTCTCAACACTTTTCAACATGTTAAGCAAATCAACGAAGCTAATTTCTAGCTTGTTCATATGAAAAATTCATAACAATTGTGAAAGGAGTCCGTGAGTGAGTACAAGATCAAATCTTGGCATAAAACCCGTTGTCCTAATTGATCAATCAAATTAATTATGTTAAGGACTTTTATCTGTACTGTAGTGTCATCAGTCATTCTAGATCGGAAGAGTTCCTTAGATATCTGATATCTATTAGTCCTACTTTCCTCATCATCAACTACTTGATGTGCAGGAATATAGTAGGAGCATCCATAGTTTCATGCTAACGCTGAAGCTCGTTACTCATGGATGTAAGCATGATGCATTGAGCCAACTGTGCATCATCTTGCCACTTTCTAAAAGTAGCAATCTCTTCCTCAGAGGCTTTGTCTGCAACCATTGTAGGAATAGGCGTATTAAGGACATAAGATAGCTTTTCAGCCGTGAGAACTATTCTCAATTTTCTTAACCAATCCGTTTAATTCGGTCCAGTTAAATAGCATCTAATATGCTTCTCAGTGATAGTGATTTAGACCTTGTAAATTTTCGTAAATGAATTTGTAATTAACAACATTTTAACATACATTCTTTTATTAATTATCAAAATAATTTAGGTCTTGTTTTAAATTGGTATCTCCCACTATTTTTTTTTCAAACTATATTACCCTCAATATATATAGTTCGGCAATATCTAATTAAAGATATGCTAGTGAGAATAAGGATCTCATTTCAAATGTATATAGCCTTGTGTGTGCACAACAAACTATATATAAATAAATAGGTAGACAACTCTTGTCAATTACATCAACTATGCAACTCCTTGTATTTTGCCTCTTAAATCATAATGGTCAAGTGTGTGCACATCCGAACTAAAATTATTTAAGTTAAGTCAGACCCAGCTATTCCATATAAGTGAAGAGAAAACTACAGCCCTTGTGTGTGCACAACAAAACAGTAATGTTCAATTCCTTATAAACATCATATGTAATAAAAATAATATCTTAAATATTTAATACTTGTCTTGTGTGTGCACAACAAACTCATATTAAATATTCAATTCTCTATTGTTTCTATCATGCTAGAAGGCGACGTTCAATATTCTAAATATCTTTGAACGTTATAACTTAATATAAAATATTTGAGGGGTTTGTTATTAATTTGTCTCATCTTATTTAGCGCGCATGCACATATATATATAAAATACGCGTCATATTAATTAACATGCAAAGCATGTTTGCATAATATATAATATATATAGTATAAGCATGCACGTATAGAATACTATATTCTACCCGGATTAATTATGGACTTTTATTCTAGTTTGGTTCACTAGAGCCACCAAGTGAACCAAAAGGTCAAACCCTAGGGGTGCAAGAATTAATATTTAAATATAACTATTACATTTAAACTCAGACTCCATTACAAACGGGTCTTCAAGCGCTCCTTGATCCTTGATCTCCAATTCTTCAAAATTAATTCTAACTATTCTTATTACAAAACTATTTAAAATAAATAGAAACCTTGATCATCAATCAAGGGGAAGTATATAGGAGGGAGTTAGAATTTACATTAAGAAAAATTAGAGAAGACGAGGTACGCAGACCCCATTTAATAAAGCCCATACATTAATGCATCCAACTAAAATAAAATTCAATCACATTGGTCAATAGTCCATAATCAATCTCATTTATTATCATACACATCACCATATGCATCAATAAATAACATTCATCTCATGAATAATAAATATTTAATATATATATATATATATATATATATATATATATATATATATATATATATATATATATATTGATATCATTTAATGGGCAAATTTAGTTAGTATAAAATCTAATTTTGAATCAAAATAAACTCCTTTATTTTAATCCAAATTTACATCAAAATAAACCTCTTTTATTTTAATTTATCCAATTTTGAATAAAATAAACTATTTTATTTTAATCAAAATCTTTAATCAAAATAAACTCCTTTATTTTAATTATGGAATCAAATTCCAAGTAAAAAAAATAAAACTCATTTATTTAAAGGAAACGCGGATTCTTTTCATATTCACAAATAAACTCCTTTATTTTGAATAATATGAAATCTTATATCATATTTAAATAAACTCATTTATTTAAGGAAAAATGGATTCACTTTTCTATTCATAAATAAACTCCTTTATTTTGAATAATATGAAATCTTATTTTATATCTAAATAAACTTCTTTATTTAAGGAAACATAGAATCTAATTTTAACTCCAATTAGTTATCATGGAATCCAATTTCAACTCTAATTAGTTAACATGAAATTCTAATTTTAAAATTAAAATAAACTTTCATCGCGTATTTATAAAAATGCAACACCGCGTCCCTCCAAAACAACGTAGTTTTAATAAAAGAATGCTATTTAAGGAGGAATACTATTTAAGGAGAATGCTCTTGATCCTTACCGTATATATATATATATATATATATATATATATATATATATATATATATATATATATATATATGTATATATATATATATATATATATGCTATTTAAGGAGAATGCTCTTAATCCTTACCGTATATATATATATATATATATATATATATATATATATATATATATATATATATATATATATATATATATATATAGCATGTTTCCCAGTAACAAACTTCTGTTCCTTTGATTTTCGGATTTCCGTGAAGTAACATAGAATTCCTTGAAGCATATATAATATATAATATGTCTCATATATTGTTAACATATATTATATACTGTTAACAATTAACAAGGTTATAATATATATATATATATATATATATATATATATATATATATAATATCACGTGATTATATTATATATAATATAATATCCCACTTTGAAATCCCATCCTGTATTATCACCAATTCACGTGTTCTTTTAAAATCAAAGTGAAGCACGTGAAGTAGTTTTGCGAAAATGTGTAAAAATTAGAGTTTAAAAATTTTACAAACCTTATACCCGGATCATCTTTTATGCATAATTATTAATTAAACGAAAATATGAAGAATAAAAATCATACCCTTGAAGATTCGAGCTTCCACAGGTACAAGTTCACCTCCAATCTTTTTCGCGTTCAACTTGAATCCACCGGGTTTGGTTCCTTCCTTTGATCAACGTTAGCCACCCAAGTGTTTGGCCTCTAGAGGTGATCCACCAAGGAAGAATAAAGATTCAAGAAGATGGATGTTTGATAAAGCCCTAGTTTTTCTATCTCTTATAGAAAAGGAGCGTACTCTCCAACAATTAGAATTACGGCTATTGTCAAAGAGTTAACAATAACTCTACACCCATAATAAGACTCCTCTTATTTATAGATGTGGGCAACCCTCCTTAACAATTAAGGAATAGAGTTTTATTTTAATTAATTAAATTCCTTTAATTAATTATGCTTCCAATCTTATTAGGTATAATTAATTAAAATCTTTTAATTAATTAGCATCCTAATCTTATTAGAAATATATGAGAGTACTTTTATTAATTAATTCCCAAACTTCTTTAGGAATTAAATAATAATAATAATAATAGTAATAATAATAATAAGACTCCTCTTATTAATTTATATTTAAAATTTCTAAAATATTAAATAATAAATATTAAGTTATTTAATTTATTCTATCATCATAGATTATGAATCTTGGGCTCAATTTTCCTTTCTTTTTGAACATGATCTTCCCTTTCCAGGGAGAGACCTTCAAGAAAACATAACTACCTAATTCAAACTCGATTGTTTTACGATGTGGATCAGCGTATTTCTTCTGTCGATCTTGAGCCGCTACCAGTCGTGCTCAGATTACTTTGACTATTTCTGTTGCCTGCTGTACCAATTCTGGTCCTAGCAATTGTCTTACACCAACTTCATCCCAGAAAAGTGGAGTTCTGCACTTTCTGCCGTATAAAGCTTTATAAGGCGGCATACCAATACTAGCGTGGTAACTGTTGTTGTAGCCGAACTCTACTAATGGTAGGTGATCATCCCAATTTCCTTTAAAGTCCATTACACAGGCTCTTAGCATATCTTCTAATGTCTGAATCGTTCTCTCACTCTATTCGTCTGTTTGAGGGTGGTAAGTTATACTCATTCGCAATTGCGTACCCATGCATTCCTGAAGACGTTTCTAGAAATTTGATGTGAAGCGCGGATCCCTATCTGAAACAATTGATACAGGAACTCTGTGCCTCAAAACAATCTCTTTTACGTCTAGCCTGGCCAACTGATCTAAGTTGAATCTTATTTTGATTGGAAGGAAGTGTGCAGATTTCGTCAGTCGGTCAACGATAACCCATACTGCGTCGTAGCCTTTCTGAGTCGTCGGAAGGCCAAGCACGAAGTCCATTGTAATATGTTCCTATTTCCACTCTAGGATCTCTAACGGTTGTAGCAATCCACTCGGTCTCTGATGTTTCGCTTTCACTTTCTGACAGGTCAGACACTTGGCAACACATTCTGCAACATCACGCTTCAAATTCGGCCACCAAAAATATTGTCGAAGATCTTGGTACATTTTGGTACTACCAGGGTGAATCGAATATCGTGAACTATGAGCCTCGCTTAAAATATCTTCCTTAATCTCTTGTACTGGCGGTACCCAAATTCTACTCTCAAATCTTAGTATTCCTTCCTTATCCATCTTAAATCTCGGTTCGGTCCCTTCGGATATCTTCTTTGCCACCTTTTTACATTCATCATCCTGAAGCTGAGCCTCCTTCACTTTATCTAGTAAAGTTGTACCAGATTGTATCTGAAATAGCTTCTCATCAATCTCCATTGGATACTTCACTTCCAACTCCAGTTTCTCCATTTCTGTGATTAGCTCCTCCTGAGCAGTCAACATCATCAATTTCTCATGACCCTTTCTACTTAAAGCGTCGGCAACTACATTCGCTTTACCCGGATGGTATAAAATCTCATAGTCGTAATCCTTAATTAATTCTAACCATCTTCTTTGACGTATATTCAAATCCTTCTGTGTGAAAATATATTTCAGACTCTTGTGGTCTGTATATATCTCACACTTCTCCCCGTAGAGATAGTGCCTCCAAATTTTTAAAGCAAAAACCACTGCAGCTAACTCCAAATCATGAGTCGGGTATCCCTTCTCGTAATCCTTCAACTATCGTGATGCATAAGCGATGACTTTACCATTTTTCATTAGCACACAGCCAAGTCCTTTATGCGACGCATCTCTAAAAACAACAAAATTGCATGTATCATTCGGAAGAGATAACACAGGTGCCATACTCAACCTCTTCTTTAGTTCTTGAAAGCTCTCCTCACACTTCTCCGTCCAAACAAATTTCACAGCTTTTCGAGTTAAATTCGTTAACGGAGTTGCGATCTTGGAAAAATCTTGAATGAATCTTCTATAATATCCCGTCAATCCAAGAAAATTTCTTACTTCTGACGGCGTTCTCGGCTGTTCCCAGTTAATCACGACTTCTACTTTGAATGGATCTACCAAAATTCCATTTTTATCGATCACGTGACCAGGAAATTGTACTCGCTCAATCCAGAATTCGCATTTCGAAAATTTAGCGTACAACTTCTCCCTTCTCAATACTTCCAACGTTAACCTCAAATGTTCTTCATGTTCTTCTTTGGTTTTGGAATATACCAGAATGTCGTCTATAAATACCACCACGAATTTGTCCAAAAACGGCTTAAACACACCATTCATTAGTCCCATAAATGCTGCAGGAGCATTCGTTAAACCAAACGACATTACTAAAAATTCGTAGTGACCGTATCGCGTTCTGAACGCTGTCTTCGGTACATCCTCTGGCCTCACCTTCAGTTGGTGATAACCACTCCTCAAGTCTATCTTGAAAAATTATCTTGCTCCCTTTAATTGATCAAACAGATCGTCGATTCTTGGTAATGGATATCTATTCTTAATCGTGACCTTGTTCAATTCTCTGTAGTCAATGCAGAGCCGCATCGATCCTTCCTTCTTTTTCACAAACAACACCGGCGCTCCCCACAGTGATACGCTCGGTTGAATATACTTTTTGTCAAGTAATTCTTGTAGTTGGACCATCAGTTCTTTCATCTCTACTGGTGCCATTCGGTATGGTGCCTTCGATATTGGAGCGGTTCCTGGTGCCAAATCGATCATGAAATCTATCTCTCTATCTGGTGGAAGTCCTGGAAAATCGTCTGGAAATACATCGACGAAGTCCCTCACAATCGGTATCTCTTCTACCTTCGGATTCTCTTTTCGACTGTCGACTACATAAGCTAGATATCCTACACAGCCTTGTCTTAACAACCTCATGGCCTGCATCATCGTCAGACAACTCGATTGTCTAGGCGACTTGCTACCATAAAATACAACCTTTGACGGAGTCATAAGGTTAATATGTTTCTTCTGGCAGTCAATTATCGCCCCACAATTGGATAACCAATCCATACCTAAAATAACGTCAAATTCCCCTAGCCGAATAGGGATAAGATCTACGTTCATGATATTACCCTTAATATCCACCCTACAGTTCTTAAACACGTACTTAACAGGAATTATCTCTCTATTCGTAATTTCTATATTCATGGGATATTCCAACTCATCCATAAGCAAGTCTAAACTATTAGCAAAGTCTTCGGATATAAAGGAATAAGTAGCACCCGAATCAAATAAAATATAAGCATTAATTTCATTGATCGGAATGATACCTGACACCACCTCACGAGACTGGATTGCGTCCTGCACTGTCATATTGAAAGTTCTGGCGGTCGGTCGGTTTGTTGCAGGTGGTCCGGTAATGGTTAAGGTATTTCCACTTCTATTTCCACGATTACCTCCTTGCACTGCTCCTCCTGATCCCTTCTTAGGGCAGTCTCTTGCTAAATGATCCTTAGAACCACAGTTAAAACAAGCACCCTTCTTTGGGTTTGGACAGTTTGGTGCTATGTGGCCTTCCTGACCACAATTGTAGCACACTCGCTTCCCTTTCATGCAAACTCCCAGATGAGCTTTTCCGCAGTTTGAGAACGCTTCAATTTTCTTCTTCTACCCTCCTTGTTGACTTCCAGCTGACGAGTTATCCGTCCATTTCCTCTTCTGATTATGACTACCCCCAGTGATATTTCCACCAGTTTTGTTATTTCCTTCACCTTCACTCTTCTTCTTCTTCTGCTCTTGATTGTACTTGGTTAACGCATCGCTCCCACCTTCAGCGAGGATGGCCTTTTCTAGTACTCCGGCAAATGTGTTTATCAGAAACATTGACACCTTACTGTAAACCCAAGGCTTTAGTCCTTGTTCAAATCTTCTGGCCTTTCTTTCGTCAGTGTGTACTTGGTACGGGGTAAACCTTGCCAACTCATCGAATTTAGCCGCGTAATCAGGTACGCTCATGTTTCCCTGCTTCAGTTCCAGAAATTGAATTTCCATCTGATTCTGCGAACTAGTTGGGAAGTACATTTCGAAAAACATTTCTTTAAATCTCTCCCACGTAATTAAACATTCACCTCCTCGCACTTTGTTTGCTTGCCACCAGTAGCTAGCCTCAGACTTCAGCATAAACGTTGCGAAAGCGGTCTTCTGGTCTTCTTTAACCCTAGCAACGTCAAATACTTTCTCCATTTCCATGACCCACGTGTGAGCCTCGATTGGGTTCCTGGAACCCTTGAACTCTGGCGGTCCCACCGCCTTGAAGTCTTTAAACGTTGTGTTTGGTGGAGCTTGAGGTTGATTGTTCATTGCTCCCGTCAGTAAGTTCACCAACTGCTGAACAGGATTAGCGTTGGCGTTATTGCTATTATTGGTTGACTCTTCCTGAGCCGGTTGACGTTGTTGTCTTCTCCTTGGCGGCATATTTCTGGTAAAATAAACGCTTATTAGAACTTTATTTATTTCTCTAAATAGTTAAGGCATTACTCAACAATTTAACACATCATCTCAAACAACTTAATATATTTAATTCAACTCAAAGTTTTAACATCAAACTATAGCATAACTGCTATTTACATCAACTATCCTGGAATAAAGAATCCACAGGATTTAAAATATTAACATATTCCTTTGTTCATAAACACATCGGAATTTACATATAAAAACTAATTAAGTCTTTCACATAATTAAATGGATTCTAATCCTGTCTATCAAGGTGCTGAATAGCCTTGCCACGCTCCTCATCCATGATATGAGACATCATCCTGCGATCCAGCATATACGACGGAAGTCCTTCGAACTGGATGGGGTATCTCAAAACTCGTTCCTGAGCCTCATCCATTGCATGATTAAGTGTGGAGTATGTCTCTTCAAGCTTTGCCTTCTTTGCACGACTATCATCTTCTGCACGATCAGCTCGACGTGATTCTCTTACCCATCCTTCCTCTGCTATTTTCAGTCTTTTGGAGGTTTCTTTCAGTTCCTTTTTCAGCTTCTCTATCTCCTCGGTCTTATCTTCGGTTTGACCCTTCTCATGGACCAAATCCCATTCTACATTTCCCAATCGTGAGTGAAGAGTCGAAATCTCCCTCTCCTTCTCCTCGAAAGTAGACTGCTGAACAGTCGCTCGCTCAGTCAATTCCTAAACCTCGTCTTGTAATTCCACGTTACGGTCGTATAACGTGTCATACATCTCCGCATCAACAGTGTACCGTGGTAACTCCTTTTCTTCCTCTTCCTCATCAAACTCCTCCTTAGGATCAGTCTCGGGCTCATGCTCCTGACCAACAACGGTGATCAATGGAGATGACTCCCTCTGAACTAACTGTTCCCTAACAACATGTATGTCTCGGGGCTCCTCCTCTGTAGGTACTATAGGTAATCGGGGTTCTTCCTCCCCAGCTTGACTAGCTTCTCCAACATTCGTCATCCTGACAACAAAATTTTAAGTTTTAGTTACTAAGTCGTACCAACGAGCACATAAATTAATACATAAACACATAATATATTTTATTATCTTCAATGAATTACCAAAAATTCATTTCTTAAAACTCGATAAGAGTTTTCCTTTACTATCTTCTTTCTATAGGGCTACTACCTAAGGTTGTTCCCCCACCTAAGGTTCATAACCTACGGCTCTGATACCAACCTGTGACACCCCCAAATCCAGGTACTTCGATTCCACGGGATTTGGTGTCCACTGTATAAATATCATCTATCTATCTACCCATAATAAAAAAATGCAAACCATGCAATAGATAGAATTAAAATATTCCCTTAAGGGTTACAACATCTGAATAATAATAATACAATCTCAGGCTAAACTAACCTTAAACATCTGTGCGGAATTATAAATAAATAAGTCTTAAAAAATTACATCATATAAATAACAAGTCATATAAAATAAAAAGTCTCCATCATTTGCTAACTTTGCCCTTGCCCTTACTAGTGGAAGGTTCGTCAGTTCTTTCGTTCTTAACTAGAATCTTATTATTAAGCAAGAGTGAGCACAAATGCCCACAAGTATAAAAAAATGAAATAACAGTATAATAACATGCGAATAAATCAAAGACATCTGAATAAAAGTTTAACTTTTGAATAAAGAATGAATAACAAGAATCAAAAGAATTCTGAGGGTCATAAGACCATGAACTATGTCCTAGGTTAACAAGGGTTATACTTGAAACCTTTAACAGTCATAAGACTATGGACCTTCTTCTCATACTTAGGGGGATCAGCCCTTAGTACCATACTGTGCACAATATCTTAACGCTAAAGCGTAAATAATCCCCTATACAGGTTGTTCATCTCAGTTTGACATTCGAGTCCACACCAAAGGAAGTTTGGTTTGGATAATTCATCAAGGGTTCTGAAATTTAGAGCGCTCGTCAACTATGGACTAGTTGAATCATTAAGGTTTCACTAGTCTAATAAGGTTCAACAATAATGATATTCAATTTGAATAATAATCTCAAGAAATATACAATAGAATAATTATTGTATAACTAAATCATAATTTGAAGAGATAATCAATTTTTAATAAATCATTTGAACTTGAATAATAGTAACGATAGTTTATTCAAGGTAAATAATAAGCTTGAACAATAATGACAAGTAGGGTTAAGGAACTTGCCTCGTGCGTAGATTATACTTTAACTAATCACGTTCTTTGGATTAAATCCTACATACCATTCACATTCACAATACCAGTTAATTATAACTTAACTAATCATCATAGACTCATTCTCTTTGTCTACTTTGATTATTGACTATATTTAATCAATTTACCACTTTGTCACATAATTTGTACTTCATGAATTATCGAGCTAATTATGTATTCAATAATTCAATTCACATGTAATTATGTTATTGACATGTTAAACAACTATTTTATCATTTCATTATATTTCTAACATGTTTACATGTTCATTACATTAAGTTACTAACACATTGCTAGACTTAACATTTTAAAAAAAAAATTATATTTCTGGACATTCTGGAGAGTGGCGCTGCGGCGCCACTGTTATACTTGATCTTCGTGCAACGGCGCCGTGGCGCTGCAGCTGGACACATGACGCTGTGGCGCTGCGGCGCTGCGGCTGGAATCTTGGCGCTGTGGCGCGGTGGCGCTGCAGCGCGGATGTTTAGGCGTGAGTCTGGCGCCGCAGCGCGGCGAACCAGAAACTGTTCTGCAATTCGCGAAAATTGCAGAACACAGCCAAAAACTCCAATTTAATTTATTACTACACAAATTTAGACATACCCACTTGTTATAATTCATGTATAATCATAATACAATATCTATAAAGTGATTTTAACCCATTAAAACATATAATCACAGAATTAAAACATAAAATTTTCCTCTGTTCTTGATGCTCTTGAAGTTTTTAACATAAATTCCTAAAATTCAAAGCCACGGATTCGTTATAAAGCCAAATCCGTTCATTTAAAGTTTGGTCTCTTCGTATTAACATGCACAATAATATACGGGTGTAAAATCTGTGAAAACATTTATGTTTGACATACTAAAATCACGTATAAGGCCATAAGGCCAAAAACCCATACTCTGTATATTTTTGAAATAGCAAGTCATCAGATTAACGACACTTAGGATATGGAATCATGCAATATATATATATATATATAACATGTTATGCTACTCTTATTATTACATATATCCATATAATAGCACAATTTCTCAATTACAGAAACATAACAGATGTTTTGAAAGCCAAAAACTATGAAACCCAAAGACGTAAAAAAATAGAATTTGGGAAAGAAGAGATTACCCTGAGAATAAAGTATGTATATGTATACTTAGATTCTTTCTTCAATCACTGAGTTCTCACAAATCCTCTGAACTCTCTCTTTTCCCTCTCCGTTATATGCCAGACTTAGCCAGATAATGAAAAGGAAGAAGGAGAATACGTATATTAATCAATCAATTGACGCGCACTATGGTCAGTTACCCAGCATGGGTTAACTGCCCATAACTCCTATTAAGGCTCCGTTTGGTTAATTAGAATAGATTTCAAAAACCATTTAATTTAATAAAGCTTTATCATATAGTTTAATTCTTGTCACACCCAATTCAAATATCTTATTTAAATTAATTAAATAACATATAATAATCTCTCATAAATTCACATAATCATATAATTATTATTTTTTTCATTAATTAATAATGTCAAATTATTAACTCTCTAATTAATAATTATATTAATTAAGTAACATGGCTTATTAAATATTACTTTTAATACAATAAGCTCACATAATCACATACTTCGAATAATAAAATTCTTCATATTAATTTAATAAATATAACACATATAATTAAATTAATCTACCATAACTGCATCAATTAATTATTTAATCCAATAATTAAATCATCGAAAAATATTTATTTAATTCAATAAATATTAGAAATTAATTACAAAATCTCGTTCGTCACAAGCGAAGTCAAATCCAGCTGGGACGGTGGCACCAAAAGCGACTACGAACAAAACAAACTCGGTGGTTCAAGGGAGAGCGTTTATTGTAACGTCCCAAAAGGCGAGGAACCTGAACGAAGTTATCACGGGTAAGCTAATTATAAACTCTTGTGAAGTCTATACCTTATTAGACACCGGTTCTACCCATTCTTTTATTTCTCCTGCTTGTGCTCAACGTTTAAACTTGACCCCTGAGAAATTAGACTTTGACTTATCTGTTGAAACTCCGTTAGGAGAAACTTCATTACATCCACGGTTTATAAATCTTGCTTGATTCAAGGTAGGACCATCACATTACCTGTTGATCTCATCTCTTTGAAAATACTTGTATTTGATGTAATTTTAGGGATTGATTGGTTAACTACTCATCATGCTAAAATTGATTATTTTCGTAAGGTCGTTAGTTTTCATATTCCTAACCAACCTGTTATGCGAATTCAAGCAACCAAACCACTAAAGTCAATCACTATCATATCAAGCCATAAAGCCATTCGTTTATTAAAAAATTGATGTCAAGCTTTATTATCCCATGTCCTGGATTTAAACAAAAATACGTCAGATTTGAATGATATTTATGTTGTTAATGAATTTCCTAACTTATTTCCTGAAGAACTTCCTGGCCTTGTATTGACCTTGAACTCGGTACAAAACCCATTTCTAAAACCCCATATCAAATGGCTCCTATTGAACTTCAGGAGTTAAAAATCTAACTACAGGAACTGTTAGACATTGGTTTCATTTGTCCTAGTACATCTCCTTGGGGTGCTCCTATTTTATTTGTAAATAAGAAAGATGGGAGTATGCGACTTTACATTGACTATAAGGAGTTAAACCATGTCACCATCAAAAATAGTTACCCACTACCTCGCATTGATGACCTGTTTGACCAGTTAAAAGGTGTTAAATTCTTCTCAAAGATCGATCTTCGTTCTGGATATCATCAGTTAAAGATTAAAACTGATGACATTCTAAAGATTTCTTTTAGGACTTGGTACGGGCATTATGAATTCATAGTCATGTCTTTTGGATTGACTAATGCTCATGCAGCCTTCATGGATATGATGAACCGAGTATTCAAGGAATATTTAGATCATTTTGTGGTTGTCTTTACTGATGACATCCTCATCTATTCCAAAAGTCATGAAGATCATGAGCAACACTTCAGACTGATACTCCAAAAGCTTTATGAAAATAAGCTATATGCCAAGTTAAAGAAATGTGAGTTCTGGCTTGAAGAAGTAGCATTCCTTGAGCACGTAGTATCGAAGTATGCAATATCAGTTGACCCGATAAAGATTAAAGCAATACAAAGTTGGGAACAACCTAAGTTAGTAACCGAAGTACGTTATTTTCTGGGCTTAGCTGGTTATTATCAGAGATTCGTGGAACGATTTTTTAGAATCGCTACTCCATTAACTCAGCTGACTCGAAAATATAAAAAATTCAGATGGAGCGAGGAATGTGAGAAGAGCTTCCAAGAACTCAAGATGAGACTCATTTTGGCACCTGTCCTGACAATACCATCAGGTTCGGAGGGATTTGTCATCTACAGCGATGCTTCAGGCAAAGGTTTAGTATGTGTTCTCATGTAATATGGGAAAGCCATAGCCTATGCCTCGCGACAACTCAAAGAATATGAGAGGAATTATCCTACTCATGATCTAGAGTTGGCAGCAGTCGTTTTCGCGTTAAAGATCTGGAGGCACTACCTGTATGGGGAGAAAGTGGAGATCTGTATAGATCATAAAAGCCTCAAATATTTTTTCACCCAAAAGGAACTCAACATGCGGCAACGACGTTGGCTCGAGATGTTGAAAGATTACAACCATACCATTCAATACCATCCTAAAAAATCGAATGTGATAGCTGACGCTTTGAGTAAAAAATTGTATGCGGGTACGAGTGCGATATTGTTAACACAAAGACCCATTTTGTATGACTTACAAAGGATGAAGATAGAGTTAAAGGCTCCAAGTACCCACGTGATGGTATCAAATATACGAGTAGAACCGACTTTAATCGATAAAGTTAATGCTGCTCAAGCTACAGACCGAGAACTGATACGTATAAAGAAGAAAATATAAGAAGGTGTTATTCCAGAAGCAAGAATCGATGAAGAAGGAATACTTCGAGTCAACTCCAGACTTTGTGTTCCTAACGACTCTGATTTAAAGTACAAAATCATGATGGGGGCACAAACACCGTTTGCAATCCATCCTAGAAGTACCAAAATGTATCATGATCTTCGACATACATTTTGGTGGAGTAATATGAAGAGAGAGATCGCGGAGTTTATCTCAAGGTGTTTAACTTGTCAACGTGTCAAGGCGAAGTATCAAGTACCAAAAGGTCCATTGCAACCACTTGAGATTCCATAATGGAAGTGGGAGCACATCAACATGGATTTCGTTACCGGTCTTCCTAAGGTTTCTCAAGGCATAGATGCAATTTGGGTCATTGGTGATAGATTAACCAAGTCTGCTCATTTTTTACCTATACGAGAAACTTATTCACTCGAACGTCTTGCTCGTATGTACATAAATGAGATTATGAGATTGCATAGTATGCCAGTATCCATAGTTTCTGATCGAGACCCAAGATTCACTTCACGATTTTGGGTCAGTTTGAGAAAGCTATGGGCACTGATCTACGATTCAGTTCTGTAAATTTTGCAAAGTAAGCAAGTGGTCATAAAATATTCGTTTTGTCGGAAAATATTCATTTTAGTCGGGAGATATTCTTTTTGTCGGGAATATCCATAGGACGGCGCAATCATTGATGGACCACATAACGGAATAACTGTTGGATATAAAAAATGACAGAAATAACCTTTTTATAAAAATAACGGCAAAACTTTTACCGTTAAAACTTTTGAAATACCCGATGATAAAAGTACAGTAATACGCGTGGTTGTACAGTGGCACACGGTATTGCACAGTATCCCTGATTATTGATTCTTACATAAGAAGTCACTCAATAATTGATACAGTAAAATTGCACAGTCTTTCATATTATTGATACAATAATTGCTACAGTGATAATTGAATAGTATTTTACATTATTGATTCAATAATTGTCACGACACAGTAACTCATATTATTGAATTAATATTATTGGATAGCATTATTGATATGTCTAAAAAGTTCTATTGAGGAAAGGGGTTAGATTATTTAATTGCGCGCCAATAAGAAGAAATTCTTATAGGAAAGTCCCATCTTTCCTGAGAACGATCTGGTTATCAGTATTGTGAATCTATAATATTAATTAGAAATAATTATTGAAGAATTGTAAATAATTGATGAATATGGTAAGTAAATATTTCTTTAATTTTTAATATAAATGGAGGAATTTTAGAATGGAACATTTGTCAAAAGTTTGTTATATTTTCTATGAAATCATAATTATCTTCCTTATCATCTCCGCGGTTATAGCCTAAGGTACCCCTACCTAAGATTTATAACCTACGGCTTTGATACTAATTGTAACGCCCCTAAATTCGGGTCTCAAGAACCTTGAACTTGGTACGTTACGGTACTTCATCATCATACATATTCTATCATCTAATGCGGAACAAATAAACATATATTGTTTATTTTACATAATTTTATAATATTTTCCCAAGTTTATTAACCTTAACTGAATACATACCTTCAAAATTATAAAGGTTTACAATAAGATAACTAAATTGTTATTCTTATAACAATCTATTACTGTATTTTGCTTTTGTCTCTGTCCTTCTTCAAGCCTTCGCCTTTATCTAAAATTTATTATCATGATATAGCAAGGGTGAGCAACTACTTTGCCCAGCAAGTTTAAATTCAATAAAGATATATCATGATTGAAAGAATAATAAGCTTTCAAGTTTTCAACAATTTAATAATTGTGAAGAAACATGAATCAAGATGTCAATAATTGCATGACTGAATCAATAATGTTTGAAGGTCAACAATGATATTGAACAATTTAACTGAACCTTATGGTAATGAAGGTGATCAGCCTCTCATACCTGATGAACATATGTAACATGCACTAAGTGCGAATCAATAATCAGTTTAGATGTGAATAATCATCAATAATCATTCACTAACATGCTTTGAAATATAACTCGAGTTTGAGTTAAGAAAACTTGCCTGCATAGTCGATTACCGCTACGCAATTTAATTTATTCTCTTTATTGAAAAGACCTATCAGGTATAAGATTGATCTTTCAATTAGCATATCATACCTTATTTCATAATACTATCTAACACTTAATCATATAGTCAAATATTAGATAATCTTAACACCATATTCATTTACTTACTTATACTCTCATCATCTTATATTAACTTATCTAACCTTCACTCACAAAGTTAAGTATTAGACATTACACCTTAGTCTTAGTATTATTATTATACATTGATAATCATTTCATCACTTATAACATATACTTATAAGTTTTTCCTTTATATGTTATCTTACTAACCTAGATAACCTTTCAGTAAACTGAAATATCATTTCAGTAAACCGGATTACATTTCAGCTTCTTGAAATTACTATTTCAGCATACCACAAATTATTTTAGCAGACTGAAACCATTTCAACAATCCAAAATCTATTTCAGCACCCTGAATTCTCATTTTAGTCTATTACAAGCATACTATAGTTCATTGAATACCAAATTCAACAATTATTGTGACGCCCCGAAAATAGGTTCATTCCACCCAACCTATTCTGAGTCGCCAAATACTTGGTACAGAAACAACTACAACTTTATTATTATAATTGTCGTGCAAAATACGACAACACATATACAGTGAGTTTAAATACAAATATTGTCATCTAAATAGTATTCATACTCAGTTAAGTCCTCATTATACTTATTGATACACTATTTTACAAAATAGTGAGAACTACTAAGACAACTATCTTGAATCATCATTCCATATTCCGACTAGTACCCGCTACATTCTCGCCTCCTGAGAAGAAAAATGGAACAAAAAGGAAAAGGGTGAGCTCAACTAGCCCAATAAAGAATATTATGACTAAGATAATATAGAACAAATTATCGTTAGTCTTCAACAGGGAAAAAATTTAATAGAATACAATAGACAACAAATTTTAAATCAATATTCACAGTGGAAATAAAAATTCATTAGAAGAGTTAAGTAGAGGATGAAATCTATTATCATCTATGAATTTAAAAGTTCATCAACAATATTTTATCCCTGTAACATCAATCAATAAACATCTTGAATCAAATATTCATATTTGCACTACAGGCTAAAGATATTCATCAGTTGGTTATGTTCATCTCAACACCTATTCATCTTTGCACTACGGACCAAAGATATTCATTATAAAATCATTAATCTTTGCACTACAGGCCAAAGATATTCAGTAATATCATCATTTAGGACTGAGGATGATAAAAAATATATTTTAAAGAAAACAAATCCAGTGAAACAAACGAATAAATATTAAAGATTCGTACTTTAAACAATCCAAGTTCAAAAATACTTCATAAATAACCAGAGTGGAGTAAAATTTAAGAATGAAGACCAAAACATAGATCCAATCCAAGATAGGAATCATAACAGATAATCTTGGACACAGAAAAGAAAATTTAATTTTTCTGTGAATAGTGTCGTATTCGTGAATAGTGTCGTATACATGAATAGTGCCGTATACGTGAATAGTAATTCTAACACTAAAAGATAGAAATTTCACAAAAAAATCATCATGCTTCGTGAATAGTACTCGTGAATAGTAACTCGTGAATAGTAACTCATGAATAATAACCCCGACATGAAAAAAGTTTTAAATTTGATAAAAAGTTCCAATCAATATTTCGGCATAATGATATTGAAGAAATAATATCATTTACGAAGAAAATAACATCCCTTACCTCAAAAAGACAGTACTTCTGATTGGAATACTAGATATAGTGCTGAAGGGAACTTGTACCGTATAAAAATACTCAAAGTATCAAAATACTCACAAGAATATGCTCGATAATATAGAGAGAGAAAGAGAGAGAAAACTTCAGTTTCTGGTGTGATTTTTAATTCTAACATAAGCACCCTATTTATAGGAAAATGCTTAGAACACCAAAGCAGAAAATTTAATATAATAATATTATATATAAAACAAATTCCTACGCCCACTTAAAAATCTGATTTCAGCCATCTAACACATGTTAAAGATGTCCACAAACATTTAAAAAACCTTTTTCTTTTAAAACATATTCAAAAATCAATTACTACGGAACTACGGAACTTCAATAATTCATAATAAATAGCCTTTTTATCAGAAAATTTGAATCTCGCAACTTTTTATAGGAAATTCAATTCTCTACAACTTTGCAGAAGAGAGTTTTTTCAAATTCCAAATATAAATTGATCAAAATCCACATACGGACGATTTTACAGGCTATAATCAAATTTCAGTCAAGAAATGGGGTCCACCGACACACAAAAAATGCGTTAATCATTTAATGCAATAAAAATACTCTTCCTCCTCATATACTCATATATCCCACATTCATTGTAAAAATATCGCTATTATTATATTATTAAAATATAATAATATATTTAAATAAATTATTTTATCAGAAAAAGATAAAATATTAATTTTCAACAATTGTTACATTAAAAAATTTCTCCATCTATATCCACATAAAATTAATATTTTTTTCATCATATAAATCAATAATTAATTATTCACAAATAATATTATAGAATCACAATACTGGCAACCAGGCCGTTCCCAAGAAAGAGGGGGCTTTCCAATAAAGATCTCTCCTTACTGGCGCGTAATTAGGTGACCAAACCTCTCCTTAGATTGAACTTTTTAGATATTGCCAATAATGTTATCTAATAATATTATTCAGATAATTTGAATTATTGCTCCGATAATGGAAAATATTGTGCAGTGACAATTATTGAAACAACAATAATATAAAATATCAACGTAGTAATTATTGAATCAATAAAATAAAATATTAAACAGTAATTACTGTAACAATTATTGAGTAGTGCCTTCTTACGTAAGAATCAATAATTGGTGCAATACCGCGTATTACTGTGTTTTACCCACCGGGTATTCCAACAGTATTAACGGTAATAACTACGTCGTTATTTATAAACAACTTATACTTGTCGTTTTCTTCATCCAATCACTTTCCGATATAGGGCCCACAAAAGACTGCGCCGTCGTACGAATATTCCCCGACAGCAAGAATATTCCACGACCAAACGAATATTCTCCGACAATAATGAGTATTTTATAACCACTTGCTTATTTAAAATATTTGCGCATTTTACCCATAACTTACCACATTAATCAAATCAACCCTTACTATTTCAAAATAATAAATAGAGAAAAATTAATTTTATTTATAAAAAGTTGGGGTCTTACAATTATATTGAAAAACAACATAAATATCTTATTTTAATCTCCCGTCGAATATTATTAATTATGTAATAATATTTTACGCTAAGGTTATTAACCTTTTAATAACATTCCATTCAAATACTACTAACAATATCTTAATCCAATATTATTAGCCATATCACAATAATTTAGGTCATTAATCACATTAATAAATAATTAAGTTCAATTGTTTTCCTTTTCTTAATTAACTCATTAAACATTCTAAAATGCCATAAACATCACAACACTTCACACCCGACCCAAAACTTTATCAAAAATCTGCATAAGCCATGCTCAAGGGTCTCAAGTCATAAATCGTATTTTTCATATTTTTGGATATATTTAATTAAATCTATTTATCCATTTATCATCATTTAGATGAAAAATATCAAATCAGTCCCAAAAATATTTTTTTTCTGAGATTTAATAGAATATAGTTTCATATTGAACATATATTTTTTCTGGTATTTTTAAAATAGATTTACTATATTTTAATAGTCCATAATAGCCAAATATTCTCAGATTTTTCATAAATCGAGATTAACTCCAAAAATTTTGAAATTTTTACAGTATGTTCCTGTTATACACATGTACTTCCAGTAAAAAAAATTTAATTTTTGGACTTATACACAGAGAGTTATTCGGGTGGCTTCATAAAAATAGCATTTCACCGTAAAATCCATAATTCTCAAACCGTATGGCCAAAAATTCTCAAATTTTTACACAACCTTCATAACTTCTGATATTACCACTCCAAATTTTTTCAGAATTTTTAAAATACAAAAATGACGAAATTACCCCCATTTCAGACTGGTCCAAAACAGTTTTAAGAAAACGGGACTGTTTTCACCAAAATCCACACCACGACTTTTAGAAATGTGATTTTTGAGTTCTACCACTTGGGTTTACTAGTCAACACATATATCTAGCACCTCTCTTTGAAGGATCGAGAAAAAAATGCATAGATCAAAATCGGTGGATTTTCAAAGCACCTAAAAGTTAGGTTTCATAAACTAGAAAAATTATTTTTCTCTTCCTTTTTGATTCAAACCAAATCAACACCCATTATGGGTAGATCCATACTTGAATCCATGAAAAATACATAGATTATAAGGGTTTGAACTTCCAAATCAAAAACTCCCTTTCATCAAATTACAAAAATAAAAGAAGAAAGTTTAGAAAAAATAATTTTATACCTTTCTTCTTCTTCTTCTTCTTCTTCTTCTTCTTCATCCATGGAGGATTTTCTCCTCCTTCTTTCTTCCATGGCTTCGGCCTCTTCTCTCTCTCTCTCCCTCATGGTTTTTTTTTCGTTCCTCTTTCTTTCTCTTTCTTCTTTCTCCCGTTTCTTTTCCTTTTGGTTTTCTCTTTCTCTCTATTTCTTATCTCTTTCTTCTTATTCTTATCTCTTTCTCTTTCCTCTTCCTTGTCTTAATTAGCCAACCCCTCTCTTTTTCCTTCTCTATTCGGCACATGTGGCCTCTTTACATTCCACACATTTTATTTTATTTTTTTTAATTGCTTTAGTTGATGCTCAAAATGTCCTCATTAATTTAGGTTTAAAAAATTTGGGTCACTCTCTTTACTCTTTTGGGCTTTTCAATAAATTCTTTGGGCTAGTATTTTTATTATTTTGCTTACTAACAAAATAAATTTAGGCTTTCACCCAAATTTCAATTGGGCCATTATAATACTTGTCCCACACATAGTATATTGGACTAGATTAAATAATTTAATTACCCTTAAATCAATTAGTCACAAATCTATTGCATAATATATAATTGGGCTACAAATTTAATATAATCTCCTTAGTTCATTAAATCTTAATTCACTTGAACTTTAAATAAATTATTGGGCTATGATATTATTATAGTCCAATACTTTTAATTCTATTTTACTCTAATCATTTAATTAAGGTTTTTATTTCTCACACTTGAAAATAAATTCATTACTTATGTCTTTTTAATTTCATAACCCAATTAGACTTGGTTATAAAATTAATTATTTGAGATATATAGAATAAATCTCCTAACGTTAGTATATATATTTATATACTAATATTCTCTCATATTATAACCTCTTAGGTTATTTAATTATCACACCTAATATATATATTAGGTTACATAACTTAATTCTTAATTCACTTTTATATAAAAAATAAATGTATACACATAATATAATGTTTATTTATCTGATCACACACATAATTCACATAATCATAACATATTTTACTTCTCACACTAATTTTGACTTTTTTCCATAAAAAGTCAACTGTTGATTTTGACCAAAAGTCAACATTTACACAATTTATGTTTACTGTCCATTCTAACTAAATTTAACGTTCCGGACGCAACCGAGCAGTCCGTGCTACAAAATTCTATCTCTAACTCAAATTTTGAGTTTTAAAATACTCCCTTCTTATTGCTAATCGTATTAACTAACGACTTTATACTCATTCAAATTCTTATTTGTCAGTCAAGGCCAACGTTCAAGCTATGTTAATTACTAACATAATTTTATCTTGATCCTTATATCTTTAACGTAATTCATCATTCCTCTTGCTAAAATATATATAGCACCTTACTAAGTATATATGTTTCTATACTCATCTTCGTTTAACCTCATAGCATCTCTTCATGTGAAATCTTATCTCCTTAATAAAATTTCCATATGTACTTATATAACATTTCTTAGACAATTCAGTTCACATCGAATTTACAGGTATCGTAATACCTTATTCTTGATATTCCTTCAAGTACATATTAATTTATTTCTAGGGTTTTGAAATTTTGTAACCCATATTTTCTCTATTCTCATTCGAATAGCAAACCATTTAGGTTTTACTTGAAAATTATAAATAAATCCTCAAATTCTCATCTAGGTTTTATTCTTTAACCTTTATTTTAATCATTCAAGATTTTATGAATTTTTGGGTTATCACAGTCGGGGTGTGGAGTGATGGTTCAAGTCGGTTATTATAGCAGTCCTCACTATTTTGTAAAATAGTGTATCAATAATTGTAATGAGGACTATATTTGAGTTTGGATATTGTCTACAAGACAATAATTATATTAAAACTCACAGCATATGTGTTGTTGTATTTTGCACGACAGTTGTATTAATGAAGTTTATATTTGATTTCTGTATCATATATTTGGTGACTCAGAATAGGTTGTGTGACCTATTTTGGGGGCGTCACATTGCTGATGAAATGCCAAGTCTTAGTAGTGACTATAACTTTGATGTAGAGCTAGACTCTAACTTGATGGGGATCGATCAAGAGGAGATAGATGACTATGAGGTGCCTGAGGAGATCAAAGAATGGGTCAAAGACAAACCCAAATCAAACATTGATCAAACCACCACCATCAATATCGGAACCTCAAAAAATCCTAAAGAAATCCAAATAGGCAACGACCTTACACCAAACCAAAGAATCGACCTGATTGAGCTCCTAACTCAGTTTCAGGATGTATTTGCATAGTCATATAAAGATAGGGTCGGCCTGTTTACTGACATTGTCATCCGCCGACTGCCCATTAAAGAGGTATTCAAGCTTGTTAAATAGAAACTTAGGAGACTAAAATCTGAATTGAGTCAAAAGGTCAGAGAAGAAGTTTTTAAGCAATTCAAAGCAGACATTATCAGGTATCAACCTACCCTGAATGGTTGTCCAATATAGTTCATGTGCCTAAGTCCAGAGGGAAGGTACGAGTATGCGTGGACTACCGGGATTTGAACAAAGCTTGTCTCAAAGATAAGTTCCCAGTACCTTTCATCCATATGCTGATTGTAACGCCCCGAAATCCGGTCTACCTTCAGACCCGGACTCCATGCGTCACTGTCTCACTTCTTACCGATTATACATCATTATATATTGAAATATAACAACATACATTCTCAATTCCCAAGTTCTCGAAACCTTATAACCTTTCTCATTACAAATAATGATAATTACATTATTCCTTTCATCTTACAAGAGTGACTTTTATCCGCCACCAAGGATACATACAGTTCATTAAACTAGTCTATAGTTTAATTCATCTTTCTACATTACAAGTCTTCACTTGATCTTCACACACATTCACATACTGAATAACACTTTGTCTGGATACCGCTTAGCTTGATCTTTACGGGATCCTTAAGTTCTTTCTAACATCGTTCGCTAAAAATATTTTTCATTTAAAGCAAGTCATCACAGTTTGAACAAACAAGTTCAGAATTTAAACATTTCTTTAGAACTTCAATAACCGAACAAAGGTTATGAAGTAGCTTGAATAATAGGAATAATCTCGATTCCTATCATCTTAAAACCATACTCACTTTTACTATGAAATACTTTCATTCTTCTACCTTTTTCATACACATTCTATCTGGCTAGAATCACTAGCACAGACTTAACAATAACGGTTCATGAATAAACGGAGCATACTTGTATTGAACAGTTTGATCACAAAATAGTTCATCTCATAGAAACACCGAAGTGCTCACATTATGGCTCAAGGCCTCATACATACTACCACCTTGTACAAATATCGCACATTCATACATAGACAGAACTTCTCAAGTTCAACATCTGAGAAGTTTTAGAAACTAGCATTCATTTAAAATATGAATGAAGTTAGGAAACTTGCCTTACGCACAGCTACAGCTTACGCTGAACTGCTCATTCCCAATCCCTACATAACACATAAGGACATAACACGTACACCAATTAGTCATATACTTGACTTACGCATTGGTTTACTTATCTTTACTTCTTAAGGTTCGCGTTCTTGTAACTTAAGCTTACGCGACTAACTTTCATTACTGGTTTACGGTTTTATGACATATTGAGATGTCTTACTCAAAACGTTCATCATCTTTGATGATTTACATTCTTATACTTCTCTTAGGACTCAGTATACATCGCTTCTCTGCTAGTAGTCCATATGGTACTCTGAGTGGTTTCCCACAAACAACCAACAAACAAGTTCCTGTCTCATCTACACTGCCATCACAGTGAGTTAGATCGGTTGCCAGTTTCGTATATACCTTCGCTCTCTGAAGAAATTGTTTAGCCCAGCTCCCATATGTCAACCATCAAAGGTTACAATTGTACTACAACCTAACTTCTCTTAACTTATCCGAACTATTAAACTATAATGTTCGTTAAGTCAAATTCATATTCCTTACGACTTTCTGGCAACTAAATGACATACCTCAGGATTTATTCTTTATCGTCTAAGTCATAAAGTCTTTTGTACACTCGAAACGATCATTCAATGTCAATATTATGAGGTCATAGCGTTAACCATTTCATATGAATTTATTCATACCTTACAACGTCCGGTTCCTTTAACTCAGAACGTTTATCCAAGTTATACTTATTAACTCGGCTTCTTAACGTTACACGTTATTATCTTTAACTTAATTTCTTCACCATTCACGGCTAAACTTAGTCTTCATTACATTACGGTTAAACCATACACGGAGTGTAGGTTCTGCCCGTTTAACACTCACTTACACTCAACCCTTACGCTGGTTAAAGTGTTCAGTGCTTACTTTTCATTCTATCATTCTCATCCGACTTATATTCGGCTTTCAGTAATCTTATTACCATTCGTTACGGCTCTCTTGATACCATTCGTATCTTACTTACTACCTTCATCAACGTCTATGTCATACAACCAGGGTATACTTAGAACGTTCATCCAACGCGAATACAATTCACAATGATCATCTACGTATTCAATCACGTTGCTCATCTCTTAATCTCTCATTCAACCTTTATTCAAGGTTTTAATCACTTTCAATTGTTATCCATCCCATGAACCCCATGTTCATTATTCTGTCTTAATGTCAAAGCCATACTGTTCGTTGTATGCTAAGACCGATCGTTCTTCGCAATAACATTGCGTTCACAGCGTCTATACGCTTTATGTTCATCTTACAATGCCATGCCATAACATCGGAATGTTATTCATTACCTTTATCACTCAACGTCTAAGGAATTACAATCATAGCAATTCCTCACGTTCGTTCATTACGACTACGGTCCCTGGATATCAGTTCCGTAATTTATCGCTTACATTCTCTATCTTTTAATCTCATTTAATCTTTTTGTTCAACCTTTATTAAAGGTTTAAGACACTTGATTAAGTGTTACATTACGTGAATTATATGTTCATACTTCTTTCTTGCACATCCCCCAGTATCTGAGAACTAAAAATCTCATTTCTGGGCATTGCTATGGACCGGCGCTGCGGCTCCGCGCCTTGCCTTTCCTCTCGTGCAGCGGCGTGATCTACAGTTCCCTCTTCCTTTTTCCCGGACTGGCGCTGGAGCGCCAAGTCCTTTGTTATTTCTTGTGCTGCGGCGCCACTCTCCAGCAGCTTTTAACACTGTACATGGCCGAGCTCGTGCTGCGGCGCCCCTTCTCGCGCTGCGGCGCCAAGACAAAAACCTAGAAAATTTTTTCTAAGTCTTTTACAAGCTTGAGACGTCGGTTTCAAAATCTCATAACTTCTTCGTTATAACTCAGAACAAAGTCGTTCCAAAGCCATTCTCTTCCTTATCTTACGTAATTCGATTACCCTCAGACAGAACTTTGTTCTGAATCCGTTAACATGCCATTCAATTGGCTTAATCTTAACCCTTCATTCATTTTTATGCTTTTAACGTTCTTCGCTCGTTCGTCCGTAATTCGGTCATCCGAACTCGGAATTCATTCGTTCTTAAGTCCACGACTAACATTTTATACGTTCTCTTACATTCTTATGAAACCCTACACATTCGGGTTCATTTACTAACTTTCTAATTCTCATTCCCTTTTTACGAAATTCTGCCATAACTTCGTTATAGCTCCGTTTTAATCCGTTCTTCATGAACGTTTCTAACGTTCCTAACCAAGCAATAAGAATCTAACTTATACACGATGGTTTTAAACTTATCCATCAACAATAATTACACTACGATGGTTTTAAATTTGTCCATCAACAACGTTCTTCGTGTTCTTCGCGTGTTCTTTGCGTTCTTCGTTTTAATCGATATTTTGGATTACGATTCTACTTTTTCTTGGAATTTGATGTTATAGAACACCATTCCTTACTTAATTCACCTACTCGTTCATAATATTCGTTTGGATTGCTCAAAATCATCACGAATCTTATACTTCCTTAAGAAATTTATAAAATAAATTTCTAATTTTTATTTCTTCATTTTCTTACGATTTCAACCATATGAAATCATTACTAATCTCTTTTACTTCTTATTCTCATTAAGTTATGTCTTTGAACATAAAAACTTAAAGAAAATATTAGAAAAACTAGGGTTCAGATTACCGTTCTTCGTTATTTCTCTTCCGTTAGACAAAGTCGACGATTCGCGAGCTTTTCTATTTCACGACCACTTTGGATCCGAGCCTTCATGCTCAATTTCTTCCTCTTCCTCTTCCAACCGAGCCCTCTCTCTCTCAAGTTCTAGGATTTTCAAAATCCCACAAAAATGAAATTAAGCTTAGTATTTATAGATTTTCAAAGTTAGGGGTAGTTTGGTCATTTCGCCCCCTAACCTCCTTACTATTCACACTTGGCAACCAAGTTAACTTGGCTACCACCCTTACTTGGTGGCCAAGTGGCCAGCCCACATGCCCCATGGGTCAACCCATGGGTTGCCCCAATGGTTCTTACCCATTCGTTTACCCATCGGTTCGATCCGCGGTTTCTTTTCTTGGTTTGGGCCTTAACCCTAATTCTTATTGGGCCTTTCTTGGGCTTAACTTCACAAATCATTGGGCTTGACATAATCCAAGTCCAATTGGATTCTACAAAGTCCATGAACTCAAAGTCCATTAAGACTAATCGTATTCTACACATTCCATTCTCGTATTCTCCTCGTATATCATTTGTACGATATTCGTATTATATGTCGTACTAATCTTCATATTGTACACGTATAATAACTCGTATTATACTCGTATTTCTTACGCATAATAACCCTAATCATTATACGCATTCATAAAATTCTCGGAACTCACTTTTCTAAACCCTTAGGTTTTGAGTCCGCAGGCGAAAACTTCGTTTTTGCCATAACTAAAATATTATTGAATATTCCATCACGTCTCAGAATTTCACACAATCTAGAACTTCTCCGAATTTCAAAAATATTCTCCGAGCATAAATTGGTGAATAGTGCATATTTCGTCTTTTTCCCCGAAATATTTTATTCCCGAAAAAAATTTATTTTCGTCTTGAAAATTCTTACTCGTTCAATCTAGCTCGTAGCCAAAATCCTCCCCATTTATAATCATTCTAGGTTATAGAACGATTACTAAACACATAGCACAAGAATAGTATTAATAAAAATTCATTTTATGAATAACTAATTCTTTAAATCTTAATTTCTGGACAATCCGGATTCTCCGGGTTGTTACACTGATAGACAACACGGCGTAGTATGACATGTACTTTTTTGTCGACTGTTTCACCGGGTATCACCAAATCGTGGTTGCCGAAGAAGATAGAGAGAAAACAGCCTTTATCACCCCCTAGGGAACATTCTGGTATAGGCATTTGTCTTTCGGCCTTATTAATGCTGGTGCCACCTATCAACGAGCCATGATGGCCCTTTTTCATGACATGATGCACAAGGAGATATAGGTTTATGTGGATGATATCATCATTAAGTCCAGAAAGGAAGTTAACCACGCCTAAGAGTGAGCAAAAAATGGATAAAACCGAATTACCGAACACAGCCGATTTTTTTTAACCGAATTATTTCAATTTTTGGTTTTTTTCTAATTTTTGTTATATCCGATTTATTGTTTGGTATTTGATTTCGGATTTGATTTAAAAAAATAAGTTATTCGAATATCCGAATTACCGAATTTTTAATTAAAAAAATAATACTAATTTTATACTAGTAAGTGGTATCTGTATATGACTGTCTCACTATAGTATATTAGCTTTTTGAGTTTTTGACTCTCAGATTCCAGTCCCCAAATCTCATATCCCATTGTTCCCACATCAGTCTTCGCCGATCCCATATCCCACATCAGTCTCAGATCCCATATCCCACATCAGTCTCAGATCCCATATCCCACATCTCATATCCCACATCAGTTTTTGCCTCTCTCAGTCTCTGTCGGACCGTCGGTCCTCCCGCCTTTGCCGATGATGCCCTCTCTTCACTTCCCACCGGTAAAAATGTTATTTGACCAAAGGTGTTTGTCGCCCTGAAGGTGATGTCATATCTCGCTTTCTTTATAGCCATGGTTATCGTATTGTACTTTGAGGCTTTGAGCTATAATGCCTTGTTTGGTTGTCGTATTGTACTTTATAGCCATGGTTATCATATTGTACTTTATAATGCCTTTTTTGGTTGTCATATCTCCATAATCTATAATGCCTTGTTTGGTTTTCGTTCGGTTGTTTCTTCTTTCTTTTTGAAGGTTTTGGCTTTATTATTGATACTTCTAATTTGGATTTAACAATTAAACTTTGTTTATTCGGTTATTACCCAAACAACCGAATAGTAAATTTTGTAATTCGAAAATTCGGTTAATGGGTAATTCGATTATTTGTTCGGATACCAAAATTGCATAAATTTCAGTTTTCGGTTATAACCAAATAGCTTATTTGGTTCGGTTATAACTGAATGGTCAGTCCTAACCACGCCGACCATCTCAAAAAGTTATTCAATCGGCTTCGTAAATACAACTTTAAGCTAAATCTAGCCAAGTGTGCTTTCGATGTTAAATCCGGTAAATTATTGGGATTCCTGGTAAGCAAAAAGGGCATTGAGATGGATCCTGCCAAGATTAAAGCCATCACTAAGATGAATGTACCCCAAACAGAAAAACAGATACTGGGATTCCTTGGGAGAATCAATTTCATAAACAGATTCATCTCCCAACTCACTGTAACTTTTCAAGCTATTGAGGAAAAATTCCTCCGAAAAATGGAATAAAGACTGTCAAAAAGCCTTCCTCTCCATCAAGAAGCAATTGGTGGAAGCTCCTATTTTAGTACCGCTAAGAGATAAAGTTCCCTTGTTCATGTACATATCAGTCAATGTCAATGCTATGGGTTGTATGCTGGGACAGAAAGATTATAGAGGCAAGGAAAGAGCTATCTATTACCTCAACAAGAGATTCAGTAGCGCTGCACAGAATTACACCTTGATCGAAAAGACTTATTGTGCTTTAGCATGGGCCGCAATGAAATTACAACATTATCTCCATGGTCACACAACTTATCTCATATCCTGCATAGATCCTCTAAAACACAGATTCAGCAAGCTAATGTTAAATTATCAATTTTCCAAATGGCAATTAATCCTCCAGTAATTCGACATCATCTATGTGACTCAAAAGTCCATTAAAGGTCAAAGAATTACGGATCAATAGGCCGAAGCACCATTAGGGAATTTCAGACCCTTGGAAACTTATTTCCTAGATGATGGGATAATGACGATTCAGTAAAACCATCGAGATGATACATGCCAATTCTAGAAACTGTACTTCGACGGGGCTGTAAACATGGAAGGTGCGGGAGCAGGAGTAGTTCTTGTATCTATCTCGGGAGAACAGTATCCCATGTCCATCAAGCTACAGTTTGTCAACACCAACAACACAGCCGAGTATGAAGGCTGTATAAGGGATTGAAACTGGCCCAATCTATGGGTATCCAACGGTTAGCAGTTTTTGGGGATTTTAAGTTGGTCATCAAGCAAACCACCGGGGCATATCACACCAAAGAATTGCATTTACTGCCCAACCATCGGCAGGTCATCAAGATGGCTATGAAGTTCGAAGAAATAGCCTTCATCCACATCCCTCAAAATAGAAATAATTTTGCAGATGCATTACCAACGCTGGCTTCCTTAATCTACGTATCAAATTAGAGAAAAATTCCTGATATCAAATTTGCAAGCCAAAAGGAGCCAGCCTATGAGAATTACATTGGAGAAGTATCAGATGAACTGCCTCCTATAAAAAAACTTTGGTATCAGGATATAAAATAATATCTCCGAGATAGATCTACGCTCGCTGGGGCAAGTCAAGCTGAAAGAAAGCGAATCCTTAAAATGGCTTTGAAATTCTATCTAAGCGGAGCTGCACTCTACAAAAGAGATGCTGGAATAGGCTTGTTGAGGTGCCTAGACAAAGATCAAGCCCAAAACCTTATGGATGAAGTCCATGGTGGAGTCTATGGTCCACACATGAGCGGTCTTTTACTTTCTAAGAAATTTTAAGAACAGTGCATTACTGGATGTCTCAAAGCCGACTGTGACGATCACGTCAGAAGATGTTATCAATGCCAAGTCCATTTAAATGTCATCCACGCTCCTCCAAATGAACTACACAATATGAGTTCACCATGTCTCTTTTCCATGTGGGGGATGGGCATGATCGGGCCAATAGAGCTCAAAGCCAGCAATGGTCATCGGTTTATCTTCACCATGATCGACTACTTCACCAAATGGGTTGAAGTTGCATCCTTTCCCAAAGTCACCAAGGAGGTAATCATTGGTTTCATCAGAAATAATATAATTTGTCGATAGGACAACTGGAGGTGATCGTATAAAATAACGCAAAAAATCTGAACAACCAGATGATGAAGGAATTATGCATCAAATTCCACATTAAACATCTTAATTTCGTCATTTATCATCCCAAGATGAATGGTACTGTTGAAGTGATCAATAAGAATATCAAGAAGATCACGCAAAAGATGTCAGCCAATCACAAAGGGTGGCTTAACTTATTGCCTCAGACTCTGTTAGCCTACAGAACGTCAATGCGCACTTCTATTGGGAATACCCCCTACTCATTGGGATATGGCATGGAAGCAGTTCTCCCCATAGAAGTGGAAATGGAATTATTAAGAATGTTGATAGATACTCATATGGAAGAGGATCAATGGATGCAAGAGTGGTACTACCAACTATCTCTGATAAATGAGAAAAGGATGGCAACCATCTTCCACGGTCAACTATATCAACAGAGGATTGCTCGGTCCTATAGTAAGAAAGTCCAGTTTAGGCAATTCAAAAAAATGACTTGGTGTAGAAGAAGATAATCATCAATCAAGATGAAGCTAAAGGAAAATTTTCCCCAAACTGGGAAGGCCCTTTCATCGTCAAAGAAGTGTTGATGGGAGGAGCCCTCAGACTGCAAGAAATGGATGGGGTAGAATTCCCCCAGCTCATCAATTCAGACACCGTGAAAAGGTACTATGTCTGAATTACCTGTAAACCAACATCCTGGTTCAGAAGAAAAGAAAAATCAAGTTAATTCAGGTTTTCACTACAAAGCCTGAACTACAAAAGACCTGATCTCCCCTATACGGGAGTACACAGGCAGCCATTTATGGTGCGGTCAAACCAAACAAAAAGCCAAAACACTTTACTCAAAAACCCAATTAAATACCAGTCTCAATACACCAAACCTTACATAAAACCCAAATCTATCAAGCTTCCACGTTCAACGAGCCATTCTGAAAGACCCTCCAACATCTCAATGTTAGTCCATCAAGAAAGAGTTCGTGATACATCAAGATAGCCAGTCACAAAGAAAATGGCAATCATCAAGCAAAGATAAAAACATATGCAAAAGGGAAGTGAATCAAAATATATTTCCTTGCCATATAATACTATTTAATATATACAATATATCCTGTACATAACAAAAATGGCTAACCAAGTCTATGCAGGAAAATGAAAGTTTGTCTATAAACCCGTGGTCAAACGGGATAATAAACATCGCATCCCTCTCTTAAGATGGAGGTGCATCTCTGAGCTCCTAGCCTGCAGTCTCAATATGAGCTAAAAGATCTACAGCATCCTGCAGATTACGGCCATGATCATCCATAAGTGCACTCATATCTGCGATAATGTCCTCCATATAGGATTTGAGAGCAGTACTATTAACTACAGCAGCATCCCTGTTAGCTCGAGCCTCATCTCTCTCAACAAAAGCGGCATCCGGGCCAGATAGGGTTGTCAATATCAATGCCCTTACTTGATCCATATCAAAGGTCAGAAGCAGTATCATCTGCTCTAAAGACTCTACAGAAGGTGGGGCAACAACAGTTGAAGAGCTAGGAATGTCATTGACCAAAGCTGCTATCAAACTAGCAAACAGCTCATCCTCTGTGGGAGAAATAGGATCCTTCATAGGCTCTTCCTCATCCGAATCAGTAATAAGCTCTAAATAAACAACCATAGATGATGCAATGTCTACCTCTAGCCACGCAGAATACTCTAAGGAATGACCCGGATGACTCGATGAAAAATTAGCCATCTCCCAATGGGTTCAGTAATCGTAAACTCTTGTTAGGTCATCCTCTGACAAAGATGAGGGTGATAACCGCTGACCTGAAGCTCTAACAAAAGCATGGACATCCTAATATTGGTCAAACTGTCCTATGACAACCAAAGGATGATATGTAGTCACTCCTCTCAGACCAGCCAATAGAAAAAAGTCCATACCCACGGCATGAGTAACAAAGCTATAAGGGGAGCTGAATCCTTAGAAATGTAAGATGGAGAAAGGATCCTCAATCATGGTCAGGAAGATAAACCAAGACGCATCATCCACTCAATCAGCAGGTCAAAAAGATTAAGATGCAGATATCTCATGTGTCAAACAATATCCATGGTATCTAAAAATGCCTATCGGTCTCAGATGCATCATAAACCAAATGTATAACAATATAGCATTGCCTCTAAGAAACCCAGTAGGATGGGTACAGCAGAATGTGACCAACATCAAAGTCTCTGCTAAGATTATAGGAAGGATGGTACGACCCTCCCTCAAGGCCCTCACCACAGTGATCAAGCCAATGTCCAAGTGATCCATGTAGAGCGGTATGTACAGTTAGGCTATAACGAACATCAAGAAAGTGTCTACTCGGGCAGTCCACCACTCATCCTTAGAAATGGAAAAATCTCCTGAGTACAGTAAATAGATATCTGTCAACCTGAAATGATCAATCAAGAAATCCAAAGACACGACATGTCCTGAGGTGATACGGCGTAAACATGTTAATGTCATGAACTGCCGTCTAAACTCACCAACAGCCACTCTAGTGCAAGGCTTATCCAACAGAAGATCAGTAATGCGCTCATACTCCTCCAATGTAGGAGTCAACTCATGGGTCCTGAATCTGAAGACCTGCCTCTCGAGAATCTAGCAAGATAGCATCCCCTCTACAAAACCCACTGGAACTTGGAAGGTCAGGAAGGCTATGGAGTGTCTCAACATATGATCAACGGTCATCTAATCTGAATGAGGTAAACTCTCATACCAAGACCTCAAAGATAAGGCTATCAAGGTGGGCGGGCTATGCTCAATACGGGTAACAATGGATGAAGACATCTATAGAACCGTATCATGAGACCATCCAAGGGTCAATGCTAAACTCATCAATATAAATGCATATCCATGACATATAATGCATGCATCATGATAAATGACAATGATGAATGATAATATGATGCAACAAAATATAAAGCATTATACATATATTCCTAAATACATCATCATCTAAATAAGGATTAAATACATCATCTCTGTTTACAACTAAAAATAAAAATTATAGGGAAATGGGGCACAGCCGCCAAATATCTAACAGAGGCCTATCGAAAGAGATAACACGAGCCTATCCAAAGAAATCTATGATGTCTACATCATCTAGTCGATCAACCTATTGTAAATTCACCTGAGTCAATCTAACTCTACTAGAGGGAACATCGGGTCGATACAGAGGGGGTTTGCTCTAATGAAACTATCAGAATATGGGCCACCTGAGGGGCAAACGCCAGAGCTGGATGGATCAAAAGAATCTACCTCTGACGAATCTCTGCCCAGATACCGAATAAAAAATATACCCAGTCCAACCTCTGGGTCAAGCTAGCAATCTGCTCTAAATGAGTGGGTTCTTTGACACGGGCGATCCAGTCTATCATCATCACGGAACCGGGAACCATATCCCCCATAAACTGAGTGGCACAAGTCTGAGCTCCAATGGTGCGATGAGTTCACTAGTGATAGAAGGCATCCTAAGTATAAGGGTCCTCTGATAAAGTAAAGCCATCTAAGCCCACCAGGAGAATCTCGATGACTGTCTTAGATAAACACCAGTGGCGTCTATCAGGAGGAAGATATGGAATGCAATTCTCCCCTGTAGTGCTCCTAATAGCACGCTCTCCCAAGTGGAACTCCCAGCCTCCCTTCGTCAAGAAAGGGATCCAACGAGTGGATAATACTTACTCTAACCCGGTCAAAAAACGATCCTTGAAGCCAACTGTCATATGCTCGGGGGTATAAGGAACCCATGTGATGACATCAGCGGTCAACAACTCCAACTGCAAGTGAGAATGGGTGAACCCCTCTGCTATAGGGACCTCAACTAAAGTAGAATAATGACAGCGTCGTCCCTACGAATTGGTCTTCAGACCTAAAGTAGTAGCTGGGCGCAGGCAAGTGAGCCTCTTATAAGCCCAAAATTGTAAATACAAAGATTAAATATCCTTAGTCAAGAAGATTGACAACCCGGGCGAGGGAAGTTGAAAGATAAAGAGAAACTACTCACCAGCAGAAATGGATAAAAGCCTAGTCAAGCCTCTGTCATGCCCTTTGAGCGTAGGCACATCCCTTGAAGGAAATAGGTAAAGGTGAATGAGCCCCAATCAAAATCTCTGATACGGTTCATATCATGAGTGACAGTGACCAAAGGAAAAGAGACCGTCGAGGAGTTGTCCGTTAGGAAACAACCCTTGATAATGACCAAAAATAGTCGCCGAAGGATGTGATCTCTATCCCACTGATCAGCAGGCAGAGACTCAGACAAAGCACCACTCACATCATTAATGCTCAAAGGGCCAGAACGGATAACCCGACCCTTGAGGGCCAAAGCAGGAACTCCTAAGAGGGATCAGACTGTAGCCGGGGAATTATTGGCCACTAAAGGCATATGATCTCTTGTAAATGCCATCCCTATGATGAACCATCAATCCATCAGTGTCATCATCACCTCATAGTCCAATAAATAGAGAGACTGAGTATGGTGAAACTAGCACACAGATAAAGCCCTCAGATAACCCCAGGGGCAGCGACATGGAGGAATGGAAAAGAAAGCCTCAAAACCCCAAGAGTTGACAATGGCCTGGTACTCCGGATGAAAGGTCTGATATAAAGAATGAATGCTAAACCAGTTCTTCCTAGGCTGAGTGAAGCTGGGAACCTGTATCAAGTTCAAAATCAAAGATTAAACCCTTGCCCTAAAAGTGGGAAAAGAAGAAAGGTAAAAATAAAAATAGTTATTACCTCGTTCGCATGAAGATAGATCGATGGATGAAGTCTCAAATCATCCAGAAGATCTGGAATTATCACACTAATAGTTGGAAGCTCTCGACAAGGAATAGAAGCGGAAGAAGATTGGCCCTCAATAAGAACATCATCCTCTTCATCTATAGCCTTTGTCCTTTCCACCTGAATGGGACGAATCACTGACTCGATCGACTGGCGAGGCTGCCGGGTTGGACGAGGCATAGGAACATCAGAAGCTCTCCTCCTTATGCTTGAGGAAACCCGACTAGAACTACTCGGTCGGTCTGAGTCCATAACTGAACAAAATCTCCAAATCACGTCAAAAAGGGTGAGGTACGCTTCGAAATTAAAGTAATTAAATTCAAAACATGGCATCATGCATATCCTATGTGAAAACATGCATTAGTTGAACATACTTCCCCGGTAGAGTTAAAATTGCATGCATATTAAATGTCTGGACTCTTGAAAAAAATTTCCTAGTCTCCTTTATAAAATAGACTATCTGCATGCACATAGGCATGACTAGGTGGTCATTCAGTAGCACACTAACCCAAAATCATGAGCATTTTATATGTATGAAAAACATTAAGATTAAACTCACCATGGAAGTCAAATTACCATTTCTATTTTATTTGAAAATCTATACTCATTTGTCCTCAAATAGGATAAATAAAATAGCCAAAAAGGGTGTAAAATGACTATCTCAAAAATTAGATTTTTTCACATCAGAATGTTTAGCATGGTAAAATACAAACATTTATTAGGCCCATTCATTTTTTTCAAGTCATATGTGCATAAATATTTGATACATTGGGTTTAAACCTATACTACATGGAGTCTAACATTCTAGCTATTAAAAGTTGAAAAGAAAGGATGTAAACGTTACCAAGGTTGTGCAGAACATTTTTACGATGACAGATTTTGCGAAAACTATCCCGAACTCAATAAATCTGAGCTAGAAGGTTCGGATTTTTCAGAGGCGTTCAAGTTGAAAATGACTTTTGAAGGGTCAGGGGGAATCCACCAGCGGTCTGCCCTAAGTCTACCTATGGTAACCTAGGGTAGGCCCCACCCCCTCTGGCTCAATTAAATTTGAGTTATAGCGGAGGTCCCTGAAGCTGAAAAGTTAAATCAGGAAAACGGTTATACGTGATTAAGCAGAAAGAACTTGAAACCCTAAAACGGGGCGTTAAATTTTGAGGTATAACAATCTTCTACAAAGCGTTGGCATCAACCCAGCGTAGCATAGGGAAAGGTTCGATGATATAAGTCGTTGAAAACTACTGCAGCAAAGATCAAAGAATGCGATATTACAAACTGTTGGCGACAACTCTAACGTAACATCGGGAAGGATCGATGATGGAATCTGTTATAAAAGAAATCTCCAGTTGAGGCATCGAGAAGGTTCAGTGATATTGAGATCTTTGTAAACTACCATTCGAGTAGGCACCGAGAAGGATCGGTGATGATCAACCCTTGCAAACTACCTTTCGAATAGGCACCATAAAGGATCAGTGATGATCAGCCTTTATAAATTATCACGAGTAGGCATCGAGGAAGTTCGATGATGGTCAACCCTATAAACTACCGTTCGAGTAGGCATTGAGAAAGTTTGATGATGGGTAAGCTTTGGAAACTACCGTTTAAGTAGGAATTGAGAGGATGTTAAAATAGTAATCACTGTAAGCTCTATCTCCGACAACAACGTCGGCATCAATCGGATAGAAATCTAAATTGTTGGAGACAGCCCCAGCGTAGCATCGGGAAGGATCCGATGATGTAAACCGGTATAAGCTATCATCAGGATGAGCATCGGGAATCCCTAATGAGGTCACTTGAAAAAAGAGAAATATCCCCATCGAAGGTAAAGTCAGGAAATGTATCTGAATACAGAGAACGTTGGTGACAACCCTAATGTTGAATTTAGAAAGGTCTAGTGGTATCAGCCATAGAAATCATCCCCAGCAAAAAATAGGGAATGGTCGTTAATACAACATGTGGCAGCTAACCCCATAGAGACATATAGCATTCATAGCATATCATACCATGCATTTCATTTATCATATTTCCATTGTCTAGTAATCTTTATCATGATCATTCCATTACATTGCATAAACATGATAAAGAGGGGCATCTTTAGACGCTTAAAATTTGCATTCCTGTTACTAACTATGCAGGAGGGCAGAATCATCTTTCATCTCCTAGAGACAACTTTGGAAGTCAAAATCATCAAACCAGACCCCTGAAGACAGCCCCGGGAAATCATCAAACTAGACCCCCGCAGACAACATCGAGAAATCATCAAACCATACCCCAGAGACAACCCCGATAAATTAACAAACCTGACCCCCGGAGACAGCCCCGTGGGATATCAAATCAACTTCAAAGACAACCCTGAGGACCGACAAAAGTCAACAGCCGTCAAACCCCGAAGACAACCCTGAGGAAAGATAGTTACAGCACATCAAGCCAGGAAATCAACCCGGAAGGGAAAAAGAGTAATTTTGTCAACTCAACATTAAAACTAATTAAATTACCATAAAGAAGGTCATGCAAGACCATAACAACAATCCCGAGTGAAAACAGCGCAAGACAGCTCAACGAACAGACTGTGAGGACTCGAAGATCTGGTCATGGACCCGTCTTCTCGAATTCAAAAAAGTTCAAATCCCATGTCATTGTGTAGCTCTCGGAAAGGGATTTTTGGAAAGGTATAGCACACCTCCATCGGATTTCCAGATTGAAAGTTATGAAGGTTCAAGCAGACTGCGCGTTGATCGGAGTGCATGTACTTCGAGACAACGAGACCAAGAAGGCAAGGCCCACCAGGGTCGGCCGCAAGTAGACCTGCGGCTGATCGGGTCTATATATACCCCTTCCCCCAGCTCATTTGAAAAAAAGAAAAAGAAAGGGTCCATGAGAGAGAAATCAAGCCATTTGAGAGCGAAATACATCTTTTCTTCTGTTTAATCTTTGTAAATCTCTTATACAAACACTTCTATACATATATATATATATATATATATATATATATATATATATATATATATATATAGCAACATATCAAGTTTTAACTGGTGGAAAAAGAGTTTTGAGGAGCTTAAAGTCGTTCGATAGCTATTCTCGTGCCTAACTGTAAGATTTCGCCAGATCTGGCTTTTTTGCTTACTCTAATATGTATATAAGCGTTATATATACTTTTTTAACGGTTAATATTCATTAGATCTAGAATTTAAACCGTTCATTTCTTATAAATAGTCAATATTTGAGCTTTATTTACTAGATCTGTACTGGATCTAGCCAGATCTAGCTTTTAACAGGTTCAAAAGTTGTGAAACCTGAACTGGAAGCTAGAATGGCTAAGATCTGTACAGATCTAGTTTTCTTTCTAGTTTTTGTAAATATTTAGTAACCATGCAGTCCTAGATTTATATCTAGAGGACGCTGGAAGTTTTGGCTACGCACATGTAATGATTTGACTGATGAATCCTTTGTTTTGCGACGTTTAGAGTAAATATATATGTTTTATTTCAGTATATTGGCTATGCAGGCTATTTATGTGATATTATGTAAGCCTAGGAGCCACATGGTCTAAGATCCAGCTGACAGATCTAGATCTAGTTCCCATGATAGACTCTTTTCAGTTGTACAGCTAGCTTGCAAATTTTGTACTTGTAAATCTAGGACCTTAAAACGGTTATTCGGATTTAAGGTCCCCATGATAATGAAAATCCTATGTGTGGTGCTCGGGCATACTTTGATGGTTTTCATGTCCATAAGGAGCCCGACATTTATATATATATATATATATATATATATATATATATATATATATATATATATATATATATATATATATATATATATTGTCGAAAATTGTGACGCCCCCAAAATAGGTATTCGTCACCCATCCTGAGTCGCCAAATACACGGTACAGAATTTAAATATAAACTTCTTTTATACAGTACGACAAAATGTAGCTAAGAGTTTCAACACAGATAATGTCTCGTAGAGAGTATCCAAACTCAAATAAAGTCTTCATTACAATTATTATCACACTATTTCACATAATAGTGAGGACTACTATAGCCACCTATCTGGACCGTCACTCCATTTCCCGACTCCTCCTAGCTATATTCTCATTTCCTGAAGACAACAATGAAAGCAAAAGGGTGAGCTCAACTAGCCCAGTAAGAAATATTATGACTAAGATAATGCAGAATAAATTATAATTAGCCTTCAACAGTGCTAAACTGATAAAATACAATAAACACCAAGTTTAACTGCAGCGAAACAAGCAATCCATTAGAAGAGTCAAGTAGAGCATGATATCTACTTTCTTCTATGATTTAAAAGTTTATCATCAATTTTAATTGCTGGGACTCAGCTAAATAAATAATCCACATCACTGAATTATCCATGCACTACGGGCCAAGGATATTTATTTTTATCACCAATGGTCATGATCATACCAACAACTGTCCATCAATGCACTACGGGCCAATGATGACTTTTATCACATCATTTGTAACATTACGGGTCATGATTATACCGAATAATTCCTAGTCATAATTATACCTATTAACAGTCCATCTATGCACTACGGTCAAAGGTGACTTTCATCACAATATAAGCGTGAGGATGATGACAATGATATAAGAATTCAATTAAATGAGAGCAAGGATAAATTTTAAAGATTTGTAATTCAATTTATCCAAAATTCAATAATGTCCAAATTATCAACATGATACTGCTTTGTGGAGTAAAATTCAAAAATAATATTGTATCAAAAATGATTTGAACCGAAAAGAAATCAATTTTTATCATGAATAGTACCCTGGATGAATAGTACCCAAGTGAATAGTACCCCGTGAATATTATTCTGACATGAAAATGTTAAAACTTATCCAGAATGCTCAGAATAATATTTCCATAAAAAGATACATGATGAAGGGAAAATATCAAGGACATTCTACTAATTTCATGGAGTATAGAAGCCAAAACTTGACAAAATGAGTGTAGAATTTGAAATCTGAAACGAAATAATATTACTTACATGCTACAGAGTATGGAAGAAAATATTATTTCTTACGAATATTGAACAAAAATAATATCCCTTACGAATACGAAAGAAATAATACCCCTTACCTTAGTAGGAGATTGGATACTGAAATAGTGTAGTAACATAATACTCTTCTTCTTTCTCTCTGATTCTCTCTCTATAGAATTCTCTTGTGAGTCATAGTGAATTGGTGAGAATGAAAGAAGAAATAAGCTTCTATTTATAGAAGATTTCTAGCTTAGCCCTTGTAATGTGAAAGGCAAGTGGCTTGACGACTGGTGATGTGAAAAGAAAAGTGGTTTGACGTCTGTAATGTGAAATGACAATTGGTTCGACGCTTGTAATGTGAAATGGCAATATGTTCGACGCTTGTAATGTGAAACAACAATTGGTTCAACGTCTGTAATGTGAAACGACAATTGGTTCGACGCCTATAATATGAAACGGCAAGTGGTTTGACGTCTGGTAAAGGCAATTACTATTGACGAAAGTGACTCTTAGATGATGACATATGGGCCTCCATAGAATAAACTAAACTTACCACAAACGTCTCATAACAGACTTCTTATTTATATCAAAGATTGAATAAATATTACCACAAATCATTTTATCTTCAATCAACACATAATTAATTTTTCAACAATTATTCATCATTAATATTATAACTCACAATATTTAACAACTAGATCATTCTCAGGAAAGAGGGGGCTTTTCGATAAGGATTTCTCCTTATTGGCGCTCAATTAGGTGACCAAACCTCTCCTCGATAGAACTTCTAGCCATCGTCAATATTGCAAATAATAATATGAATAGCTTTGTCGTATCAATTATTGATTTAATAATATAAAATATTATGCAGATGATACTGTGATAATAATTGAATCAATAATATGAGTTACTATTGTGATGCCCCCAAAATAGGTATACATCACCCATTCTGAGTCGCCAAATACATGGTACTGAAAATAACTACAACTTTATTATTATAATTATCGTGCAAAATACGACAACACATACTGTGAGTTAAAATACAAATATTGTCTTCTAGATAATATCCACACTCAAATAAAGTCCTCATTACAATTATTGATACACTATTTTACAAAATAGTGAGGACTACTAAACCAACTATCTTGAATCATCACTCCATACCTAGGCTAGTTCCTGCTATATTCTCACCTCCTGAGAAGAAAAATAGAACAAAAAGGAAAAGGGTGAGCTCAACTAGCCCAGTAAAGAACATTATGACTAAGATAATATACAACAAATTATCCTTAGTCTTAAATAGGGAAAAATCTGATAGAATATAATAGACAATAAGTTTTAGATCAACAACTGCAGCGAAAACAATAATTCATTAGAAGAGTTAAGTAGAGAATAAAATCTACTATCATCTATAAATTTGAAAGTCCATCATTAATATTTTATCCCTGTAACATAAATCAATATACATCTTGAATCAATATTCATCTTTGCACTACGGGCCAAAGATATTCATCTGTATCACCATTTGGTCATGTTTATCTCAACACCTGTTCATCTTTGTACTACCGGCCAAAGATATTCATCAGGTAATTATTCATCTTTGCACTACAGGCCAAAGATATTCATCAAGTATCATCATTAAGGACTGAGGATGATGAAAAACATTTTAGATAACGAATCCAGTGAGATAAAAGGACAAAGATTAGGGATTCGTACTTTATATAATCCAAGTTTAAAAATTCTCCATAAAAAACCATAGTAGAGTAAACTTCAAGAATAAAGATCAAAATATGGATACAATCAAAGATAGTAACCATAATAGACATCTAGGACAAAGAAGAAGAAATTTCATTTTTAGTGAATAGTGCCGTATTTGTGAATAGTGCCGTATACGTGAATAGTGTCATATACATGAATAGTAACCCCGACACAAAAAGGTAGAAATTCCACAAGAAAAATCATACTTCGTGAACAATACTCGTCAATAGTAACGTTTTTGTTATGGGGCCCACAAATAGATGCGCCATCGTACGAATATTCCCCGACAGCAAGAATATTCCACGACCAAACGAATATTCCTCGACAAAAATGAATATTTTATAACCACTTGCTTATTTTGCAAAATTTGCACATTTCACTCATAACCAAAGTATTATATCAAATTAACACCTTATTATTCACAATAATAATTAGAGAAAATTTGATTTTATTTATAAAAAGTTGGGGTCTTACAACCTCCCCTCCTTATAAAATTTCGTCCTCGAAATTGACGTATGTACCTGGTATTTTGAAAAGGTGAGGGTACCTCGTTTTCATTTCCGATTCTAACTCCCAAGTCATTTCCTCAATAGCATGGTTCCTCCACAAAATCTTGACTTGTGGTATAACCTTTGTTCATAGAACATGCTCTTTCATATCCAAGATCTTGACAGGTACCTCCTCGTACGTAAAATCTTCGGCTATCTCGTCTGGTTCTAACTCTATAATGTGATTCGGGTCTTTCACATATTTACGTAGCATAGATATGTGAAACACGCTATGAACACGAGACATACTTGACGGTAAAGCGAGTCTATAGGCCACAGTTCCTACTCGATCGAGAATTTCAAATGGACTAATAAATCGAAGGTTTTAGCTTTCCTCACATCGCCAATTCTCGTTTTTTGGAATAACGACTTCTTGCATCTTCTTCTTCACATTCATCAGCTCTAAGTCTGTAGCTTGAGCAACTTTAAATTTATCGATTAAAGTCGGTTCTACTCGTATGTTTGATATCCTCACGTGGGTACTTGGAGCCCTTAACTCTATCTCCATCCTTTGTAAGTCGTACAAAATGGGTCTTTGTGTTAATAACGTCACACTCGTACCCGCATATGATCTTCTACTCAATGCGTCAGCTACAACGTTCGCTTTTTCAGGATGGTATGGTCAGAACAGGTGCCGAAATGAGTCTCCTCTTGAGTTCTTGGAAGCTCTTCTCACATTCCTCGCTCCATACGAATTTTGTATCTTTTCGAGTCAGCTGAGTTAATGGGGTTGCGATTCGAGAAAATCCTTCCACGAATCTCTAATAATAACCAGCTAAGCCCAGAAAGCTAGATATTTTGATTACTGACTTAGGTTGCTCTCAACTGTGACTCATATCCCAATCTTGGATAGCACGTCACAATGGCACCTATCGTTTTACCACCACATAAATATAGAGTCCCCTACGGAGAGTCTGGCTTTAGTGCATTCCATAAAGGAAGTCACCAGATAGAGGCTCAAGTACCAACTCTTGTAGTTAGGTTTTTAACTCCTGAAGTTCAATAGGAGCCATTTGATATAGATTTTTGGAAATAGGTTTTGTACCGGGTTCAAAGTCGATAAAAAATTCAATCACACTCTGGGGGTAGGCCAGGAAGTTCTTCAAGAAATACGTCAGGAAATTCACTAACAACAGAAATATCATTCAAATCTGACGTATTTTTTTTTAAATCCATGAAATGGGCTAAGAAAGCTTGACATCCGTTTTTCAATAAACGAATGACTTTATGGCTTGATATGACAGTGATTGACTTTAATGGTTTGGTTGTTTGAATTCGTACAACAGGTTAGTTAGGAATATGAAAACTAACAACCTTACAAAAAATTAATTTTAGCATGATGAGTAGTTAACCAATCAATCCCTAAAATCACATCAAAAGTAAGTATCTTTAAAGAGATAAGATCAACAGGTAATGTGATGGTGCCAACTTGGATCGAGCAAGATTTATACACAGTGGATGTAATAAAAGTTTCTCCTAATGGAGTTTCAACAATTAAGTCAAAGTCTAATTTTTTAGGAGTCAAGTTCAAACATTGAGCACAAACAGGAGAGATCATGGGTAGAACCGATATCTAATAAGGTATAAACATCGCAAGAGTTTATGATTAACTAACCCGTGCTAACTTCGTTCGAGTTACTAGCTTTTTGAGAAGTCACAAAAAACGCTCTTCCTGAAACCGCCGACTTTGTTTTGTCCGTATCCGCCTTTGGTGCCACCGTCCCAGCTGGACTTGATTTCGCTACAGGATAAAATCAAGCTATGTGACCGTCTTTTCCACAACTAAAATATACCTTGGAAGGCTGTGAACAGTTTGGACTTATATGTCCCTCCTCACCGCATCTGTAGCATCTAACTGGCGGTCATTCTCCTCCCCTAGAATTTGTTGTTGTTGTTGGTGTTGGTGTTGCTGCCGATGTCTTCCCGTCATCGTTAAATCTTCTCTTTTTGAAATTTCCACTTGACTCACTTCTCCTATTATCATGGCCACGATTACCACCCGAGTGGTTACCGCTTTTATCCGTATTTTTCCCTCCTCGCTGGTTATCATCGCTCCGATGACTGCTGTCACCGGTATAACCCTGGTTGTGGTCCCTCAGTTGAACATACTCATTATCTCGCTCTAATAATTGTGTCCTGTTGACAACATCTGAATATAAAGAAAATTTGTGAGAGATAAGATATTGTCGAATCTCGGGTTTTAGACCTCTCAGGAACATCCGCGTCATTCGTCCCTCATTTTCTACTAAATGAGGTACAAACCTGGATAACTCTGCGAACTTCGCCTCGTACTGGGACACCGTCATGTTGTTTTGTTCCAGTCTAATAAACTCTACCTCCTTCATATGACGAATACTTTCAGGAAAGTACTTGTCATTAAATAGTTTCTGAAATGTTTCCCAAGACATGTTGAGTGCGGCAGGCTGGGTACGCTTCACAGATTTCCACCAGTAGTCTGCCTCACCACAGAACATAAAGGTGGCGAATGGAACCTTCTGTTCCTCCGTGCATCCTAAGACATTGAATATCTTGGTAATTTGCTTGACCCACGTTTCCGCCTTAATCGGATTCGGCTTTCCCCAGAATTCTAGTGGTCCCAACTCCTTGAACTGCTTGGCTGTGACAAACCGCGCGTTGCTATCATTTTCACCCGTATTTTGTACATGAGTCTCCCTCGTCTGATTTTGCATGAACTGCAAAAAACTTCTAAACATCCCATCATTCATCATTTGTTCAGTAGTGTTGTTTACAGGAGGAATATTGCCTTCTTGTTGCACATTCTCCTGGTTTGTGATTAAAGGTGTTTCCACAGTCTCATACGCTCCATTATTAACGTTCTCAGCTGCCATTCTTAAATACTGTCATAAAACAAGGATTAATTAAACAAATTAATATATCACATAATATCCCTATATTATGACCGACCAACAAATTAGCTTAGGTTGGACACACTAGCGAAGGATTTACTCGTCTCTCCCCTCCTAGTTCTATTCTCTGATCTCCGCCAGAGGCCATATCCCTAAGCTCTGATACCAACTGTGATGCCCCCAAAATAGGTATACATCACCCATTCTGAGTCGCCAAATACATGGTACAGAAAATAACTACAACTTTATTCTTACAATTGTCGTGCAAAATACGACAACACATACTATGAGTTTAAATACAAATATTATCTTCTAGACAATATCCACACTCAAATAAAGTCCTCATTGCAATTATTGATACACTATTTTACAAAATAGTGAGGACTACTAAACCAACTATCTTGAATCATCACTCCATATCCCAGCTAGTTCCTGCTGAATTCTCACCTCCTGAGAAGAAAAATAGTACAAAAAGGAAAAGGGTGAGCTCAACTAGCCTAGTAAAGAACATTATGACTAAGATAATATACAACAAATTATTCTTAGTCTTCAACAGGGAAAAATCTGATAGAATATAATAGACAACAAGTTTTAGATCAACAACTACAGCGGAAACAACAATTCATTAGAAGAGTTAAGTAGAGAATGAAATATACTATCATCTATGAATTTGAAAGTCCATCATCAATATTTTATCCCTGTAACATCAATCAATATACATCTTGAATCAATATTCATCTTTACACTATGGGCCAAAGATATTCATTTGTATCACCAGTTGGTCATGTTCATCTCAACACCTATTCATCTTTGCACTATGGGCCAAATATATTAATCAGGTAATTATTCATCTTTGCACTACAGGCCAAAGATATTCATCAAGTATCATCATTAAGAACTGAGGATGATGAAAAACATTTTAGAGAACAAATCCAGTGAGATAAAAGGACAAAAATTAGGGATTCGTACTTTATATAATCCAAGTTTAAAAATTCTCTATAAAAAAATATAGTAGCGTAAACTTCAAGAATAAAGATCAAAACATGGATACAATCAAAGATAGTAACCATAATAGACATTTGGGACAAAGAAGAAGAAATTTCATTTTTTAGTGAATAGTGTCGTATTTGTGAATAGTGTCGTATACGTGAATAGTAACCCCGACACAAAAAGGTAAAAATTTCACAAGAAAAATCATACTTCGTGAACAATACTCGTGAATAGTACCGTTTTCGTTATGGGGCCCACAAATGGCTGCGCCATCGTATGAATATTTCCCGACAGCAAGAATATTCCACGACCAAACGAATATTTCCCGACAAAAATGAATATTTTCTAACCACTTGCTTATTTTATAAAATTTGCACATTTCACCCATAACCAAAGTATTATATCAAATTAACACTTATTATTCACACTAATAATTAGAGGAAATTTGATTCTATTTATAAAAAGTTGGGGTCTTACAACTATGCAGCAATTACTGTAGTAATAATTGAGTATAATTGAGTGACTTCTTACGTAAGCATCAATAATCAATACCGTGTGCTACTATGCAATCACGCGTATTACTGTACTTTTACCACCGGGTATTTCAACAGTTAACGGTAAAATTTTCGTCGTTATTTTTATAAAAAGATATTTTTGTCGTTTTCTAGCTCCGATAATAATTCTGTTGTGGGGTCCACCAATGATTGTGACATCGTATGAATATTCTCCGACAAAAAGAATAATCTCCGACCAAACGAATATTTTATAACAACTTGCTTACTTTGTAAAATTTATAAATATTACCCACAACTATAACAATATATCAAATTCACACCATAATATTCAAAATGATATTTAGAGAAAAATAATATTTATTTATGAAAGTTGGGGACTTACAAAAATGTTTCGCATCTCGAGAATAAAATCAAAAATAGTCGAATACGAAATAAAAATGGAAGTATGAAAGGCCTCAATTCATATGCGAGCATAAGGGTTTGAAAACTTGTTTTCAAAACATCACTTTATATGCCTTGTATTAAAATTGAACTTTTATACAAGTCAAACCCTTTATATATAGGTGCAAAAGAGACATAACACTACTTTCAAATAAAACACTTAGGCCCAATTAACTGCAACACACACATACACACAAACTAGGGAATAAAAGTCGTGTTTCACGGAAGTCGGGGGGTGTCTAACATCTTCCCCCCGCTAAATCAAGCCTCAAACTCTATGAATCTCGATTTTCAAGACCAATTAAACAGAGTCCAATATTGGGCCATATTGCAAAACCTTTCAAAAATTAGTTGAGTTGATACATCCATTTAACTTATATCAACTGGCGTCTCTGTCTAATTCGGACCAATAAAAATCAAATCTTTTCAAATCGTCAACATTATATGTCGGTCTTTTCTTAAAAATCTCACCCTTCAGATCAAACAAATTCACATAGAAAATATAAATGGTAAGAAACACATAAAAGAGAGATAAAAAATTTCCGACGTCGACATTGATCGAATATATTATGTTAGAAATATGGTAATTTTGACGGAATATATTCCGTCTGAACAAATTCCATCGAAATTATGGTCCATTCTTGTAGTGATGGAATTCTTACCAATACATTCATTAAACTTGAAAAACAAACAGACATGAGATGTCTTACTCATGTCTCTTCGTTTTTCAAGTTTTATTCTCTTATTTATATAGTTGGACGTATATTATTAAGCCAATTTAAAAGTTAGATGTATTCATGAAACTTAAAAAATTAAGTGACATCAGAGATGCGTATCTTACCAATGTTAAGATTTTCGCACCTATAATCAATAATTAAAAAAATTAATTCAATCAAATATTTAATATTATGGAGTCAACTAGGATTGTCCCAAAAATTTTATTTTTCCAATTTTTTGGACCGAACCGAACCGAACCGAACCATTCGGTTCGGTACAAAAAGAACCGGTCCGATTCGGTACCAAAAAATCGGTATACCAATTTTTCGGTACGGGTTTCGGTACGGTATTTTTATGATTCGATTTTACCGAACCGGATCGGTATATACCAATTTTCTAATTTTATTTTTTTATTAATAAATAATTAATAATAATAATATAAAATAATGATAATAATAATAAAAATAATAATAATAAAATAATAAAAATAAAAATAAAAATATTAATTATATTAATATTTGGTATCAAAATTTTGCCGATTTCGATACCGGTTCGGTTCGGTTCGGTATCGGCCTGGTTTGGACGGATAAAAACAGAATGCACAGCCCTAGAGTCAACCCGATTGGATAATTACTGAGATAAGTGGATTGATCCTTCAGTTAATTAAAAACTAATCTTAAGTTCTACTTTTAAATATTTATGTATTGATTAGAAAAAATAATCATTAGTCTCTTTTTAAGACAAATAATCACTAGTCTTTGCAACTACTAAAATATTATGTGTTTTAGATAGTACTTTTTTCTTTCCAAATTATAATATTAATATTGATATTTTAAAATACATTTGACATATATTTTTTTGATACTTCACAATATTCATCATTATACTAACTAAAATCAAAAGAATTTATTTTAACTTTGAGTTTGAAAATGATTTTAGTTGACTTTAAAAAATTAATAACGATCATATATTTTGAAACGAAGAGAATATATAATAATTTTTAACTATTTAAAAATTATAATTTGGCTTAACCGGCTCAACCAACGGATCGATCGGTTGAACCAATGTACTGTTGAACCGATGTTTCGATCGGTTAAATCTATGGTCCAATTCTAATAATTATATACCTACTAGCAATATATCCATTGCAAAGGCCAAAGCACATAATTTTATTATAAAGTTATGATATTGTTAAAAAAATTATAAATATATTATTAGATTTATTAGGTAAAATAGTTCTAATATCTAAATATTTTCTTTCCAAAATTATATTACTTATACTTGAATATATAATTATACTTATATTTAATCAAGAGTAGAAAATTCAAGTTAGATAAAATGATCTATATGAAAATTATTTTCTTCTAAAACTATATTTGTGACGCCCCAAAAATTAGGTATACATCACTCATCTTGGGTCGTCAGATACATGGTACAGAATATAAATACAACTGTCGTGTACAATACGACAAAACATAATTGTGAGTTTGAATATAATTATTGTCTACTAGAGACTATACAAACTCAAAAGGAGTCCTCATTACAATTATTGTCACACTATTTAATAGAATAGTGAGGACTACTAATACTATCATCTGGTCCATCACTCCGTTCCCCGACTCATCCCAGCTATATTCTCATTTCCTGAAGAGAACAGTGAAAGAAAGGGTGAGCTCAACTAGCCCAGTAAGAAATATTATGACTAAGATAATGCAGAATAAATTATCATTAGCCTTCAACAGTATTAAACTGATAAAATATAACAAACATCAAATTTAACTGCAGCGAGACAAGCAATCCATTAAAAAAGTCAAGTAGAGAATAAAATCTACTATCTTCTATGATTTAAAAGGTTTTTCAACACTGTTATCGCTGGGACTCAACTTAATAAAATAATTCACATCATCGAATCACCCCTGCACTACGGCCAAGGATATTCGTGTACTCATTAATGGTCATGATCATGCCAACAACTGTCCATCAATGCACTACGGGCCAATGAGGACTTTTACCACTTCATTTGTAACATTACGGTCATGATTACACCGAATAATCCCTGGTTATAATCATACCAAGTCCATCTATGCATTACATGCCATAGATGACTTTCAACATTTTATAAACATGAGGATGATGACAATGATATAAGAATTCAATAAAACAAGTTCAAAAATTAATTTATCCAAGAATTAACAACGTCCAAATTGTCAACATGATACTGCTTTGTGGAGTAAAATTCAAGAATGCTTAGAAGAATATTTTCATAAAAAGATACTGGATGAACCGCAATTATCAAGGATATTCCACTAATTTCATGGAGTATAGAAGTTAAAACTTAACTCACTGAGTATAATAAAGAATGGAATAACAAAAGAAATCACCCGGCATGCGATAGACCGCACAGACAGGTTATTCTAACAGAATAATAAATAATGGAACCAGGTCCGGCGTAAACGCACAGACAGGATATTCTGACAGAATAATAAATAATGGAACCAGGTCCGGCGTAAAAGCACAGACAGGATATTCTGATAGAATAATAAATAATGGAACCAGGTCCGGCGTAAACGCACAGACAGGATATTCCGACAGAATAATAAATAATGGAACCAGGTCCGGTGTAAAACACACAGACAGGATGTTCCAACAGAATAATAACAAGACGGAACCAGGTCCGGTGTAAAACACACAGACAGGATGTTCCAACAGAATAATAATAAAAACAGAACCAGGACCGGTGTAAAACACACAGACAGGATGTTCCAACAGAATAACAGAAGAATGTCACCAAGTATAGGGTAGACCGCGTATACAGGTTATTCCAACAGAATAATAAAAAATGAAATAACAAAAGTTCTCTTCATGAATAAGAAAGAATAACACCCCTTATCGTTTTAAAGAAGAACTGAAATAAGGAAGTAGTTAAGTAGCAGAATACTTTTTTTTTCTCTCTCTCTCTCTTGAGTTCAGTGAATTCGTCAGAACTAATGAAAGAATGAGCTGTTATTTATAGAAAAATAGAATGCATAGTAACTAATCCATGAACGGTCCAGATTGATTACTTTAATCTGACGGTCCATATTTAAAGAAAAATCTTTTAAATAAAATATAATATATTCTATTTATAGAATAACTTTAATAAAGTATTCTGTTTTATATAAAAAGATGTTTCTGTTTTATTACGTTAATAATACGAATAAAACAAAACTTCATTATCGCTAAATAATTCATATTATTAACTAACAATAATTGAATCAAACTGAGTGACTTCTCACATAAGCATTAATAATCAATACCGTGTGCTACTATGCAACCACACGTATTACTGTACTTTTACTACCGAGTAGTTCAACAGTATCAATGGTAAAACTTCCGCCGTTATTTTTAATAAAATATTTTTGTCGTTTTCTCAATCCGACAATAATTCTGTTGTGGGGTCCACCAATGATTGTGCCGTTGTACGAATATTCCCTGTTAAAACGAATATTCCCCGACCAATCAAATATTATATAACAACTTGCGTACTTTGCAAAATTTATAAATATTACCCACAACTATAACATTATATCAAATTAACTCCATAATATTCAAAAATGATATTTATAGAAAATTCATCTTTATTTATAAAAGTTGGGGTCTTACAACCTCCCCTTCTTATGAAATTTTGCCCTCGAAATTAGGGTACGTACCTGGTATGTCAAAGAGGTAAGGATACCTTGATTTCATTTCAGATTCTAATTCCCAAGTTATTTCCTCAACATCGTGGTTTCTCCACAAAACTTTGACTTGAGGTATAACCTTGGAGCGTAGAATATGTTCCTTCTTATCCAAGATTTGAACAGGAACTTCTTCATACGTCAAATCTTCTGCTATTTCGTCCGGTTCTAACTCAATAATGTGGTTCGGGTCTTCCACATATTTACGTAACATGGATATGTGAAAAACGTTATGAACACGAGACATAGTTGGCGGTAAAGCGAGTCTATAAACCACAGTTTCTACTCGATCGAGGATTAAAAATGGACCGATGAATCGAGGATTGAGCTTTCCTCTCTTTCCAAATCTCATAACTCCTTTCCATGGAGCAACACGTAAGAACACATGATCTCCTATATCAAATTTCACGTCCTTTCGATGAAGATCAGCATAACTCTTTTGTCGATCTTGTGAGGTTTTTATACGTTGTCGGATCGTTTGAATCTTTTCTGTAGTCATACGTACCAACTCCGGTCCCAACAACGTTGCTTCACCCACCTCATCCCAGCATACTGGAGAACGACATTTTCTTCCATACAATGCTTCGAATGGAGCCATGCCAATACTTGCTTGATAACTGTTGTTGTAGGAAAACTCCACCAATGGTAAGAACTTGTCCCAACTTCCCTTGAAGTCAAGGACACAGAGTCTTAATAAATCTTCTAGAGTTTGAATAGTCCTCTCTGATTGTCCGTCCGTCTGAGGATGATATGCTGAACTAAATCGTAAATCCGTGCCCATAGCTTTTTATAAACTAACCCAAAATCGTGAAGTGAATCTTGGGTCTCGATCAGAAACTATGGATACTGGCATACCATGCAGTCTTACAATCTCGTTTATGTACATACGAGCAAGACGTTCAAGTGTATAAGTTTCTCGTATCGGTAAGAAATGAGCAGACTTGGTCAATCTATCAACAATGACCCAAATCGTATCTATACCTTGAGAAACTTTAGGAAGACCGGTAACGAAATCCATGGTAATGTGCTCCCACTTCCATTCTGGAATTTCAAGTGGTTGCAATGGACCTTTTGGTACTTGATGCTCCGCTTTGACTCGTTGACAAGTTAGACACCTTGAGATAAACAGCGCTATCTCTCTCTTCATATTGCTCCACCAAAATGTATGACGAAGATCATGATACATTTTGGTACTTCCAGGATGGATTGCAAACGGTGTGTTGTGCGCCTCCATCATGATTTTATACTTTAAATCAGGGTTGTTAGGAACACAAAGTCTGGAGTTGACTCGAAGTATTCCTTCTTCATCGATTCTTGCTTCCGGCATAGCACCTTCTTGCACTTTCTTTCTCATACGCATCAGCTCCAGATCTGTAGCTTGAGCAGCTTTAACTTTATCGATTAAAGTTGGTTCTACTCGTATATTCGCCATCATCACATGGGTCCCTGGAGTCTTTAACTCTATCTCCATCCTTTGCAAGTCACACAAAATGGGCCTTTGTGTTGATAATATCGCACTCGTACTTGCATATGATCTTCTACTCAATGCGTCAGCTACCACGTTCGCTTTTCCAGGATGGTATTGAATGGTATGATCATAATCTTTCAACAGTTCAAGCCAACGTCGTTGTCGCATGTTGAGTTCCTTTTGAGTGAAGAAATATTTGAGGCTTTTATGATCCGTAAAGATCTCCACCTTCTCCCCATACAAGTAATGCCTCCAAATTTTAAGTGCAAAGACAACAGCTGCCAACTCTAGATCATGAGTAGGATAATTCCTCTCATATTCCTTGAGTTGTCTTGATGCATAGGCTATGACTTTTCCATGTTGCATGAGAACGCATCCCAACCCTTTGCTCGAAGCATCACTATAGATGATAAATCCCTCCGAGCCAGATGGTATTGTTAGAACAGGTGCTGAAATGAGTCTCCTCTTGAGTTCTTGAAAACTCTTTTCACATTCTTCGCTCCAACCGAACTTTGTATCTTTTCTAGTCAGCTGAGTTAATGGAGTAGCGATTCGAGAAAATCCTTCCACGGATCTACGATAATAACCAGCTAAACCAAGAAAGCTACATACTTCGGTCACTGATTTAGGTTGCTCCCAGCTTTGAATAGCTTCAATCTTTGTCGAGTCAACCGATATTCCACGACTTGATACTACGTGCCCAAGGAATGCTACCTCCTCCAGCCAGAACTCGCATTTCTTCAACTTGGCATAAAGCTTGTATTCACGAAGCTTTTGGAGTACCAGCCTCAAGTGTTGCTCATGATCTTCACGGCTTTTGGAATAAATAAGGATGTCATCAATAAAGACGACCACAAAGTGATCCAAATATTCCTTGAATACCCGGTTCATCATATCCATGAAGGCAGCAGGAGCATTAGTCAATCCAAAGGACATGACTAGGAATTCATAATGCCCGTACCGAGTTCTAAAAACCTTCTTTGGAATATCTTTAGTTCTAACCTTCAGCTGATGATATATAGAACGAAGATCGATCTTTGAAAAGAATTGTGCTCCTTACAACTGGTCAAACAGGTCATCAATACGTGGCAATGGGTACCTGTTTTTGATGGTGACATGATTCAACTCCCGATAATCAATACAAAGTCGCATACTTCCATCTTTCTTCTTCACAAATAGCACAGGAGCACCCCAAGGAGAAGTACTAGGACGAATAAAGTCAATGTCTAACAATTCCTGCAGTTGGATCTTTAACTCCTGAAGTTCAATAGGAGCCATTCGATATGGGGCTTTGGAAATGGGTTTTGTACCGGGTTCAAGGTCGATACAAAATTTAATTTCACGCTCTGGGGATAGGCTAGGAAGTTCTTCAGGGAATACGTCAGGAAATTTATTAACAATAGAAATATCATTCAAAACTGACGTATTTTTGTTTAGATCCGTGACATGAGCTAAGAAAGCTTGACATCCATTTTTCAATAAACGAATAGTTTTATGGCTTGAGATGACAGCGATTGATTTTAATGGTTTAATTGCTTGAATTCGCATAATAGATCGATTAGGAATATGAAAGCTAACAACCTTACGAAAACAATCAATTTTTGCATGATGAGTAGTTAACCAATCAATCCCTAGAATCACGTCAAATGCAAGTATTTTTAATGAAATAAGATCGACAGATGTGTGGGTACCAACTTGAACCAAACAAGACTTATAAATCATGGATGTAATGAAGGTTTCTCCCAATGGAGTTTCAACAGATAAGTCAAAGTCTAATTTCTCCGGAGTCAAATTTAATCGATGAGCGCAAGTAGGAGAAATAAAAGAATGGGTAGAACCGGTATCAAATAAAGTATAGACTTCGTTAGAGTTTATGATAAGCTTACCCGTGATGACCTCATTCGGGTTCCTTGCTTTCTTGGAGGTCACAACAAACGCTCTCCCTTGCACTACCGGTTTTGACTTTTCTGGGACGGCTTTTGATGTCTCCATCTTGGCTGAACTTGTTTTTGGTAAACGATAAAATCGAGCTAAATGACCTTCTCTTCCACAATTATAACATGCTTTAGACGGCATCGCGCAGTTTGGACTGATGTGCCCCTCCCCTCCGCATTTGAAACATATGATAGGTGGTCGTTCTCCTTCCTTAACAACGGGTGCTGGTGCTGACGTCTTTCCATCATTGTTGAATCTCCTCTTCTTGAAATAACCATTCTTATTGTTTTGGCCCTGATTACCACCGAAGTGGTTACCATTTCTGGCCTGTTGATTCCCTCCACGCTTGTTGTCACCGCTTCGATGACTGCTCTCACTGGTATTATCATTTTGCCGACTGCTCTCTTTTGGTTGCGTTGACTCGTTATCGCGCTCCACTAACTGAGCCATATTCACAACATTTGAATACAAACACAATTTATGAGAAATAAGATGTTGACGTATCTCAGGTTTCAAACCTCGCAAAAATATTCGCGTCATTCTCTCTTCATTTTCCACCAAGTGGGACGCAAATCGGGACAACTCAGCAAATTTAACCTCATACTACGACACGGTCATATTATTCTGCTCCAATTTGATGAACTCCACGTCCTTCATGTGACGAACACTTTCAAGAAAGTATTTGTCATTGAACAGCTCTTGGAACTTCTCCCAAGACATCTTCAATGCGGCAAGTTGAGTACGCTTAATCGATTCCCACCAGTAATCTGCCTCTCCTCGCAACATAAAGGCGGCAAAGGGAACCTTTTGCTCCTCTGAGCATCCCAAGACATCAAATATCTTGGTGATCTGCTTTATCCATGTTTCCGCTATAAGTGGTTTTGGCTCTCCCTTAAACCCCGGTGGTCCCAGCTCCTTGAACTGTTTAGCGGTGACCGTCCGAGAGTTTTCAGTGTTTTCACCTATATTTTGGACAGGAGCCGCTTTCGCCTGCTGTTGCATGAACTGCATAAAGCTTATGAACATTCCATCATTCATCATCTGGTCAGTGTTGTTATTTGCAAGAGGATTGTACCCTTCCTGATGCACATTATCCTGATTATTGATATGTGGTGAATCAACAGTCGCCTGTGCTCCATTGTTATTCTTAACATTCTCAGATGCCATTTTCAGATACTGCCACAAAATAAAAGTTAATTGATATGTCATACATTATCTTTATATTATGACCGACCAATTAAATATCATGCAAATAAACTTAGGTAGGTCATACTAGCGAATGAATTCCCCGTCTCTCCCCTCCTAGTTCTATTCTCACATCTTAGCCAGGGATCATATCCCTAAGCTCTGATACCAACTGTGACGCCCCCAAAATTAGGTATACATCACCCATCTTGGGTCGTCAAATACATGGTACAGAATACAAATACAACTTACTAATACAACTGTCGTGTACAATACGACAAAACATAACTATGAGTTTGAATACAATTATTGTCTACTAGAGACTATACAAACTCCAAAGGAGTCCTCATTGCAATTATTGTCACACTATTTAATAGAATAGTGAGGACTACTAATACTATCATCTGGTCCATCACTCCGTTCCCCGACTCGTCCCAGCTATATTCTCATTTTCTGAAGAGAACAGTAAAAGAAAGGGTGAGCTCAACTAGCCCAGTAAGAAATATTATGACTAAGATAATGCAGAATAAATTATCATTAGCCTTCACCAGTGTTAAACTGATAAAATATAACGAACATCAAATTTAACTGCAGCGGGACAAGCAATCCATTAAAAGAGTCAAGTAGAGAATAAAATCTACTATCTTCTATGATTTAAAAGGTTTTTCAACACTGTTATCGCTGGGACTCAGCTTAATAAAATAATTCACATCATCGAATCACCCCTGCACTACGGCCAATATTCGTGTATTCATTAATGGTCATGATCATGCCAACAACTATCCATCAATGCACTACGGGCCAATGAGGACTTTTACCACTTCATTTGTAACATTACGGTCATGATTACACCGAATAATCCCTGGCTATAATCATACCAAGTCCATCTATGCATTACATGTCATAGATGACTTTCAACATTTTATAAGCATGAGGATGATGACAATGGTATAAGAATTCAATAAAACAAATTCAAGAATTAATTTATCCAAGAATTAACAACGTCCAAATTGTCAACATGATACTGCTTTGTGGAGTAAAATTCAAGAATGCTTAGAAGAATATTTTCATGAAAAGATACTGGATGAACCGCAATTATCAAGGATATTCCACTAATTTCATGGAGTATAGAAGTTAAAACTTAACTAACTGAGTATAATAAAGAATGGAATAACAAAAGAAATCACCTGACATGCGATAGACCGCACAGACAGGTTATTCTAACAGAATAATAAATAATGGAACCAGGTCCGGCGTAAACGCACAGACAGGATATTCCGACAGAATAATAAATAATGGAACCAGGTCCGGCGTAAAAGCACTGACAGGATATTCTAACAGAATAATAAATAATGGAACCAGGTCCGGCGTAAACGCACAGACAGGATATTCCGACAGAATAATAAATAATGGAACCAGATCCGGTGTAAAACACACAGACAGGATGTTCCAACAGAATAATAACAAGACGGAACCAGGTCCGGCGTAAAACACACAAACAAGATGTTCCAACAGAATAACATAAGAATGTCACCAAGTATAGGGTAGACCGCGTATACAGGTTATTCCAACAGAATAATAAGAAATGGAATAACAAAAGTTCTCTTCATGAATAAGAAAGAATAACACCCCTTATCGTTTTAAAGAAGAACTGAAATAAGGAAGTAGTTAAGTAGCAGAATACTTTTCTTCTCTCTCCCTCTATAGTTTCTCTCTATAGTTTCTCTCTCTAGAGTTCAGTGAATTCGTCAGAAATAATGAAGGAATGAGTTGCTATTTATAGAAAAATAGAATGCATAGTAACTAATCCATGAACGGTCCAGATTGATTACTTTAATCTGACGGTCCATATTTAAAGAAAAATCTTTTAAATAAAATATAATATATTCTATTTATAGAATAACTTTAATAAAGTATTATGTTTTATATAAAAAGATGTTTCTGTTTTATTACGTTAATAATACGAATAAAACAAAACTTCATTATCGCTAAATAATTCATATTATTAACTGACAATAATTGAATTAAACTGAGTGACTTCTCACATAAGCATTAATAATCAATACCGTGTGCTACTATTCAACCATACGTATTACAGTATTTTTACTACCGAGTAGTTCAACAGTATCAATGGTAAAACTTCCGCCGTTATTTTTAATAAAATATTTTTGTCCTTTTCTCAATCCGACAATAATTCTGTTGTGGGGTCCACCAATGATTGTGTCGTTTATACGAATATTCCTTGTTAAAACGAATATTCCCCGACCAATCGAATAGTATATAACAACTTGCGTACTTTATAAAATTTATAAATATTACCCACAACTATAACATTATATCAAATTAACTCCATAATATTCAAAAATGATATTTATAGAAAATTCATCTTTATTTATAAAAGTTGGGGTCTTACAATATTATCTAAGTTGTAATAAAATTTTATCTAATTATGGTAACAAATTAATATTAAATAAGATGATCTTATAGTTGTTTTCTTGTAAATTATATTACTAATTTTATTTTTGACTTGAACTGAATGAAAGGTCTTTTTGAAGAATTATAATATTATTGACGTTTTGAATTTTATTTTGTAAATTCTTATTGGATAAAGTAATTAATTAATTTATTTATTTGAATCATATGATTGATTAGTATATTATATTTTTATATTAATAAAAATAACAATTATAAAACCTAAATAATGATTAAATCTCATTTATAATCAAAACTGTTATTATAATTATATTTTAATAATAATAATTTAAGTTAGGTAGATGATTTTATGATAACTGTTTTTCTTGTCAAACTATTTTATCTGAATGGAAATATAATTTTAGTTAAACTTGTATTATTGTATATATATTTAAATAAAAGAAACCAATTAATATTAAGTAAGATGATCTTATTTTGATTGTTTACGTATACAATTATATTACGAATTCTCGTTTCCATATTAAACGACCATACTAATTCTCATTTCCTTATAAAACTAACATAGCAATTCTAAATTTTAAATAAGCTTGTATTATATATATATATATATATATATATATATATATATATATATATATATATATATATATATATATATATATATATATATATAATAAAAAGAATAAATTAATATTATATAAGATGATCTTATTTTGATTGTTTAATTTCTGATAAAACTATACTACTAATTAATTTTTGTTTCCTTATAAAACTACGATACTAATTCAATTTCTAATTTGGATTAATAAATAATAAAGGTGGACTTAATTTAATAAAATTCAAATGTCGAAACAAATGGAAGAATAACTAAATTGTCTATTTAATTATAGTATAGATATAGATATGAGGTGTAATATTATTAAATTGTGTAAGATAATAAGTTCACAAAACAATATGTTCAAATATGTACTCCCTCCGTCCTATGATAAAAGTTTTTATTATTATTTTGGGTAGTCCCATATTAAATGTCTATTTTTCTTTAATAACCAAATTTTTACACATATTTTTCTATTATACCCGTAGCATTAAATATCTCATATTTTTCTTATTCTAATTCTCTCTCCATATTTAATGACATTATTATGGGCAGAGGGAGTAATATTTTTCTACATGATCCAATATAAAAATAAAATAAAATAAAATTGTATCATTATTGATTTCTTGATGGGACTGTCTTTGTTGGAAAAAAGAGAATATTCCCTAATAATAACCACGCCTCTCTTTGTATATAATTAGATACAAATTCGCGCGTTGCTGCGGGATTATTTAATTTTTTAATAATAAATGTGTACGTTCAATTAATAAATTAAAATATAATAAAAAGATGGTAGATTATTGTGCGATGATCAAATTTTACACAGAAAAATAAATGAATTTACATTGTAGGGGGTTGTGTTGAGATAAAGTAGTGATTTTATTAAATAATAATTAAATTACAAAGGATAATATCAAAAAAGTTGATATTATCAAACCAGTTTAGATTTGTAGTGATTTAGAGGATTATAAATCTAAAAAATTAAGAGAATGACATTATGTTATTATCTGTTTAGATTCGTAGTGATTTAGAAGATTATAAATCCAAAAAATTAATTAATAGCATAAAGTAGTGATTTTATTAAATAATAATTAAATTATAAAGGATAATATCAAAACATTTGATATTATCAAAACAATTTAGATTTGTAGTGATTTAGGGGGTTATAAATCTAAAATTTAGGGGAATGAATTAAGGTTTGTTTTCATCCTTATTTGTTATGTTAGCTGTGCAGTTTTGTTAAGGGTCTTAAGGAACATTAATTAGGTAAGATACATGTTTAATTGTGGGAATGATAGATGTCAAGCTATGATATCATGTACTGCATTTTAGTATATTTAATAATAATAATTAATTAATTAATAGATTTGTAGTGATTTAGAAAATTATAAATCTAAAAAATTAAGAGAATGACATTATGCTATTAACTGTTTAGATTCGTAGTGAATTAGAAGATTATAAATTTAAAAAATTAATTAATAACATAAAGTAGTGATTTTATTAAATAATAATTAAATTACAAAGAATAATATCAAAACAGTTAATATTATTAAAACAATTTAGATTTGTAGTGATTTATAAATCTAAAATTAAGGAAATTAATTAGGGTTTGTTTTCATCCTTACTGCATTTTAATATATTTAAATTGATAGATACCAGAGTGAAATCCAAAATCCTTACAATCGCCTCAATCCCCAGTCTTTCAACATTAAAACCCTACTGTCTCTCCCCCTCCTCATCTACTCTTCAGAAACCCCAAGCGACAATGGCACCAAAGCAATACACTCAAATTGATGACCTTCCTGCTGCTTCATCCGATGATGAAATAGAAGAACAAGAGGAAGACTCCAGCGATCAAGAACAAAAACAACACGAAGAATCCATGCCCCAAAAAACTGACCCTGAACAAGATGAAGACAAATCCGAAGAGTCTGATGATGAAACAGAAGAAGAACAAGAGGAAGACTCCAGTAATGAAGAGCAACAACAACAACCTGAACCGGATGAAGATGAATCCGAAGAGTCTAATGATGAAGAAGAAGAACCTGTTCTTCACAAACACTCCGTTCAAAAGTACCCATCACCTTTACGACCCGAACAAAGCGAAGGGTCCGATTCTGATTCTGATTCTGACGGAACCCAAAACTCTCCCACTGCCTATGCTTTTACAATCAAACCCATTGCTTCTAAGCCAATGGAAATTTCCCAAAAATTCAAGAAACCCATATCGAAATCCATCCAATTAAAGCAGCCATCTGCCAAGCGCCCAATTGAGACTGAGCAAAATGGTAGTGGTTCAATGAATAAGAAGAGTAAGGTCTCAAATGGGGATGGAGAGAATGTTCCAGGGAAAAAGTCTACGCTTAACCGGCTATGGAGTGAGGATGATGAAATTGTGATATTAAAAGGGATGATTGATTACCAGACGGAGAAAGATGCTGACCCGTATTCGGATATGGCTGCGTTTCATGAGTTTGTTAAGGATTCACTTAGTGTTGATGTTTCGAAGAGTCAATTGACTGAAAAGATTAGGAGGTTGAAGAAAAAGTATCAAAACAATGCTGAGAAAGGGGAGAATGGCGATGATCCTGTCTTTTCTAAGTCACATGAACATAAGACTTTTGAGCTTTCGAAAAAGATTTGGGGTGGCAGAGTTAATATTAATGGGGTGGATGACAGTAAGGTTAAGAGTAGTAAAAGGAAAGATAAGAAGGATGATAAAGTGGTTAATAACTCCGTGCCAAAATTGATGGAAAACACGAAGGAAGAAAGAATGGATTTTTGGTCAATGTATCCACGATTGAGCGAGTCTCTAGAGTATGAGACATCTGTCTATGTATCATTGTCAAAGGATGTTAAGAATTTTGTGAAGGAAAGAATTAGCTTGCTTGGGAGAGAAAAGGTGAGCCAGTTGGAGGAGAAGTGGAAGGATATTCGTGTAATGGAATGTAATTTGTTTGCTAAGCGGTTAGAGTTGATTCACGATCAAACTCAAATGGTGTTAAATGAGATGAAGCCTTCAAAATCTTAGTTGTGGCCGACGTATTTGATAGATTAAGAACTATGCTCTGCTCTATGGTGAAGTGATCATAGGTTAATATGAATTGACATTGTTTTTGATAGATCATGTTTCATGGCTCCGAAATTTAGGTTATATTCAATCTGGTCATGATTTTTATGTTAAGTTATAATTTGGTTTTTATTATGTCCAAGCTACCTTTATTTAATGAATATTACTTTTAGCCTTTGGTTTTGTGTTTGCTCAGTTTGCGACTTTGTGTATGATATGTTCATGTGTTGTTTTGTTACTCCTGCTTGCTAGCTAATGATAGATTATCACCATAGGAATTGGAAAGATATTTCTAAAGTATAATTTGTTAAGAAACAATGAAATAGAAACAACATAATTATCACTAATATCAATTTTTTTGAGAAACCGAAGAGGCCTCCACACAATTGAATTTTGTACAAGAGATCAATTATGAAATTTTGTAAGCATGTAAATTCTGGCTCACGTTGTTTCACTATAAACTATTCCTTAATCCAATCACAGTTTCTTTTGATCCAAAATATCATGCTTTCGATTTGAAGTTCTTCTCTATTCCTGTAAGCATTTTCAGGGATATCCAAACTTCAGTTTTTTTTTTGTGAGAATCCATTTTATCGATTAATTAATTAAAAATAGATACACAGGAAAATACGTGTATAAAAGGCAACCGATACTTACATTGATCAGCTGAACCTAGAGTTTTTAAACCTAGTAGACTAAACAGGGCCAATATATATGTATATATTGATAACTTTGATTAGTTATATTGTAGAATAAGAATAATAAATACTCGTTCATTCAGGAAGCACTCGACTCTCGTCTTTGTGCATATTTATATATGGTTGATATGATAACTCTTAATATATTGTACAAAAATTAAAAGTCAATTGAAATTCTAATTTGTGGAGGTTTTTGTTTGTTTTGTAGAAGGTGACAGAAAGTTTCCCATCAATTAACAAGTATAGATTCTTCTATAAAGATAGTTCTTCATTTAGATGATTGAAGGTATATGAATTATGGATCCGGTTAGTATGAAGTTTATTTTTTGGTAAGTTGATCAATTGGCCAATAGAATGCTGACACACATAGTCTCGCCTGCGTGTCAGCACTCTATTGGCCAATTGACCAACTTACCTAAAAATAAACTTTATGCTAACCATTTCTATGAATTATACACTAATTCTGCAACTTCATTTAGCAACCATAGCTATTTTAGTCCTCTATATCTCCTATAGAACATGTAGGTGATTGAAAAAGGTTGCACTAAAGAAGTCTCTTTCTAGCACTAATATTAAAGCTAAGATTCGTTTGCTTGCTCAATTATTGGATGAGTCAAATTCAGCACAGAAAACGGACAAACACACTGAGAAGTCAAAAGTCGTTACCTGTAACTTAGGGTATAGTAGTACATTTATAGTTCACGCACACTGCCTTAATGCCTCCATACCCGAGTAACTCCTTATAACAACTCCATCTCCGAGTAGGAATAGGAACAATAGTTAGTCAGTTACCATACTTAGATGATTTAATCTTTTTTAAAATATATGAAAAGTCGATTAAGTTGGTAGATTTTTGAGTGTCAAATCTCTTGATAACGGGTCCCACCAAATTACCTGGGCCCACAAAATCATGACTCAACACATATTATAAAGGAAATAATTTGGTTATTAACATGGATTTTTCTTTTTCTTTTTCTTTATTTGATGTTTTTTCTCCTTGGTTGATTCCTTAAAACACAATCTTATGAGCTTTCACTTTTTTTTTCTTCTGGGCATTCACTTTGTATTCTTTCTCTATATAGTTTTCCACGTCCAATGTTTAATTTTTATCTAGCATTGGTAGCCATAACAATGCTGAAAAAAATTAAATGGAAAAATAGTACTTAGTGGTGAGAAATCACTACATATGAATATGAATAACAATTATAGTAGATGATGAAAAATTAGTAAACTTAAAAAACTAAATATCTGAGATTTATTTGGAATTAAAAAAGAAACTGTTATATACATAATTTATGTTTTTAAATACCTAGTGACGGATGAAAATGAGATTCTATTAATGCAGTCATTTACTCAATTCCTAATAGTGATGTCTCAGGCTAAACAAAAAAGGGGAAATAGAAGAAGAAAAAAGCTAATCCGCACAATGCGTTTTTGTGTGTGTGTGTGTGTAAAATATGATAAAGAAATTTAGCAAAAAAAAAAAAGATAAATAAAACTATTGTTGCAAGAGATATAAGTCTTTAATTTGACATATCTTATAGAGTTGGGATAAGATATTTGATTTTTTTTAATTAAGATAATTATGGAATATATTCATTTGAGTCAATTCATATTTGAGCCAAACTCTTAACTAACAAAAAAATCCAATTTATCCACTTAACTTTTTTGATTGTTCAAAGAAAAAGATGGAGAATAATCAGGAGATAATTGATACCAATTTATCCACTTAACTTTTTTGATTGTTCAAAGAAGAAGATGGAGAATAATCAGGAGATAATTGATACGGGTATCAGGTATGTTATTTATCTATGTAAAAGAAAAAAATGATGTTGAATAATTAGGAGATAATTGATATGATTAGTTCTATGCATCCACCTTTTTGCAAACTCAAATCAGTGGAGTCATTAATAACGGTTGTTGCATCACAATACCATAAATATGATCCGTACGATATGATATTGTGTGTACGTAATATAATATAATATTTCATTATGTTCTAAAAAAATATAAGGGTTCCTTATCAATGTGTTTTTTTGAGTAAAATACATTGACCACCCAATATATAATCATTATATCACACACCATCTTTCTACTTTTTTAAGTAACAGTCAGTATCCCTCTAGTCTATAATATATGATATTCACTACCCCTAATATGGTTAACAAACTAATATTAAAAAATATTTGTGATATAATGTCTAATATACCCTTCAAGTTATAATGTTTAATATATCCACTAAATATAAATTTGCATGTTATAATTTTTACTTAACTTAATCAAATTAATTAAATTATGAATTTGTACAATAAATAACATAAATATAAAAAAATAATAAATATTTATTTTATCAAGAAAATAAAGTCATACTGTAAGACCCCAAATTTTATGAAATAAAAGTATTCAATTTTTCTTATAATAACTATTCAGTAAATGGTTAAATTGATAAAAGTTTAAAGTTAAGGGTGAGATATGAATTTTTCAAAATACGAAAGTGGTTATAAAATATTCAATTGTCGGGGAATATTCGTTTGGTCGTGGAATATTCTTTTTGTCGGGGAATATTCGTACGACGGCGCAGCCATTTGTAGGCCCTATAACGAATAACTGTCGGATGAAGAAAACAACAAAAAATGAGTTTTATAAATAACGGCGTAGTTGTTACCGTTAACACTGTTGAAATACCCGGTGAGTAAAGTAAAGTAATAAGCGTTGTTGCACAGTAGCACACGATTTTGCACAGTATTTTTGAATTATTGATTCTTACGTAAGAAGACACTACTCAATAATTGTTACAGTAATTACTGTTCAATATTTTATTTTATTGATTCAATAATTGCTGCGTTGATATTTTATATTATTGTTGTTCAATAATTGTTACTGCACAGTATTTTCCATTATCAGATCAATAATTCATATTATTTGAATAATATTATTAGATAACATTATTAGCAATGTCTAGAAAGTTCTGTCTAAGGAGAGGTTTGGTCACCTAATTGCGCGCCAGTAAGGAGAAATTCTTATTGAAAAGCTCCCTCTTTCCTAAGAACTGTCTGGTTGTCAAGATTGTGATTCTGTAATATTATTTATGAATAATTAATTATTGATTATATGATAAGAAAAATTTTCATTTTACGTGGATATAGATGGAGAAAATTTTTAAACTGACAATTGTTGAAAATTGATATTTTATCTTTTCTGATAAAATAATATTTTATTATATTATTATAATATAATAATGATGATATTTTACAATGAATGTGTGATATATGAGTATATGAGGAGAAAAAGTATTTTTGTAGCATTAAATGATTAACATATGTTTTGTGTGTCGGTGGACCCCATTTTTTGACTGAAATTTGATTATAGCATGTAAAATCGTCCGTATGTGAATTTCGGTCAATTTCTGTTTGGAATTTGGAAAAACTTTCTTCTGTAAATTTGTAGAGAATTGAATTTCCTATAAAAAGTGGCGAAATTCGTAATTTTTTGATAACCGGGCTATTTTCTACGAATTATGGAAGTTTTAGAAAATAAAATAATTTTTATTAATATATGGGTGGGACCCACTTGTGTTTTAACACATGTGGGCTGCTAGCTTTGTTCAAAGATGGTTGGTGGCTGATCAAACATGTGGGCATGCATAGAAAAGAAGAAATAAAATAATATATTTTATTATTTTAGTCTCCTATGACGTTCTAGTATTTTCCTATAAATAGGTGCTTATATTAGAATTGAAAATCACACCAGAAATAAGTTTTCTTTCTCTCTATATTATCAAGCATATTTTTGAGAGTATTTAGATACTTGAGAGTTACTATTTAGTAGAAGTTTCCTCCGAAGTACTGTTCTTTTGAGGTACGGGATTTTAAGGGTTATTATGTTTTTCAGTTCGTACTTCTTCTGACCTTCAAAAAATTCTAGAAAAATTTGAAATGATATTTTGATGAGTTTTATTGATTGTGTCCAAAAATGGTGATTTTTGGATGTAAAGATTAAGAGTTATTAATTTTATGAGAAAAAACTATTTTAAAAGTAACCGCTTATAACTCCTTGTGGTTAACTCCAAAATTGATAAAATTTTTATTTGAAGTATATCTATATAATATCAGTGTACTCTGTGAATTTCGGAATTTTTAGATAAAAATACAATTTATGATAAATGTCTAAATATTCGGCGGTTTTGGCTATATGAAAAATAGTAAATGAGTTTTAAAAATTCTGAGAAAAATATATGTTCAATATGGGACTATATTATGCTAAATCCCAGAAAAGAAATATTTTTGGAACTGATTTGATATTTTTCATGAAAATAAACTAGTTATGAGTAAATAAATTAAATATGTTATGTGAAGTAAGAAAATTGAAAAATAGGATTTTATGGCTTGAGAATCCTATATGAGGTATATGCAGATTTTTGATGAGGGTTTTTGGTTATTGGTGATAAAATCTTATGAGTTTGACATTTTAGGATGATTAAATGCATTATTTAGTAAAGTGTAAACAATTAAAATAAATTGTTTATAAGCTTAAGAAATATTATTCTTTCAATATCATTATACCGAAATATTGGTATGAATTTTATTGTGAAATTTTTACCTTTTTTTGTCGAGTTACTATTTATGAGTTACTATTCATGAGTTACTATTCACGAGTTACTATTCACGACAAAATTGGTTTCTTTTTCTGACCAAATTATAGTTGATTTATGAATAAAACTCTTGAGATTAAATCTATATGTTGATTATATTGATTTTATTATCATATATAATATTTTTAGAACCCTAATGATGATATTTCTCTTTGACTTGAGTGTAAAGATGGGTAGATTTTTGGTATGATCATGACTATGGGTTTCCTTTGGCCAGTAGTGCAAAGTTGAATTGTTGACTGATATGATCATGACAATTGAATTTATAATTGAATATCTTTAGCTTAAGTGCATAGGTGAATTGATCAACATGGTTATAATTATTGTTTATATAAATTTTGAAATGATTATATATTTCTTTGAGATATTAATATATTTGGCCTGTATTGCAAATATGAACTGTTGATGAATATATTTGGCCTGTAGTGCAAATATGAACTGTTGTTGAATATCTTTGGCCTGTAGTGCAAAGATGAACTAGTGATGAATATCTTTGGCCCATAGTGCAAAGATAACATGTGGTTGAATATCTTTGGCCAGTAGTGCAAAGATGAATTGTTGATAAATATCTTTGGCCCGTAGTGCAAAGATGACATGTTGTTGAATATCTTTGGCCAGTAGTGCAAAGATGAACATGTGTTGAGATGAACATGACCAACTGGTGATACAAATGAATATCTTTGGCCGTAGTGCAAAGATGAAGTTATTAGTATGATTATGAATAGAAAATGTGATTTGGTGTAACCATGATCTTTGATGTTTTAGGTAAAGATAGGTGATAAAAATTATCTTCGTCCTGGATGAGAAGAGGAATTTAGAACTACAATTATAATTATGAGTTATTCATATGATTGTGGGCCAGAATTGTTGATTGATGTTATAGGGATAAAATATTGTTGGTGGATTTTTAACATGGAGAAGATAATAGACTTTGTAGTCTATTTGACTCTTCTAATGGATTGCTCGTTCCGCTACAACTATGGTTGAAATTTTTATCATCTACCATATATTCTAAATCTCTGATTTATTATTGATGAAGGCTATTGATAATTTAATTATCTTTAGTCATGATATTCTTTACTGGGCTAGTTGTGTTCACCCTTCTGTTTCACAATTCCTTTCAGGTAATAAGAGTGTAGCTGGGTCGAGCGGGGGTAACAGGAGAATAGAACGGTGGTCATCATTTAGTAGTTATATTTGGTGAATCAAATAGGGTGAGGCGAACCCAACGTTGGAAGGATGTTTTGCCACTATCATATAAGATGTCTAATCATATACAACCTCGTGTCATCATAAGATAGGGTTGTGCTCATCCACTTGCTGAGTATATTTACGAGCACTACCTATATAATCTTGGTGTTTGTTTGAAGTATAATTCTCATTTACAGATAGTGGAGATAATGATATGTCAAGAGAAGACTCATCATTGGGAAGAATATGATAGTAATCTTCTCGTTTTTCTTTGGGGTCTATTGAGTCAACCAAGCATAATTCTGTGCCCATATGATATCTATCATAATCTAGACGCATGGCCTCCCATGTACGAAGGTTTTCTTGAGCACTTTCTAAAGATTCTAATTTCTAAAACAGTTTTTGACTATACCTTTATGTAAGGTGTCATTGTGACGTGCTGTCCACGGTTGGGACATGTGTCACATTTGGTATATATTTGTATCCAAACTTACAGCATATGTGTTGTTATATTTTGCACGACAATTGTTGTAATAAAGTTGTAGATGTTTTCTGTACCATGTATTTGGCGACTCAGAATAGGTTGGATGGAATGGACCTGTTTTGGGATTGTCACATTTGGTGTCAGAGCTTAGGGATATGATCTCTTGCGGAGATCGGGAAATAAGACTAGGAGGGGAGAGATGAGTAAATCCTTCACTAGTGTGTCCTACCTAAGATTAATTGTTGGTCGGTCATAATATACGGATATTATGTAATACGTTAATTTGCTTAATTAACCCTTGTTTTATGGCAGTATTTGAGAATGTCAGCTGAGAATGCTAACAATGGAGTGAATGAGACTGTGAGGATACCTCTAATCACTAACCAAGATAATGTGATGTCAGACGAAGAAGGAATTAGAGATATCCATGTGGTGAGTGAATAATTGATAGTTGCACCCGCGATAGTCGCAGAGGTAACAGCTGAGAGTGAGGAAGAAGAGGAAGAAGAGGTACGTGAGGAGAGTTTATTAGAGGTATTATATGATCAAAATGTAGAATTTCAAAATCGTATTCATGAGTTAGAAGAGCAGGCTGAAGAACGACAGGCGGTCGTGGAGCAAAAGGATGCAACAATTCAAGCTCGTGTTACCCGATATGTGATGCTTGAACAGAAGCATTCTTTGACAGAGTATAAGATGATAAAGATGGAATCTGAGCTGAAAGAAGAAAAAACTGAACGAGTGAGAATAAGTGATACATGGGCAAAAGTCGCACGACACGTGGATATTGTGAAAAGAGATGTCCGATCTAAGAAGGCTAAAATAGATGATATGAATTTCTCTTTTTGGAAAGCAATTGGGAGAACCCAACATCGAGTTTTGAAATACCCTGTACATAGCGGTCAACCGAAATTCGATATGGATCGAAGATTGATGATTCAGATCATGAATCAGGAGTACGACGAGGCAGTTGAGGGAGGAATATGTCCTATAGAAAGGTATATTCCAGCGGTAGTGATGATGCCAAATACTGCCCCAGACAAGTCAAATCCGGGTAGTTCGAGGGATGGCAGTTGTCATGACTTCCCAACAAATGAGGAACCCAAATGAAGTTATCACGGGAGATGAGCAACAGAGAAATAATGATGACCCGGGAAATAAAATATGAAATGAAAACAAGGTATTCTCAACTTTTCAAAATGCCAGGTACGTAAATTTTGGGAACGAAATTTCATAAGGAGGGGAGATTGTAAGACCCCGAATTTTATGAAATAAAAGTATTCAATTTTTCTTATAATAACTATTCAGTAAATGATTAAATTGATAAAAATTTAAAGTTAAGGGTGAGATATGAATTTTTTAAAATACGCAAGTGGTTATAAAATATTCAATTGTCGGGGAATATTCGTTTGGTCGTGGAATATTCTTTTTGTCGGGGAATATTCGTACGATGGGCCAGCCATTTGTGGGCCCCATAACGAATAACTGTCAGATGAAGAAAATGACAAAAATTGAGTTTTATAAATAATGACGTAGTTATTACCGTTAACACTGTTGGAATACCCGGTGGGTATAGTAAAGTAATACGCGTTGTTGCACAGTAGCACACGGGTTTGCACAGTATTTTTGAATTATTGATTCTTACGTAAGAAGACACTACTCAATAATTGTTACAGTAATTACTGTTCAATATTTTATTTTATTGATTCAATAATTGCTGCGTTGATATTTTATATTATTGTTGTTCAATAATTATTACTGCACAGTATTTCTCATTATCAGATCAATAATTTATATTATTTGAGTAATATTATTAGATAATATTATTGTCAATGTCTAGAAAGTTCTATCTAAGAAGAGGTTTGGTCACCTAATTACGTGTCAGCAAAGAGAAATTCTTATTGAAAAGCCCCCTCTTTTCGAGAAACTGCCTGGTTGTCAAGATTGTGATTCTGTAATATTATTTGTGAATAATTAATTATTGATTATATGATAAGGAAAATTTTCATTTTATGTGGATATAGATGGAGAAAATTTTTAAAGTGACAATTGTTGAAAATTGATATTTTATCTTTTCTGATAAAATAATATTTTTTATATTATTATAATATAATAATGATGATATTTTACAATGAATGTGTGATATATGAGTATATGAAGAGAAAGAGTATTTTTGTAGCATTAAATGATTAACATATATTTTGTGTGTCGGTGGACCCCATTATTTGACTGAAATTTGATTATAGCATGTAAAATCGTCTGTATGTGAATTTCGGTCAATTTCTGTTTGGAATTTGGAAAAACTTTCTTCTGTAAATTTGTAGAGAATTGAATTTCCTATAAAAAGTGGCAAAATTCGTAATTTTTTGATAACCGGGCTATTTTCTACGAATTATGGAAGTTTTAAAAAATAAAATAATTTTTATTAATTTATGGGTGGGACCCACTTGTGTTTTAACACATGTGGGCTGCTAGCTTTGTTCAAAGATGGTTGGTGGCTGATCAAACATGTGGGCATGCATAGAAAAGAAGAAATAAAATAATATATTTTATTATTTTAGTCTCCTATGGCGTTCTAGCATTTTCCTATAAATAGGTGCTTATGTTAGAATTGAAAATCACACCAGAAATAAGTTTTCTTTCTCTCTATATTATCAAGCATATTTTTGAGAGTATTTAGATACTTGAGAGTTGCTATTTAGTAGAAGTTTCCTCCGATTTTTCCTCCGAAGTACTGTTCTTTTGAGGTACTAGATTTTAAGGGTTATTATGTTTTTCAGTTCGTACTTCTTCTGACCTTCAAAAAATTCTAAAAAAATTTGAAATGATATTTTAATGAGTTTTATTGATTGTGTCCAAAAATGGTGATTTTTGGATGTAAAGATTAAGAGTTATTAATTTTATGAGAAAAAACTATTTTAAAAGTAACCGCTTATAACTCCTTGTGGTTAACTCTAAAATTGATAAAATTTTTATTAGAAGTATATCTATATAATATCAGTGTACTCTGTGAATTTCGGAATTTTTGGATAAAAGTACAATTTATGATAAATGTCTAAATATTCGGCGGTTTTGGCTATATGAAAAATAGTAAATGAGTTTTAAAAATTCTGAGAAAAATATATGTTCAATATGGGACTATATTATGCTAAATTCTAGAAAAAAAATATTTTTGGAACTGATTTGATATTTTTCATGAAAATAAACTAGTTATGAGTAAATAAATTAAATATGTTATGTGAAGTAAGAAAATTGAAAAATAGGATTTTATGGCTTGAGAATCCTATATGAGGTATATGCAGATTTTTGATGAGGGTTTTTGGTTATTGGTGATAAAATCTTATGAGTTTGACATTTTAGGATGATTAAATGCATTATTTAGTAAAGTGTAAACAATTAAAATAAATTATTTATAAGCTTAAGAAATATTATTCTTTCAATTCCATTATACCGAAATATTGGTATGAATTTTATTGTGAAATTTTTACCTTTTTTTGTCGAGTTACTATTTATGAGTTACTATTCATGAGTTACTATTCACGAATTACTATTTACGACAAAATTGGTTTCTTTTTCTGACCAAATTATAGTTGATTTATGAATAAAACTCTTGAGATTAAATCTATATGTTGATTATATTAATTTTATTATCATATATAATATTTTTATAACCCTAATGATGATATTTCTCTTTGACTTGAGTGTAAAGATGGGTAAATTTTTGGTATGATCATGACTATGGGTTCCCTTTTGCCAGTAGTGCAAAGTTGAATTGTTGACTGGTATGATCATGACAATTGAATTTATAATTGAATATCTTTAGCTTAAGTGCAAAGGTGAATTGATCAACATGGTTATAATTATTGTTTATATAAATTTTGAAATGATTATATATTTCTTTGATATATTAATATATTTGGCCTGTAGTGCAAATATGAACTGTTGATGAATCTATTTGACCTGTAGTGTAAATATGAACTGTTGTTGAATATCTTTGGCCTGTAGTGCAAAGATGAACTGGTGATGAATATCTTTGGCCCATAGTGTAAAGATGACCTGTGGTTGAATATCTTTGGCCAGTAGTGCAAAGATGAATTGTTGATGAATATCTTTGGCCCGTAGTGCAAAGATGACATGTTGTTGAATATCTTTGGCCAGTAGTGCAAAGATGAACAGGTGTTGAGATGAACATGACCAACTGGCGATACAAATGAATATCTTTGGCCGTAGTGCAAAGATGAAGTTATTAGTATGATTATGAACAGGAAATGTGATTTGGTGTAACCATGATCTTTGATGTTTCAGGTAAATATAGGTAATAAAAATTATCTTCGTCCTGGATGAGAAGAGGAATTTAGAACTACAATTATAATTATGAGTTATTCATATGATTGTGGACCAGAATTGTTGATTGATATTACAGGGATAAAATATTGTTGGTGGATTTTTAACATGGAGAAGATAATAGACTTTGCAGTCTATTTGACTCTTCTAATGGATTGCTCGTTCCGTTGTAACTATGGTTAAAATTTTTATCATCTACCATATGTTCTAAATCTCTAATTTATTATTGATGAAGGCTATTGATAATTTAATTATCTTTAGTCATGATATTCTTTACTGGGCTAGTTGTGCTCACCCTTCTGTTTCACAATTCCTTTCAGGTAATAAGAGTGTAGCTGGGTCGAGCGGGGGTAACAGGGAAATAGAACGGTGGTCATCATTTAGTAGTTATATTTGGTGAATCAAATAGGGTGAGGCGAACCCAACGTTGGAAGGGTGTTTTGCCACTATCATACAAGATGTCTAATGACATACAACCTCGTGTCATCATATGACAGGGTTGTGCTCATCCACTTGCTGAGTATATTTACGAGCACTACCTATATAATCTTGGTGTTTGTTTGAAGTATAATTCTCATTTACAGATAATGGAGATAATTATATGTCAAGAGAAGACTCACCATTGGGAAGAATATGATAGTAATCTTCTCATTTTTCTTTGGGGTCTATTGGGTCAACCAAGGATAATTCTATTGCCATATGATATCTATCATAACCTAGACGCATGGCCTCCCATGTATGAAGGTTTCTTTGAGCACTTTCCAAAGATTCTAATTTCTAAAATAATTTTTGACTATACCTTTATGTAAGGTGTCATTGTGACGTGCTGTCCACGGTTGGGACATGTGTCACATTTGGTATATATTTGTATCCAAACTTACAGCATATGTGTTGTTATATTTTGCACGACAATTGTTATAATAAAGTTGTAGTTATTTTCTGTACCATGTATTTGGTGACTCATAATAGGTTGGATGGAATGAACCTGTTTGGGGTTGTCACACATACACTTTTTGCTAATTAAATTTCTTAAAGATTAAAATTTACTTAATATACATTTAAATATATTTTTTGTAATTAAAAAGTAAAATTTTAATAAGCATAAATGTACAAATTAATGCCAAAAAAATTATTATTATTTTTTTCAAATATTTAAATTTACTTAAAATTAGATTATTATTACATAACTAATCTTATTATTAATATAAAAAAGTATTAAAAATTATATTAATTATTTTTCTCAAATATTAAACTAGACATTAGTCACACTTGAGCATAATTATTTACAATAAAAATGATAAATTTTATTACTCAAAAAAATAAAAAATACATTAAAAAATTCTTTTAATATTGAGGTAATAATAAATATTATTATATTTTCTTTTATTCAATATTGTATGAAAACAATACCAACTGTATACTAAAAAATATAATTAAAATCATAAACATCCCAAATTTTGACTTATACTCAAGAAAATTTAACATATAAAAATCATAATATGAAACTAAGAATTCAAATAATAAATTTTATTGTTAAACACCAAAAACTAAACTATCAACATACTCAATCACTTTAATTAGAAAACCTCCATTAATAATTGTTGACTTATGTCATACTCCATCCTAAATGTTTTGATGATGACCGTATCCTCTAATCATGCTCTATGAAATTTCAGGAAAAGAAATGGCTTTACAGGAACATCGAGGAGGACAATATAAAGACTTGAAATTTTTGAAGGATGAAAGACATTTTGAGTCCTAGGAAATATATGTAAGAACTTAGCATTAATTACTTTCTAATACAAGGCTTTAGGGCATGTGCATTACATACATACATATAACTATTTTGATCATATATTAATCCGGAGTCAAACATTTTTAACAAATTAAGCTAAATATTATTACCATAATCTGTGTGGCAGATACACTAAGATCATGAAGTAAGTGTTTAAAAGTTAATGCCATAAATTATGATTGATATAATTACTTAATATAAGGGAATCAATTAATTTGGTTTACCGACCCACTGAAGATATGGTAATAATCTCTTTGCCAAACTAGTGGCTGCGACAAGGCATGTTATTTATGGTAAGGTAATCAATCTGTTAATGGGATTCCAGAAGTTAAGCTACTAATACATATTCTCTTATAACGATATACGATATAAAATAGGAGCTGTAAGAGATATGCTTTCCCACGTGATAGGCACCCAATCAAGCATGAACCTGTTATCAATCACACTGATTTATATCATGATTTAAGCGGAACATATCAAATTATTTTCACCACATGATAGGCACTCAATCAAATTCAAACTTATCACCAACCACTGATTTATCATGATGTCAGCGAAATATCTTTTATTGATCATAATAGTGTTCTACGATAGCATATAACTGGAAAGAGACTTGATCAAATTATGACTGACACATTACCTAGATATTATTCTATTTGATTATCAAAATGCATGATGTGCGTAATTTGTATCAAACGGTTACATTCTGTATAAGCAACCTTGCAACAGTAACTTACTGTGAAGCCTATAAAAATACAAGGTCTATTGATAAGAAAAACAAAAAAAATACATATTGCTTTTGATAATACATAGATAACAGAAAAGTGTGTTTTCTTCTTTAACTTCTTCCTACTGCTAACAGTAATCTTATTGAAGAAGTTTCTGAGGTTCATTTCCGAGGTGATTTTATAGCATATAATCTGGTAATATCTTTCTTGCTCATTATTGCGTACTAGAGCTTGTATTGTTAAGTGATAAATTGCTTTGAGCAATAGACCTCTATTTGTATTTTAATTTCTCGTACAAATCAATATCATCTAAATCTAAATTGTAATCTGGTTTGGATTACTGTATTGTTACAATCAAGTTCAGAGAAAACATAGGTGCTTGAGAGTGCATAGGTGCACAAGGAGCGAAGGTGCTCAAGTGGTTGAAACTTGTTTTGTAATCAAAATTGTTTAATAAAAGTGGGTCTCCAATACTAGTTAATATTAGACTTGAATTAGGCTACTATTATACAGGGTAGTAGTTGAACCACACAAAAATTCTTGTGTTCATGTGATTGATTATTGTTCTAAGCTTTCTCATCATTTGGATAACTATTAATCCAACAGCCTGTATTAAAAATCTATAAATTTACAAAACCTATTCAGCAAATTGCATTCACATAATCACATTCGAAAAAAGGCTAAGTTTCTAAATTAAGCATTTTGCAAAGTTTTAAATCAACTTAACATTTTGTCTGAACAATTTTAATCTATAAGGATTTAGAATCTAGCCTCCTGCATTGTATATCCAAAGGAATTTTTATTTGGTCAAAAGTTTGACATTGTTATTCCGACACTTATTCAACCCCTCCTTCTAAGTGTGCCTACTTAAATTTCATTTGGTATCAGAGCTTGACTCTACTTATCTTGGTCTTAAAGGTGACTTGTAGGGAAAGATTATGACATGGCACAATTTAGAAACACTCATCAAGAAGGACAATCAACAAATCGACCTCCATTACTCTATGGAACAGAGAACTACAATTTCTGGAAATTCTGAATGAGGATTTATCTTAAGCGAGACCCATGGGAATGGTGGGTGGTAGAGAATTGACCGATTATCCGAAGGAAAAATGACGGCACTCCAAAAACTCTACTCGAGATGGATTCAACCGAAACCTATATGGTTTCATATGATTCAAAGGCAATGAACACACTTCTCAGCGACATGGTACAATCCAAAATAGATAAAGTCTCATCATGCAACACAACAAAGGAGATATGAGATACTCTAGTGGTGAGTCACGAGGGTACATCCAAAGTACGAGAAGTTAAGTTAAGCATGCTCATGCATGATTATGAAACAATCAAAATGGCTCAAGCACAATTTCTAGTACTCATAAATTCCTTAAAGCTGCTCGACAAGTCAATTCCACAAAGTGAAATCAATCGTAAGCTACTTCGGGCTATGCTCAAAAGGTTTGCATCCAAAATTACTACTCTTCAAGATTCTGTCAATATTTCATCCATGGATACTTTATCTCTCTTTGGTGAACTGGAAGAATATGAACATCAATTAAAAAGATATGATGAAAGTTCCTCGAAAGAAAGAGTTAGCTCTAAATACAGGAATTGAAGAGGAACTTGAAGATAACTCAGATGATGAAATAGCTATGATCTCAAGAAGACTCAATGGATTACTTCAGAGAAAGAACAAAAGGAAGAACACATTCAATCCAAACAAACTCAAAACCAAGCAAGCCGAAGAAACATGTTTTGAATGCGGACGACCAGGTCACTTCAAGAAGGATTGCTTCCAGCTCAAGAACAAAGGAAAGCAAGGCACTAAAGAGATCAAAAAGAACAAAGCTTTCTTAACTTGGAGTGACGATGAAGAATTCGAAGTGGAGATAGATGCAAACGATGAACTAGCTCAAATATGCTTCATGGGACTTGAAGGTGAATCTAGTGAGGTATCTCTTTCTGATATTATTATTTTGAAACAAGAAAATGAAAAGCTAAAAGAAAAAAAATGTGTACTTAAAAGATCTAGTAAACACGCTAATGGGCGAAGCTGAATCACTAATAGATGAAAAGAAGGAAATAGAAAAAGTAACACACACAAATGAAGAAAAAGTATTAGCTGCGAAAAATGACTATTTAGATAACTACAACAAAATACTTTTTAACAAAGTAAAAAAATTAAATGATGAAGTTAAAAAATTAACAAATGAAATAAAAATGAGAGATGTATGCATTGATGTGTTTAGTGATGAATCTCGTAGTAAAACACCTCCACCTAATGAACTTCAAAAGGAAATAGAATCACTAAAACTTTCCCTAGCTACATTTGTACATGGTGAAGAAAATTTAAATGCCATGTTAGGGAAACAAAGACCTAGTTATGATAAACAAGACATTGGATAAAATCCAGTATATAGAAAAAAAGTAGAAATGCTTAAGTCTAAATCATCATTTAAATTAAATTACTGTTCACCATTCGCTACATGCAAAAATTGTGGTACTAAAGGTCATCTAGAGATAAATTGTTTAAAGAAGAAAAATAACAATAAAAGTAAAACATTATGGGTAAAGAAAAATGATTTGATTTCAACTAACATAAATGGACCCAAAAAGATATGGGTACCAAAATGATAAATTGCACATTCTTTGAACATGTATGTTTCAAGGCAAAAGTATCATCTCAAAAGTGGATTCTTGATAGCGGATGCTCACGCCACATGACGGGTGATAAATCAAAGTTTGTGGAGCTAAATATCAAAAAAAAGCATGGAACTGTCACGTTTGGAGACAATCGGTCATGTGAAATAGTCGGGAAAGGTAAAATCATTAATGGTAAGGTTAATATTAATAATGTTCACCTTGTTAATGGTCTAAAATTTAATCTTATCAGTGTCGGTTAATTAATGGATAATGGACATCAAGTAAAATTTGAATAAGACAAATGTATAATTTCACATGGTACTAACAATGCTACTTTAGTTGCCCAAAGAGAAGGAAATATATATAGTCTTGATTTTGAGCAACAGGAGAAAGAATTATGCCTTGCCACAATTCAAGATGAAGCAAATCTATGGCATAGAAGAATGGGACATGTTCATATGGACCTAATCAAAAAGCTATCATCAAAGAACTTAGTGAAAGGATTACCCAAAATGAATTTTGAAAAGAAATGTATATGTGAGCCCTGTCAACTCGGAAAACAAGTAAGAACATCTTTCACATCCAAGAACATGGTATCAGCTTCTTCTCCCTTATAATTACTCCATCTTAATTTATTTGGACCTGAAAGGCATGTTAGTCTAAATGGTAAATTTTATGCATTTGTGATAGTTGATGATTTTTCTAGATACACATGGGTACTATTTTTTAGAACCAAAGATGAGGCATTTAAGGAGTTTGAAAAACTAACCAAAAACTTAGAAACAAAATATAGTCTTAATCTCATAAAAATTAGAAAGGATCATGGTACTGAATTTCAAAAGGAGTTTATTATATTTTGTAATCAAAAAGGAATTACTCATGAGTTCTCAGCACCTAGAACTCCTCAACAAAATGGAGTGGTAGAAAGGAAAAATCGAACCTTATAAGAAACAGCTAGAACCCTAATTCAAGAAAGTAAACTTCCAAAGAAATTTTGGGCCGAAGCTGTAAACACATCATGTTATGTACTAAATAGAGTACTTATCCGTCCAATTATCTTGAAAACGCCTTATGAATCATTAAATAATAAACTTCCAAATATAAGCTATTTCAAAGTCTTTGGATCTAAATTTTTTTATCCTTAACACTAGTGAGAACTTGGGTAAATTTGATGCTAGATCATATGAGGGAATATTCATTGGCTATTCTCAAAATAGTAAAGCATAGCGCATATATAATGTTCAAAAGATGTGCATTGAAGAATCTATACATATTAAATTTAATGAGTCTAACAATGATATTTCAAAAGAAAGAGAAGAAGATGCAAGAAATCTAGAGACTGCTGCAAATCCAGCCTATCATATAAAGCAAAATAACAAGTCGAAGGAATCTATCCAGCAAGCTGGATTAGACGAACAGCAGGACCAGGAACCTATCCAACAAGCTGAATACGAGGACCAAGAATCTATCCAGCAAGCAGGATTAAATGAACAACAAGGCCATGACTCAGAAAATACTGATCCTCAACAAGAAGAAATGATCCATGACGTTCAACTTCCAAAATCAGCAAGATACATCAAACATCATCCTCCAAATAATATTATTGACAATATAAATGAAGGAGTTACCACAAGAAGAAGAGCACAAAACCTTTGTGCATTTTCAGCTTTCTTATCCCAAATTGAACCAAAGAATGCCAAAGAAGCCATACTTGACGAAAATTGGTTACTAGCAATGCAAGAGGAGCTACAATAATTCAAAAGATGTTAAGTTTGGGAGTTGATACCTCCTCCAAAAGATGTATTTATTATTGGAACTAAATGGGTGTTCAAAAATAAGCTTGACGAGTATAGAACAATTACAAGAAATAAAGCTAGATTAGTGGCTCAAGCGTACAACCAACAAGAAGGGATAGATTATGAAGAAACATTTGCCCCTGTATCCCGATTAGAATTCATTCAAATATTGTTAGCATTTGCATGCTTCGAAAAGTTCAAACTACATCAAATGGATGTCAAAAGCTCCTTCCTCAATGGCTATATAAATGAAGAAGTATACATAAAACAACCTCCTGGATTTGAGCATGAAAAGTTCCCACATCACGTATAAAAACTAAAGAAGGCACTCCATGGACTCAAACAAGCTCTAAGAGCTTGGTATGAGAGATTAAGTAAATACCTCCTATCTAATGGCTTCACAAGAGGTAAAATCGATTCTACTTTATTTATTAAACATCAAAATAAAGATATCATCATTGTAAAAATATATGTAGACGATATAATATTTGGTACTACTAATAACTTTCTTTGTGAGTGGTACTCCAATTGCATGCACACGGAGTTTGACATGAGCTTAATGGGTGAACTCAATTACTTTTTGGGCCTTCAAATCAAGCAAAATCGGGACGATATTTATATTCATCAAACCAAATATACAAAAGAGATACTCAAGAGATTTGAATTTTATAACTCAAATTCAAAGGCCACACCAATGAGCACATCAATAAAACTCACAGCAGACGATAAAGGTATGGATGTAAAGATAACAAAATATAGAGGTATGATCGGATCTTTATTATATTTAACTGCCTCTAGACCTGATATAATGTATAGTGTATGTCTATGTGCTCGCTTTCAAGTAAAACCTAAAGAGTCACATTTACAAGCTGTTAAATGAATATTTAAATATTTGAGTGGTACCAAAAATTTTGGTTTATTTTACCCAAAGTGTAACGAGTTTGATCTAATGGGTTACTTAGATGCTGACTATGCAGGTTGTCAAATAGATAGAAAAAGCCCAAGCGGTGCTTGTACATTTATGGGACAAAGTTTTGTCTCATGGCATAGTAAGAAGCAAACATCAATAGCCCTATCCACCACTGAGGGTGAATATTTAGCAGCAGGGAGTTGTTGCTCCCAAATTTTATAGATGCGTCAAACATTATGTGATTTTGATATTGTATATGAAAATGTGCCTATATATTGTGATAATACGAGCACCATTGATATTTCCAAGAATCCAGTTATACACTCACGCACAAAACACATAGAAGTTCGACACCATTTTCTTAGAGATAATGTGTCCAAGGGCCTAATCAAATTAATATTTATCCCCACTGAGCACCAATTAGCTGACATATTTACAAAACCTTTGGGTGTTGGTCGTTTTACCGATCAATATATGCGTGTAAGTATACACGGTCAACAAGTAATAAAGAGTAAGTAAAGTATCGTTCCCACGGAGAATTAACTAATAAAGTTCACCAAGCACTAGCCCATAACCATTTCAGTCTTATTTAAACGAATGATTTAATATTTTATATTAAAACTATGAAATGAAATAATACTAACTATTCCTAGAGTAAGACTAGATAATGAAGACCTGAGATCACAATTTCATCTATTGATTCATTTAAATCCACACACTTCATGTTAAGTCAAACTAATTGAACTGGACTGTTAGTCGAGAAAATAAAAGTAAAGTATAGTCATCTCTCAATGTACCATACCTATATCATATATAATCCACAGTTGATAGAATACACATGAACACCCACATTATCTAAACCACTATATGTCTATGTGATTTACATATAATTAGGGATTAAGCCCAAGTTCTCAATTGACTACGAATGGTGCTTCGGTATATGTCTATCCTAAGCACAAATCATACATCCTATCACAATGTAGAATATACAATCATAAGCTAATAAGATCATATCTTAACCCACACTTCGTCTCTCGAGTCCATATGGATTATCACAGTAATTGATGGCCAATCAACTAAGCAAATAAGCATGAATCTTAATAGACAATCCCATAACAATCAATAAGATTAACAATGAAATATATCAAAAATACCTAATCCATAAAATCTACTGCAATCCCAAAATAGTGTTTAAATCATAACTGAATTAAATCTATCATCCACATATTGAATAAACATCATAAGATACAATTAGGAATAAAAGAGAGAGTAAGAATAGAGAATGGTAGTGCAAATCTGTTCTCTTGCTCCAAGGTTGAATCTCCAATGCTTTCCAATCGCTTCAAGTCTTCAATCTAATCAACTCGAGAAATCACTACTCTAATCTACTTATTCAAGGTTGAAGAAAGAAAACAATATTAGCTTGAGCCCCCAAGGGGTGGAATGTATCTTACATAATGAAAATACGTTTAATATATAAGCCCTAATTTAACCCCTCTCCAAATTACGCTTCAATTTACTGTTTAATGAAAAGTCAGCTTTTGTCAACACCCGAAGTCGCGCGGCCGCTCATGAATTGGCCTGAAGTTGGGCGAGACCGCGCTCATGCAAAAAATCATGTTTTTTGCCTCCAGGGTCGAGCGCGGCTACGCAGGAAATGCAATACAAATTCGCGCGCCCGCGCGGTCCATTTTCTGCTGCAGTGTCCTCTGGTAAAATGGCCATAACTTTTGATTTGGGAAGAGTTACGGGGCCTGCCACCTATCAAATAGAAGCTATCGGCGAGCTCTACAACTTTCATTCTTTGACAATTGAGAAATAATGCACGGATGAAGGATGAAATTGGATTATAAGTGACATCTATGCAAATGGCCATCCAAAACAGTGACGTTCAACGTTCGTTGGTACAAAGGTCATAAATCTTGCATCCGAACTCCGATTGGAATGATTCAAGATGTTCCGGAAAGCTTAGAAGAAGCTCTACAACATAGTCCAAGTTCCAAGCCAAGAACATGACATGAACATGAAAGCCCAAATGATATTCGGATTGCTTTTCCTTGTATTTTCATACCAATAGTCGCTCACATCGTTCCCAAACCTAAGATCTACAAAATGAACACAAAATGCATGAAAAGTAACTAAGAAACATGAGTTTAAGTAACTAATTCAAGTAATAGATACCGGATAAGTAGGTATAAAACCAACTTATCAAATACCCCCAAACTTAAACCGTTGCTTGTCCTCAAGCAACACAACATAATGCATTCTACATGCTATGCAAGCTACGCTACTATGACAATGAATCCCCAGATTTCCAGCCATGTTAAGAATTCCAATAAGATATGCCTCAGAGAAATATCAAGATCCAAGAACGAAGCATCAAACTAAGCTAAAGGCATAATGACATACAATTATATAATCCTAACTTGCTATAAAGATGTTGTGTGTGTGTGATGTGTTCACAGATAAGCTTGAAAAAGGTGAAGATACCACATGCTATATTGCTTAAGACAGAAAATTGAAGTTTAAATCAAGAACTACATATACTACTGAGACATCAACTACTCCAACACATCAATACAAATTAAGGTTCAACAATGGGTTTATTCTGCTTTATTTTTACTCACGAGGGCAATTTTCGCACTTTCCCGCGGTGTTTATTGATTTTTTTTATATTTCCCGTGACTGTGTAATGTCTCATTCCATTAGGCTAACAGTGCTACCCCTTAGCGAGCTTTCAACCAACGACTCCTAGACCATTAAGACCTTAGGGCGCTAGGTGTAGAGACAATCCCCTCGGGCGTACTTACTCAAGTAACAAAGGCCCCGAAACAAGACTAGCCACGGTAATTATTCAAATTTTTTTCTCTTTTTTTTCTTTTTTTTATCAAGCAAACATTGCGTTCCCAAAACTTGAGTTTAAGTGTCTTCATAGTCATTACTCACTTCTTACACAATTCTATCATTAAAAATAACATTTTCCTCTCAGCAGACAAGCATGCTAATCTTAACTAACAAGCAAATAGGAACATTGTCGTGCTACTTGGTAACATCTAAACAACAAGCATGAATTATATCCTGTATAAAATTATAACTAAGCTCAAGATATCCACTAAATTCAAAAATCTATCAAATTTCTATTTCATCATTGGCCAAATTAGAATTCAACTAACTAAAAGCCTGGGATTATGCAATGTTATGTAACTAAACACATACTAAGTAAACAAGAAAAAAGAAAACTAAAAAAAAAAAATTCATGTAGAATTTAACTACAAAGATACTAAAATACCCCTACTATGCAACTTAAACATGCAATCAAACTATATGCAACTAACTATATGCAACAACTACTCACTACAACCCAATACACCCAAACTTAAAATAAACAATGCCCTCATTACAATTAAAAGTGAAAGAATACTCCCCTAAGTGGTAATGTCATCTCTGTTCGCCTCCTCACGATCCGATGGTATATCAGGCGATGGCTAAGTTTGAGATATTCTATGGTTGGAGACTGAGTGTGGGCTTCTAACTGTCTGAATGCTTGAGTCAAAAATTCTAAAAATTTAGCAAATTTTTTTTTTGTGACTGAGCTATGGCGCGGTTGCGCGGTGTTTGGCTTGTAGTTGGGCGCGGCCGCGCGACCCTATACTCTGGCAGCTTCAGTTTTTGTTTGACTTCTGTTTGATCCTGAATGCTTATAGCAATTGGATTGAACCTGAGAGGAGACACAATAAAACTATTATTAAAACTTACCACTATCTAACATCTACTAAATATAGAAATGTAAAAAAGAATTAAACAAAGAGGGGGAAAGATTGGATGGGGTGCCTCCCATCGAGCGCTCGGTTTATAGTCTGTTAACTGGACTCTTTTCTTGACACCGCTATCCAATTCCTCTTCGATAAGCTAGGAACCCTCCATCCATTAGAACTTCAATGTGCGTAGGTGGGTTCCCCATCTTGTGTGTCTGTGAATTGAAACAACCTAGCATATTTCTTGTACATGATGTCCCCAGTTCTATTGCATAGCCAGGTACTCCTTCCATTGTATCTGTGAATAGATTTTTGCATTGAGGCATGACAGATACAACAAGATTTTCTTCTTCTATTATCTCTTCCTCAGCCCACCATGGTTTGTAAGAGGCCTCATAACCGCGAAAATTCTGGCTTTGGATGTGACTACCAAGGGGACATGGGTGTGCAAATTTCACTGAATTTTTCAACTCTAACTAAGAAGGCACTTGGGGTATTATACAAGTCAGCTCATGTTCTTCATTTTCCATACCCCCAGTTGTCTCCTCAATGTCCGCTCCTTTCAGTTCATTCAGTGGCATGTACACTTCTGGCTCTCCATCAGTTTCATCATCCATGTCATAGCACCAATTATTTGGAGGGCGATTGTTCAAGGCTTCGAATATTTGATCCATATGATTATGAAGATTTCGAATTGACCTATCTTGCTCAATCATCTTTTCCTCAGCTGATGCTACAAATTTGAACCACAGATCCTCCAATCTTGAATTATCTTGTTTAGTGTCAAAATCCATGTATTGAGGACCATTCATTGAGGAGTAAATGAGTTGTTCCATCTATTTGTTAAGATTTTGGCTTGATAACTCCTGACTCATCATCATCTCTTCATGGTTTGCTATGCTTTTTAACATGAAATCCTTTAACCTTGAATTTTCTTCTTGTTGTATTGGAGGTGGATATGAGAAATTCGATGAATGTGTTGGACTTGGGACACAGTATGGGTCTCGATAGTTATAACTCCATTCAAAATCCGAGTGATACCCCCAACCTTGATGATAATTGAGATAAACATAGTTGTTGAGGTAATCACCCCCAAATTGTACTTGTCCAACCCTGATGTTGAACTGATAACTCGGATGCTCGCCATCACAATATTCATATGTAACTGCTATCTCTCGAGTACGTTGGGCTGCAAGAACATCCAACCTCTCCGAAAGTGCTGCAATTTGTGTTGACAATGTAGAAAATACATTGAGTCCCTCAGTGCTTCTGTCCCTTGGTTGAGGCATATTCGAATAAGGCCATTGATAAACAAAGTCATTCATGGTACCTAAAAAGAAAGAAATATAAGAAGATAATTAAAATAAAAAAAATTAAAAAAAGTTTAAATTAAGACCAATTTGATTGAAATTAATATTGGAAAAAATTTATTAAGCTAATTCCCCGGCAGCGGCACCAAAAACTTGTTGGTCGTTTTACCGATCAATATATGCGTGCAAGTATACACGGTCAACAAGTAATAAAGAGTAAGTAAAGTATCGTTCCCACGGAGAATTAACTAATAAAGTTCACCAAGCACTAGCCCATAACCATTTCAGTCTTATTTAAACGAATGATTTAATATTTTATATTAAAACTATGAAATGAAATAATACTAACTATTCCTAGAGTAAGACTAGATAATGAAGATCTGAGATCACAATTTCATCTATTGACTCATTTAAATCCACACACTTCATGTTAAGTCAAACTAATTGAACTGGACTGTTAGTCGAGAACACAAAAGTAAAGTATAGCCATCTCTCAATGTACCATACCCATATCATATATAATCCACAATTGATAGAATACACATGAACACCCACATTATCTAAACCACTATATGTCTATGTGATTTACAAATAATTAGGGTTTAAGCCCAAGTTCTCAATTGACTACGAATGGTGCTTCGGTATATGTCTATCCTAAGCACAAATCATACATCCTATATCAATGTAGAATATACAATTATAAGCTAATAAGATCATATCTTAACCCACATTTCGTCTCTCGAGTCCATATGGATTATCATAGTAATTGATGACCAATCAACTAAGCAAATAAGCATGAATCTTAATAGACAATCCCATAACAATCAATAAGATTAACAATGAAATATATCAGAAATAACTAATCCATAGAATCCATTGCAATCCCAAAATAGTGTTTAAATCATAACTGAATTAAAGCTATCATCGACATATTGAATAAACATCATAAGATACAATTAGGAATCACAGAGAGAGTAAGAATAGAGAATGGTAGTGCAAATATGTTCTCTTACTCCAAGGTTGAATCTCCAATGCTTTCCAATCGCTTCAAGTCTTCAATCTAATCAACTCGAGAAATCCCTACTCTAATCTACTTATTCAAAGTTGAAGAAAGAAAACAATATTAGCTTGAGCCCCCAAGGGGTGGAATGTATCTTACATAATGAAAATACGTCTAAAATATAAGCCCTAATTGAACCCCTCTCCAAATTACACTTCAATTCATTGTTTAATGAAAAGTCAGCTTTTGTCAACACCTGAAGTTGCGCGGCCGCTCAGGAATTGGCCTGAAGTTGGGCGAGGCCGCGCTCAAGCAAAAAATCACATTTTTTTGGCTCCAGGGTCGCGCGCGGGACATGCACTACAAATTCGCTCGCCCGCGCGGTCCATTTTCTGCTGCAGTGTCTTCTGGTAAAATGGCCATAACTTTTGATCCGGGAAGAGTTATGGGGTCTGCCACCTATCAAATCGAAGCTATCGATGAGCTTTACAACTTTTATTCTTTGACAATTGAGAAATAATGCACAAATGAAGGCTGAAATTGGATTGTAAGTGATAGCTATGCAAATGACCATCCAACATAGTGATGTTCAACGTTCGTTGGTACAAAGGTCATAAATCTTGCATCCGAACTCCGATTGGAATGATTCAAGATGTTCCGAAAAGCTTAGAAGAAGCTCTACAACATAGTCCAAGTTCCAAGCCAAGAACATGACATGAACATGAAAGCCCAAATGATATCCGGATTGCTTTTCCTTGCATTTTCATACCAATAGTCGCTCACATCGTTCCCAAACCTAAGATCTACAAAATGAGCACAAATGCATCAAAAGTAACTAAGAAACATGAGTTTAAGCAACTAATTCAAGTAATAGATACCGGATAAGTAGGTATAAAACCAACTTATCAAATACCCCCAAACTTAAACCGTTGCTTGTCCCCAAGCAACACAACATAATGCATTCTACATGCTATGCAAGCTACGCTACTATGACAATGAATCCCCAGATTTCCAGCCATGTTAAGAATTCCAATAAGATATGCCTCAGAGAAATATCAAGATCCAAGAACAAAGCATCAAACTAAGCTAAAGGCATAATGACATACAATCATATAATCCTAACCTGCTATAAAGATGTTGTGTGTGTGTGATGTGTTCACAGATAAGCTTGAAAAAGGTGAAGATACCACATGCTATATTGCTTAAGACAGAAAATTGAAGTTTAAATCAAGAACTGCATATACTACTGAGACATCAACTACTCCAACACATCAATACAAATTAAGGTTCAACAATGGGTTTATCCTGCTTTAGTTTTACTCCCGAAGGCAATTTTCGCACTTTCACGCGGTGTTTATTGATTTTTTTTTATATATTTCCCATGAATGTGCAATGTCTCATTCCATTAGGCTAACAGTGCTACCCCTTAGCGAGCTTTCAACCAACGACTCCTAGACCATTAAGACCTTAGGGCGCTAGGTGTAGAGACAATCCCCTCGGGCGTACTTACTCAAGTAACAAAGGCCCCGAAATAAGACTAGCCACGGTAATTATTCAATTTTTTTCTCTTTTTTTTTTCTTTTTTTTTTATCAAGCAAACATACCCATGCGTTCCCAAAACTTGAGTTTAAGTGTCTTCATAGTCATTACTCACTTCTTACACAATTCTATCATTAAAAATAACATTTTCCTCTTAATAGACAAGCATGCTAATCTTAACTAACAAGCAAATAGGAACATTGTCGTGCTACCTGGTGACATCTAAACAGCAAGCATGAATTATATCCTGTATAAAATTATAACTAAGCTCAAGATATCCACTAAATTCAAAAATCTATCAAATTTCTATTTCATCATTGGCCAAATTAGAATTCAACTAACTAAAAGCCTGGGATTATGCAATGTTATGCAACTAAACACATAATAAGTAAACAAGACAAAAAAAAACTAAAAAAAAAAATTCATGTAGAATTTAACTACAAAGATACTAAAATACCCCTACTATGCAACTTAAACATGCAATCAAACTATATGCAACAACTACTCACTACAACCCAATACCCCCAAACTTAAAATAAACAATGCCCTCGTTGTAATTAAAAGTGAAAGAATACTCCCCTAAGTGGAAATGTCATCTCTGTTCACCTCCTCATGATCCGATGGTATATCAGGCGATGGCTAAGTTTGAGATATTCTATAGTTGGAAACTGAGTGTGGGCTTCTAACTGTCCGAATGCTTGAGTCAGAAATTCTAAAAATTTAGCAATTTTTTTTTTCTGTGACTGAGCTATGGCGCGGTCGCGCGGTGTTTGGCTTGTAGTTGGGCGCGACCGTGCGACCCTGTACTCTGGCAGCTTCAGTTTTTGTTTAACTTCTGTTTGATCCTGAATGCTTATAGCAATTGGATTGAACCTGAGAGGAGACACAATAAAACTATTATTAAAACTTTCCACTGTCTAACATCTACTAAATATGGAAATGTAAAAAAGAATTAAACAAGCAGGGAGAAAGATTGGATGGGGTGCCTCCCATCGAGTGCTCGGTTTATAGTTTGTTAGCTGGACTCTTTTGTTGACACCGCTATCCAATTCCTCTTTGATAAGCTAGGAACCCTCCATCCATTAGAACTGCAATGTGCGTAGGTGGGTTCCCCATCTTGTGTGTCTGTGAATTGAAACAACCTAGCATATTTCTTGTACATGATGTCCCTAGTTCTATTGCATAGCCAGGTGCTCCTTCCGTTGTATCTGTGAATAGATTTTTGCATTGAGGCATGACAGATACAACAAGATTTTCTTCTTCTATTATCTCTTCCTTAGCCCACCATGGTTTGTAAGAGGCCTCATAATCGTGGAAATTCTGGCTTTGGATGTGACTACAAAGGGGACATGGGTGTGCAAATTTCACTGAATTTTTCAACTCTAACTGAGAAGGCACTTGGGGTATTATACAAGTCAGCTCATGTTCTTCATTTTCTATTCCCCCAATTGTCTCCTTAATGTCCACTCCTTTCAGTTCATTTAGTGGCATGTGCACTTCTGGCTCTCCATCAGTTTCATCATCCATGTCATAGCACCAATTGTTTGGAGGGCGATTGTTCAAGGCTTCGAATATTTGATCCATATGATTCTGAAGATTTCGAATTGACCTATCTTGCTCAATCATCTTCTCCTCAGTTGATGCTACAAATTTGAACCACAAATCCTCCAATCTTGAATTATCTTGTTTAGTGTCAAAATCCATGTATTGAGGACCATTCATTGAGGAGTTAATGAGTTGTTCCATCTGTTTGTTAAGATTTTGGCTTGATAACTCCTGACTCATCATCATCATCTCTTTATGGTCTGCTATGCTTTTTGACATGAAATCCTTTAACCTTGAATTTTCTTCTTGTTGTATTGGAGGTGGATATGAGAAATCTGATGGATGTGTTGGACTTGGGACACAGTATAGGTCTCGATAATAATAACTCCATTCAAAATCCGAGTGATACCCCCAACCTTGATGATAATTGGGATAAACATAGTTGTTGAGGTTATCACCCCCAAACTGTACTTGTCCAACCTTGATATTGCACTAATAACTCGGATGCTCGCCAGCACAATATTCACATGTAACTGCTATCTCTCGATTACGTTGGACTGCAAGAACATCCAACCTCTCCGAAAGTGTTGCAATTTGTGCTGACAATGTAGAAAATACATTGAGTCCCTCAGTGCTTATGTCCCTTGGTTGAGGCATATTCGCATAAGGCCATTGATAAAATTAATTCATGGTACCTGAAAAGAAAGAAATATAAGAAGATAATTAAAATAAAATAAAATAAAGAAAAGTTTAAATTAAGACCAATTTGATTGAAATTAATGTTGGAAAAAATTTATTAAGCTAATTCCCCGGCAGCGGCGCCAAAAACTTATTGGTCGTTTTACCGATCAATATATGGGTGTAAGTATACACGGTCAACAAGTAATAAAGAGTAAGTAAAGTATCGTTCCCACGGAGAATTAACTAATAAAGTTCACCAAGTACTAGCCCATAACCATTTCAGTCTTATTTAAACGAATGATTTAATATTTTATTTTAAAACTATGAAATGAAATAATACTAACTATTCCTAGAGTAAGACTAGATAATGAAGACCTGAGATCACAATTTCATCTATTGACTCATTTAAATCCACACACTTCATGTTAAGTCAAACTAATTGAACTGGACTGTTAGTCGAGAAAATAAAAGTAAAGTATAGTCATCTCTCAATGTACCATACCTATATCATATATAATCCACAGTTGATAGAATACACATGAACACCCACATTATCTAAACCACTATATGTCTATGTGATTTACAAATAATTAGGGTTTAAGCCCAAGTTCTCAATTGACTACGAATGGTGCTTCAGTATATGTCTATCCTAAGCACAAATCATACATCCTATCACAATGTAGAATATACAATCATAAGCTAATAAGATCATATCTTAACCCACACTTCGTCTCTCGAGTCCATATGGATTATCACAGTAATTGATGGCCAATCAACTAAGAAAATAAGCATGAATCTTAATAGACAATCCCATAACAATCAATAAAATTAACAATGAAATATATCAGAAATAACTAATCCATAGAATCCATTGCAATCCCAAAGTAGTGTTTAAATCATAACTGAATTAAAGCTATCATCCACATATTGAATAAACATCATAAGATATAATTAGAAATCAAAGAGAGAGTAAGAATAAAGAATGGTAGTGCAAATCTGTTCTCTTGCTCCAAGGTTGAATCTCCAATGCTTTCCAATCGCTTCAAGTCTTCAATCTAATCTACTCGAGAAATCACTACTCTAATCTACTTTAATATACTTATTCAAAGTTGAAGAAAGAAAACAATATTAGCTTTAGCCCCCAAGGGGTGGAATGTATCTTACATAATGAAAATACGTCTAATATATAAGCCCTAATTGAACCCCTATCCAAATTACGCTTCAATTTACTGTTTAATGAAAAGTCAGCTTTTGTCAACACCCGAAGTCGCGCGGCCACTCAGGAATTGGCTTGAAGTTGGGCGAGGCCGCGCTCAAGCAAAAAATCACGTTTTTTTGGCTCCAGGGTCGCGCACAGCCACGCGGGAAATGCACTACAAATTCGCGTGCCCGCGCGGTCCATTTTCTGCTGTAGTGTCCTCTGGTAAAATGTCCATAACTTTTGATCCGGGAAGAGTTGCGGGGCCTGCCACTTATCAAATCGAAGATATCGAAGAGCTCTACAACTTTCATTATTTGACAATTAAGAAATAATGCAATTGAGAAATAATGCACGGATGAAGGATGAAATTGGATTGTAAGTGGCAACTATGCAAATGGCCATCCAAAACAGTGACGTTCAACGTTCGTTGGTACAAAGGTCATAACTCTTGCATCCGAACTCCGATTGGAATGATTCAAAATGTTCCGAAAAGCTTAGAAGAAGCTCTACAACATAGTCCAAGTTCCAAGCTAAGAACATGACATGAATATGAAAGCCCAAATGATATCCGGATTGCTTTTTCTTGCATTTTCATACCAATAGTCGCTCACATCTTTCCCAAACCTAAGATCTACAAAATGAACACAAAATGCATGAAAAGTAACTAAGAAACATGAGTTTAAGTAACTAATTCAAGTAATAGATATCGAATAAGTAGGTATAAAACCAACTTATCAGTGGGGAAGAAAGATTTTGTACTCTAAGAAGAGAACTTGGGTTGTGTCTGATATAGTTATATATGGTCTGCATGCTTTAAGGAAATTAGACATACAATCTAGATATCACGGCATGACTTGCTGCCATAAATAAGTTAAAAATCTATTCAGATCTCTCTTACCAAACACGGCTCCACAACTTCCTATATCTCGGTAACACGAACACACGTTAAATCATAATCCACTTTACTCTTTCAGCTTATTATTCATCTCTTCATCACTTCAACCGTCTCTGTACCCATCACTTCCTCCCAAACCATCTCTGACAAAATACGAACCAGACTTGCTAAACAGGTTCATGATGAATCTGACGACGAGATACCTCTACCATCTTCATCTCCTCAACCTCCGGCTCGCTCCTCTAAAAAAATGAAACAGAAGCAACCATCGATAACAACCATCTCCGACGATTCCTCCCCTGCAGAATCTGAAACAAGTATTCCCTCTCCTCCACCGGTTGGTACTTCTACTTGGACCAAACGTCGTCGAATCAAATAACCGTCTCCCAGATCTCCACCAATGTCTATAATCCCTTTATCTTTCTCTTTGAATGACGTTCCGAAGAATTTCTTTAGAGGTCATAACTTCGAACTTCGCTTTAAATCTTCAATTTGTCAAAAATTATTTGTTTATAAGAAATCAATTGACATGTTTTACTATCAAAACTCCCCTCTTCAACATCTTCTTGAATCCTGTGGTCTATCCTCCTTAAGTGCTCATCCCTCTATGGCTTATCCGAAGTTGGTTCAACAATTCTATACCAACCTCGAACATAGTGGGGACTGCTACACTTCCTTTGTCAAAGGAAAATCATTGATTTTTACTGCTATGAATTTAGGAAGCATACTGTCAATTCCTTTTACGGGTAATTATCCATTTACCCTTAAAGGAACAATTTATTCTCTTCTGTCCCCTCTTGACCAACTTTAAACCATAATGGCTGACCCCACTCTAACTTCAGTACTTCTTCCCAAGACTATTGATGTGTCCCCTATTGCCATAGTCCTTCACAAATTGTTGAGGTATAACCTTTTACCTCGTATTGGTGGTGGGGCTGAATTCACATACCAGGACTTGGTCTTAGTTTCTCTGTTAATGAAAGAGAAACCTTTTAACTTTTCCCTTATGATGCTCAAACATATGGTTAACTGCGTAAAACATTCCAAAAAATACCTTCCTTACAGTTATTTTCTCACCAAATTGTTCACTCACTTCCAAATCCCCCTAGACAATGAAGGTTCAATCACCATTACTGATTCAATCGATTTTGTGAATCTCAAAAGTTCCCATATCACACTGGTAGATGGAAAGTTTATACGAATTGCTCCTGATGTCCCCTCAGTTCCTCCAGCACCTATTTCCATCCCCTTGCTCCACAATCCCCTTCTCTTGAAATTCTAAATCTTCTTAACACTCTTGTTAAAAATTATACCACACTCTATGCTGATGTAGAAGACATTAAACACCGCCTTTCTGTGTTAAAAAAGGGCAATCTCCCCATCAGTCGAGCAGAACTACACACTACCTTTCGCAATGTGGAAGATGAATTCATTGATCTGCAGGCCAGATTTGAACTGCATACCAAGGCCATAATGGAAGCTCTTCAGAGGAAAATGAATTTCAATGCCTGTCAACTAAGCACTAAATTGAAATTCATATGCAACCAGATTGGGTCTCTCGGTCGATTCATTGAAAGGCGCATGAATGACTTCAGTGAAGAATTACAAGCTGAAACAGTCAATTCTCGCATCCCTGAATGGCCACAGTGCAACTAGATGGCTGAATGCCAAGGAGACTTCCTAGACCTTCCTCTACCTCCTTCTACCTTCATAGCACGACCTCTACGTTTTGTAGACACCATGTCCTTGGAGGAAATTGAACACCATCGGCTACACTGCCCATATTTCACTGCTCGAGAGGCCAACCATGTATATATTGATGAGGAGGATGCCTATATTAGTGCCCCATCTTTCCCCTTTTGCTATCTGGGTTCTCTTTTTGATAGATGCCAAAGGGGGAGATGAATTATGCCATTATTTATCATGATTAAAGACTGATATCTGTTTAAAAATTTCATGCATGATTACCGACTTTTGGTTAAGACTATGTTTTAAATGATTGCTTGTTGGGATGATTTTATGGTTAACAGTTTAATGGTTTAATGTTGTTACTACTGTTTAACATATATTGTGGATTATTCTAACAATGTATTGTAGGCTCATTAAAACTGCATATATGCAGAAAGTAGGACTCAAGTGTTGAATTCTATTTTTTTTTCATTTTTGAGATATGCATGAATTTAGGGGGAGTCATAATTATTTTGTTGTCATCATCAAAAAGGGGGAGAATGTTGACTTATGTCATACTCCATCCTAAATGTTTTGATGATGACCATATTATTCCTCAAATCATGCTCTATGAAATTTCAGGAAAAGAAATGGCTTTACAGGAACATCGAGAATGACAATATAAAGACTTGAAATCTTTGAAGGATGAAAGGCACTTTGAGTCCTAGGAAATATATGTAAGATCTTAACATTAATTACTTTCCAATATAAGGTTTTAGGACATGTGCATTACATACATACATATAACTATTTTGATCATATATTAATTCGGAGCCAAACATGTTTAACAAATTAAGCTAAATATTATTACCATAATCTGTGTGATAGATACACTAAGATCATGAAGTAAGTGTTTAAAAGTTAATTCCATGAATTATGATTGATATAATTACTTAATATAAGGGAAGCAATTAATTTGGTTTACCGACCCACTGAAGATATGGTAATAATCTCTTTGCCAAACTAGTGGCTGCGACAAGGCATGATATTTATGGTAAGGTAATCAATCTGTTAATGGGATTCCAGAAGTTAAGCTACTAATACATATTCTCTTATAATGATATAGGATATAAAATAGGTGCCGTAAGAGATATACCTTCCTACGTGATAGGCACCCAATCAGACCTGAACCTGTTATCAATCACACTGATTTATATCATGATTTAAGCGAAACATATCAAATTGTTTTCACCACGTGATAGGAACTCAATCAGATTCAAACTTATCACCAATCACTGATTTATCATGATGTCAGCGAAATATCTTTTATTGATCATAACAGTGTCCTACGATAGCATATAATTGGAAAGAGACTTGATCAAATTGTGATTGACACATAATCTGGATATTATTCTAATTGATTAATAAAATGCACGATGTGCTTAATTTGTATCAAACAGTCACATTCTGTATAAGCAACCTTGCAACGGTAACTTACTATGAAGCCTATAAAAATACAAGGTCTATTGATAAGAAAAACAAGAAAATACATACTGCATTTGATAATACATAGATAACAGAAAAGTGTGTTTTCTTCTTTAACTTCTTCCTACTGCTAACGGTAATCTTATTGAAGAAGTTTCTGAGGTTCATTTCTGAGGTGATTTTTGTTAGAGTTTATGCCCTAGAGGCTAATTATTTGATATAATTGCTTAACATTTTGATATTATATTTGATTGAATAAATGAATGATTTTATAATGGTTTTATTTACTGCGTTATATATATGTTAACATAATAAAATTCCTTAGAATAGTGATACAAATTATATAGTTTTAAGTATGTGACTTGAACATGAGATTATTTAATTATAATTAGTATCATTGCTCTTAAATGTCCCTAGTCGAGTATCATTGTTGATGGGACAACAATGATGCATTGAGACTAGTATGTGGATTGACTGATGACCAAATCTCATTGGTCATGAATATATGAGATATTAAGTCAATGCATAGGTACGTGTTAGAGAACGATGTACTGGACAGACCCACCATGAGAATTCTATGTGGAGCATTATGCGAAGTGTCATTAGCGATTCTTATAGTGACAATGATGTAATGATCCTCCGACCTTAAATCACTATATTACTACACGGGAATTTATGTACTTTGATATCATCAAAGGTCACCTTTAATAGGGTAGACTATAAATGTGATTATTGGGTGCATCATGAATCGTGTGAGGCATATGAGTGATCTAGATAGAATTTAACCCTCCTATATATATTAGGGGTGATATCCATAGGCCTCTTGATTGAGTAGGACTATGAAATGCATGACCATGCTCAAATAGTGATTTGTTTCATATAGTCTACTCATTGATCAAGAAAACTCAGATTAAATTATGAAGAGTATGACACATTCCATGATTCGAGTTTAATCTAGGATGTCAAGGTTAAAAGGATTAAATTACATTGAAATATTGATCACGAAAAGGTTGCATCGAATCATCGATCTTATTATTACTTGGGTAACAGTGATGCATTACTAGATGCCGCTCACTGTTTATAATTTTATAATATGATTTTAAAATTATTGCCAACGTAATAATAACTTATAGGGTCACACACATAAAACGTAATTAAAAGGGAATTAATTTAAATTGTAAAGATTTAAATATGTCAATATGATTGATAATATTTAAATTACAAATTTAAATTAATAGGATAATTTATATATAGGTATATTAATTAAGTAAGACTTAATTAATATATATATATATATATATATATATATATATATATATATATATATATATATATATATATATATAAATTCGAATTTTATTAGGGTTTTTGATTAATCCCTTTTTAACCGCTATATATATTATATGTAGTAGCCTTTTTAGGAATAATCATCATAACCTCATAAACCCTAGCCGCTCTTAGAGAGAGACTAGAGAGAAAATCATTGAAAATCCTGATCCTTGGTGGCTAGTACCGCAACTCTCTTCACTGTAGATCGTGTGACGATTCGCAGGCGTTCGTGTGGATACCGTAGAGGCGTAGTACCGTGAGAAAATGCGTTGGAGATTCGAAACGGTTCAGAAAATACTATAATCGGTATAATATCTAAACACTGAATTATTATGTTTTCGCATGGATCCTGTTTTAGGGTTTCGAATTTGGCTTTATAATTTTTATTTTTCGCTGCGTTTTTATGCCGAAATCCCTACAATTTTATAGCATATAATCTGGTAATATCTTTCTTGCTCATTATTGCATACTAGAGCCTTGCATTGTTAAGTGATAAATTTCTTTGATCAATAGACCTCTATTTGTATTTTAATTTCTCATACAAATTAATATCATCTAAATCTAAATTGTAATCTGGTTTGGATTACTGTTGTTACAATCAAGCTTCACTACTACAAAATACTAAATAGACAACACTTAAACCACAACGTTTTTATAAAAAAACGTTGTGGTATTTTTTTTTACAATATTTTTAAAAAAAACGTTGTAGATATATATGAAAAAACGTTATCTATTTAAAAGGGCATTTTTTTAGTTTTAACTAGATAACATTTTTTTTTAAAAACGTTGTCTATCAAGTAAAACACGGAGCTAAAAAAATAGGCGGTTAAATGAAAACTTAAAACTCTCTTTCACATTTCTCACCGGGTGTCTTCGTCTCTCATCTCTCTTTTTAGCCTCTTTTCGTTCCATCAAACCCTAGATTTCCAGTAACTCTCAGATCTCTAGATCCATGACAAAGACAAGCAGAGGGCACACCTTTAACACCGATCGACAGTCGGTTCAACAAAGGACAAAGTCTACCTTAGCACCTAGAGAAGCTCGACGATTGAACCGGAACCTTTCTAAGCTTGCATCTGATTTCCAAGGACCAGCACGTGATTGATATGTCACAGCACTACCCGATGCAGTAGGGGAAACCCTCGTCGTCTTTTTCAAGGAAGAAAATCAACGTCGCCGGTGATCTTTTGACATTCGGAAGCGGCGACATCGAGCTGAAGAGAGAAAATTCGAGCTCCAAGTCATGGTCGCAGAAGTGGATTCATATCATTCCTCTGATTGTGTTGCTCTGCCTCTTCATTCTTTGGTATTACTCCTATCCAGGTATAATTTATTCTTTTACACAATCAAAACCCTATTCTACTAATAATAATTTCCTTTTTGATGTTTTTCATTGATTCTTATATTGTATTCTGTTAATATATGTGTGCAAGTAGTTTTCTACTGAGTAATTTCTTTTGTTATATAAATTGGGAGCTAGATTTTGCTTTTCTTCAATAATTATTTGTCCTAATTTTTTATTGAGAAATCAGTTAATGTGTAGAGAAGATTTTGATGTCTTAGGACTGGTTTACATGAAGATGATGTGAAATTTGAGTGTTTTTCAAGGATTCTCTTAGTAGAGGATTGCATCTTATGCTGGCAGAGGATTTTCTCTTGAGGAGCTCAAGGTGAGTTACTTTGTTAATCCTTGATGCATAGCTTACACAACACAGTACATAAGCTAATTGGTTAAAAAAGGCAAAAGAAACTTATTAATGTCAAGAATTTGTCGGGCATAATTATTTATTCATCTCATCCTTTAAATTAAAGGCCCAAACAGAGCCATTTTTTTCTTCATATGTTGATATGCAGTTTATATAGGTATGATAAGTATCCTTTTTTACATTAGTTCTTATAAGATTTATGTATTATGTGCAATCTAATACTCGTTAAAAAAATATTTACAATCACATTACTGAACATGGGTAGGAAGTTCACTCTTAACTAGACTCATGTTGATTCCTAGAATCCTTGGTAGATTGATTTCAAATAATTTTTCAAACCTAATCATTTTAAAATCCACATATGAAGATGCTAAATCCATAGGCATAACTTGTTAGTATCAAAACTTTGGTAGCCAAATTCCTTTGGTAATGAACTTTGACTCCATGCTAGAAAGAGCTTATAATGAGTTCTATGAATATTAACTGCATTTGGTTCTTTATCAGTTCTGTCCATTGGCTCCTTAACAATGGGTTAAGGGTATTTACAAAAATACTAATACGTGTGGCTCAATTGCTATCATGTTCATTGGCAAACCTGAAATGTTCATTTTCATGCTGTCAAGGACCTGTGTGTAAGTTCTCATTTGGTCAAAACAGTAAATTCTAGTTGCTATAAAATTAATAAATTGCTTTCATGTTAATTGTTAAACCTGAAATGTTATTTTTTCATGCTGGCAGGACTTGTTTACAAGTTCTCATTTGGTGAAAGAGGTGGTTCATGTTTATGGGAAGTTTCTTGAATCTGCAACTATGTATCATCAAAAGGTACAACATATTTGGTTGTGTTACTTCAATATTTTTATTTGAGATTTTGTTGCAGTGCTCAGAGAGGATTTTTAGGGGCGGCTATTTATCTTTTTCCTTTTTTTTTGTGAAATGGAACCTTTACTGGAATTTTTGTGTTCTACCTTCGTAGAGATTGGAGCTGCCTTTTTTGAGTGTTTCCCCCCTTCTGTTATAGGTGTGTAGACTAATTGCCAGCTGATGCTTGAATTATCTCTTCACACTAGTAATTTTTCTTCATTAAAAAAACCTTAGCAGCTGAATTATCTTTTCTCCTACCGCATTATGTTGCTATGCTTTTATATGAAGTTAAATAGCAAAATTGTAGATCTGGTTATAGATACAACACTGTCAAACTATTACTAAATTGGAGTCAATTGAACTGTTGGAATTTTGAGATGTATGATGGCTCTATTTGCCTGTTAACATTGTATAAATTTGCCTGACCTCTGCAATATCTTGTTACTTATGACAGGCCAATGAATAAAACTGCACGGATGCACTCCAAGGATGATGATCTTGATTTGGCTGAGTTTTCACAGTATGTTGATTATACCCTAGTTAGGCTCATCAAAGAGTAGATTTTACTTTAATCAGGCAGTCTAACTGATAAAATATAATGTAATATTTTGTGGATGTAGTAATTTGAAACTGTAAACGAATTGTATTATTGGGATGTATTTTGAATGGTTGATACATTTTGGCTATATATTATGGCATTAGCATATTGCAGGTGCATTGGTAATATAGGTGAACCACATTCTTTTTTTTCTTTTTTTTATCTACAACATTTAAAAAACGTTGTCTGATATACTAAACAACAACATTTTTATCCAAAAAATGTTGTGTAATCATAAAACGTTGTCGAATCATACCTTCTACAACGTTTTTAAGCATCTGCTAATTTTTGAAAAACAAATCTACAACGTTTTTTTTCTAAAAAACGTTGTGTATTGTGCTTAACTACAACGTTTTAAAAACGTTGTGTAAGGGTGTCAAATAGATAACACCCTTAACCACGACGTTTTTTTGATTGAAACCACAACGTTTTTTCTGCGTTGTCTATTTACTGTTTTGTAGTAGTGCTTGGAGAAAGCATAGGTGCTTGAGAATGCATAGGTGCACAAGAAGCAAAGGTGCTCAAGTGGTTGAAACTTGTTTTGTAATCAAAGTTGTTTAATAAAAGTGAGTCTCCAATACTAGTTGGTATTAGACGTGGATTATGCTACTATTATATAGGGTAGTAGTTGAACCACGTAAAAATTCTTGTGTTCATGTGATTGATTATTGTGCTAAGCTTTCTCATCATTTGGCTAACTATTAATCCAGCAACCTGCATTTAAAATCTATAAATTTACAAAACCGATTCAGCAACTTGCATTCACATAATCACATTCGAAAAAAGGCTAAGTTTCTAAATTAAGCATTTTGCATAGTTTAAAATCAACATAGCATTTTGTCTTAACATTTTTAATCTATAAGGATTTAGAATCCAGCCTCCTGCATTGTATATCCAAAGGAATTTTTATTTGGTCAAAAATTTGACATTGTTGTTCCTACACTTATTCAACCCCCCCTTCTAAGTGTGCCTACTTAGATTTCAATAATTTAATTTAAAATTCTTAATATTTGTATCACTTATCCAAAAATATGTGTTAATTAAATTAAATTATTTGAATGAGATAGTCTTAATTACAAATAAAACTATAATTAAAATATATTGTGTTAAAAGGGATATATATATATATATATATATATATATATATATATATATATATATATATATATATATATATATATATTATTCATGAATTAAAATTTGATAACATACAAGGGTAAATATATAATTTCATCTATTTAAGTAACCCTGAAAACTTGGAGGGGTACTGTTACTTAAAAAACTATAGGGGAGATAAGTGTTATTATGATTATTTAGAGGGGTGTCACTGTATTTTACTCTATTTTTTTTATTAAATGGTAAGGGTATCCTCGGACCAACTTTTGAGTCAACTAAGATTATATTCTTTCGGACGATCTTAAGGGCGCACCTCCACATTGACCTGGTACATTCAAGAGAATTCTCCTGAATGCTGATGTAACGACCCCAAAATTTATACAATTTAATTCTTGACTTCGGTCGTTAATAATACATTCAACCTTTAATTTTACATCATTAAACGATAATACAACCATTGAAATTTGTGGAAAATTAAAATTTTCTGTTACAAACTATCCTCGTTCCCAAAACCTTCAATATTTACATCTAAATATCTCAGAATCATTTTAATACTACAATAGTTTACACTCGCAAAACAATATTATAATTACAACATTAATACATTTATTGAAATATTAGACATGGTTTACAAGAATAACAACTTAGCTAGGATATTAAATCTTCATATATCACTTTTGATCCATAACAATCAAGTAGCACATAGCGTTACCTTCAATTATTGAATCTGCAAAAATGGTTATTTGCAAGAATGAGCTCGACAGCTCAGCAAAATCTAACAGTTTTCATGCATAATATCTCATATTATTGATTCAATTATTGTCACAGTATCATCTGCACAATATTTTATATTATTAAATCAATAATTGAGACAACACATTTATTTATATTATTATTTACATTATTGACAATGTCTAGAAAGTTCTGTCAAGGAAAGGGGTTAGGTTATTTAATTGTGCGCTAATAAGGAGAAATTCTTATCGGAAAGCCCCCTATTTCCTAGGAATGATCTGGTTGTCAATATTGTGAGTTATAATATTAATAATGAATAATTGTTAAAAGATTAAAAATGTGTTTATTAAAGATAAGTAATTTGTGGTAAATATTTATTCAATTTTGATATAAATAGGGGGGTTTGTCATGAGGCGTTTGTTATAAGTTTGACTTATTATTCCATGGGGAGATGTACTAATTTTTTGGACCATCGGTTGTGGTTTTAATAGTAAGTCAATATAGACCGTCGGTTGTGGTTTTAATAGTAAATCAATATGGACCGTCGGTTGCGATTTTAATAGTAAATCGATATGGACCGTCGGTTGTGGTTTTAATAGTAAATTGATATGGACCGTCGGTTGTAGTTTTAATAGTAAATCCATATGGACCGTCGGTTGTGGTTTTAATAATAAATTAATATGGACCGTTTGTTTTAATAGTAAATCAATCTGAACCATCCGTGAATCAGTTACTATTTAGTCCGTTCTCCTATAAATAGAAGCTTATTTCATATTTCATTCTCACCAATTCACTAAGACTCGCAAGATAAACTATAGAGAAAAAGAAGAAGAGTATTCTGCTACTTCACTATTGTAGTATCCAATCTTCTACTAAGGTAATGGGTATTATTTCTTTCGTATTAGTAAGGGATATTATTTTTTATATTTATCCTTTAATCTGTGGGAATAACCTGTCTACGCTGATTATCGCATGCATGGTGAATAACCTTCGTACTCATTCTTTATTTGTGAAAAAGATCTGTCTACGCGAATTCCCGCATGACAGGTGAAAATCTATTTGTAGTTTCGTATATTATTTCTTTTCATATTCTTAAATCTAAACTTACTATGATAAGTATTGCTTCTATAATCCCTGAAATTAGTATAATATCCTTGAGTTTTGCGCTTCATCTAGTATCGTTTCATTGGAATATTGGTCTGAACTTTCTTATTAAGTTTCAATATTTTCATTGGGGTACTATTCACGGGTTACAATTCACTCGGGTACTATTTATTCATGGTAATTTGCATGACGGGGTACTATTCATTCACGTACTATTCACTTGGGGTACTATTTATTCGTGGTACTTTGCATGACGGGGTACTATTCATTTAGTATAATTCATTCGGATACTATTCACTCGTGGTACTATTTATTCGGGGTATTTTCCATGATAGAGTACTATTCATTTGGTCATGTTCATTCGGGTACTATTCGTGGGGTACTATTCACGACAAAAATAATTTTTTTTCTGTTCAAATTATTTTTGATACTAAATATCATTCTTGAATTTTATTCCACATTTAGTTATCATGTTGACAGTTTAGATTATCTTGAACTCTGGATAAATTGAATTATAAATTTTTGATATTTATCATTGATCTCACTTGATTGAATCCTTATATCATTGTCATCATTCTCATGCTTATATTATGGTAAAAGTCATCTTTGACCCGTAGTGCATAAATGGACTGTTGATTGGTATGATAATGATCAGGAATTGTGTATTGGTATAATCATGACCTATAATGTTACAGAAAAATGATGTTGTGAAATTCCTCTTTGGCCCGTAGTGCAAAGATGGACTATTATTGGATTTACAGTTGTATGTCTTTGGCCCATAGTGTAAAGATGAACTGTTGATTGATATCTTTGGCCCGTAGTGCAAAAATGGACAGGTGTTTGACATGATCATGACCACTGATGATACAAGTGAATATCTTTGGCCTTTATTGCAAAGATAGATTATTGTTTGACATGATCATTGTTTTTACAGTTGCATATATTTTGCCATAGTACATTGACAGACAATTGATTAACATGATCATGACCATTGGTTTTATAGTTGAATATCTTTGGCCCGTAGTGCAAAGATAGACAATTAGTTGGTATGATCATTGTTATTACATTTGAATGTCTTTAGCCTTTGGGGTAAGGATATTGAGTGAACGTTCTATTAAGCATTTGTGGCAAGGAGAAACTGTTGATTTTTATGATTATAAACATGAACTGTGAATTTACCTATAATCTTTGGTGGTTCAGATAAAGACAAGTGATTAAAGCTCTCTTGTTTTGGGTATAATGAAGAACTGTTGATGGGTATTACATGAATAAAATATTAATGAAGGACTTTTAATTTGGAGGAGATAGTAGACATTATATTCTACTTAACTCTTCTAATGGATTGTTATTTCCGCTGCAGTTGTTGATCTAAAACTTGTTGTCTATTGTATTTTATCAGATTTTTTCCTATTGAGGACTAATGATAATTCTTTTACATTATCTTCATAATATTTTTTACTGGACTAGTTGAGCTCACCATTTTCCTTTTGGTTCCATTGTTCTTTTTAAGAGGCGAGAATATAGCTGGGACTAGTCGAGGAGTGGAGTAATGGTTCAAGATGGGTTTTATAGTAGTCCTCACTATTTTGTAAAATAGTGTAACAATAAGTGTAATGAGGACTTTATTTGAATTTGGATATTGTCTACGAGACATTATTTGTTTTGAAACTCATCTATTGTGTTGTTGTATTTTTCACGACAGTCATATAAATGAAGTTTGTATTTAATATCTGTACGATATATTTGGCGACTCAGAATGGATTGTATGGAACTATTCTGGGGGCGTCAGAGTTGGTATCAGAGCTTAGGGATATGGTCTCTAGCGGAGATATAAGATTAGAACTAGGAGGGGAGAGACGAGTAATATCCTTCGCTAGTGTGTGTCCTACATAAGCTGAATTTTCTTAATAAGTTGACAAATTATGATATATCAATTAACCTTTATTTTGAAGTTGTACTCTAGAATGATATCTGAAATCCAAGAGGCAAGCAATGGAGAAATCTTGATACAGAGGATATGACCGGGAAGATGGAATCTGAAATGAAAGCAAGGTATTCTCACCTCTTCGAAGTACCAGGTGCGTAAATTTTAGGGATGAAATTTCATAAGGAGGGGAGATTGTAAGACCCCAAATTTTATGAAATGAAAGTATTCAATTTTCTTATAATTATTATTCTATTTAGTAAATAGTTAAATAGATAAAAGGTTAAAGTTAAGGGTGATATTTACAAAGTAAGCAAGTTGATATAAAATATTCGTTTGGTCGAAGAATATTCTTTTTGTCGGGAAATTTCCGTACAATGACACAATCATTGGTGGACCCCACAACGGAATAATTTTCGGATATAAAAATCGATAAAAATAATGGCAAAATTTTTACCGTTAAACTGTTAAAATATCTGGTGATAAAAGTACAGTAATACGCATTGTTGCACAGTAGCACACTGTATTGCACAATATCTTTGATTATTGATGCTTACGTAAGAAGGCACTCAGTTTTATTCAATAATTGCTACAGTAGTTGATGCATAGTATCTCATATTATTGATTCAATTATTGTCACAGTATCATCTGCATAATATTTTATATTATTAAATTAATAATTGAGACAACACATTTATTTATATTATTATTTATATTATTAATAATGTCTAGAAAGTTCTGTCAAGGAAATGGGTTAGGTTATTTAATTGTGCGCCAATAAGGAAAAATTCTTATTGAAAAGCCCCCTCTTTCTTGAGAATGATCTGGTTGTCAATATTGTGAGTTATAATATCGATGATGAATAATTGTTAAAAGATTAAAAATGTGTTTATTAAATATAAGTGATTTGTGGTAAATATTTATTCAATTTTGATATAATTAGAGGGGTTTGTCATGAGGCGTTTGTTGTAAGTTTGACTTATTATTCCATGGAGAGATGTACTAATTTTTCGGACCGTCGGTTGTGATTTTAATAGTAAATCAATATGGACCGTCGGTTGTGGTTATAATAGTAAATCGATATGGACCGTCAGTTGTGGTTTTAATAGTAAATCCATATGGACCGTCGGTTTGTGGTTTTAATAGTAAATCAATATGGTGGTTTTAATAGTAAATCAATATGGACCGTCCATTTTAATAGTAAATCAATCTGGACCATCCGTGAATCAGTTACTATTTAGTTCATTCTCCTATAAATAGAAGCTTATTTCTTATTTCATTCTCACTAATTCACTAAGACTCACAAGAGAAACTATAGAGAGAGAAACTATAGAGAGAAAGAAGAAGAGTATTCTGCTACTTCACTATTGCAGTATCCAATCTTCTACTAAGGTAAGGGGTATTATTTCTTTCGTATTCGTAAGGGATATTATTTTTCGTATCCATCCTTTAATCTGTGGGAATAACATGTCTACGCTGTTAGAGTTTATGCCCTAGAGGCCAATTATTTGATATAATTGCTTAACATTTTGATATTATGTTTAATTGAATAAATGAATGATTTTATTATGGTTTTATTTACTGCGTTATATAAATGTTAACATAATATAAGTCCTTAGAATAATGATACAAATTATATAGTTTCAAGTATGTGACTTGAACATGAGATTATATAATTATAATTAGTATCATTGTTCTTAAATGTCCCTAGTCGAGTATCATTATTGATGGGACAACAATGATGCATTAAGACTAGTATGTTGATTGACTGATGACCAAATCTCATTGGTCATAAATATATGAGATATTAAGTCAATGCATAGGTACATGTTAGAGAACGATGTACTGGACAGACCCACCATGAGAATTCTATATGGAGCATTATGCAAAGTGTCATTAGTAATTCTCATAGTGACAATGATGTAATGGTCCTCCGACCTGAAATCACTATATTACTACACGAGAATTTATGTACTTTGATATCATCAAATGTCACCTTTAATAGGGTGAACTATAAAGGTGATTATTGGGTACATCATGAATCGTGTGAGGAATATGAGTGATCTAGATGGAATTTAACCATCCTATATATTAGGGGTGATATCCATAGGCCTCTTGATTGAGTAGGACTATGAAATGCATGGCCATACTCAAATAGTGATTTGTTTCATATAGTCCACTCATTGATCAAGAAAAAACTCAGATTAAATTACGAAGAGTATGACACATTCCATGACTCGAGTTTAATCTTGGATATTAAGGTTAAAAGGATTAACTTACATTGAAACTTTGGTCACGAAAAAGTTGCATCGAATCATCGATCTTATTATTACTTGGGTAGCAGTGATGCATTACTAGATGCCGCTCACCGTTTATAACTTTATAATATGATTTTAAAATTATTGCCAACGTAATAATAACCTATAGGGTCACACACATAGAACGTAATTTAAAAGGGAATTAATTTAAATTTTAAGGATTTAAATATATTAATATGATTAATAGTATTTAAATTACGAATTTAAATTAAAAGGATAATTTGTATATATGTATATTAATTAAGTAAGACTTAATTAAAAAATATATATATATATATAAATTCGGATTTTATGAAACTATGTTTTGATTAATACCTTTTAACTACTATATATATGATATATAGCAGCCACTTAGGGTATTACTAAAAAAAAAACCAAAAACCCTAGCCACTCTTAGAGAGAGACTAGAGAGAAACAATTCTAAAATCCTCATCCTTGGTGGCTAGTACCGCAGTTCCTTCTTCTGCAGATCGTATGACGATTCGCGGAGCGTTCGTGTGGATACCGTAGAGGCGCGATTCATTTGGATTGCGTTGGAGATTCGAGCGCATCAATTTAATTTTCATAATCGGTATAATTTCTAACCACTGAGTTAATTGATTTTCGCATGGATCATGTTTAGGGTTTTGAAATTGCTTTATATTTATTCTATTTCCGCTGTGTGTTTTTGTCGAAACCCAACATACGCGGATTACCACATGCATGGTGAATAACTTTTCACACTCATTTTTTATTTGTGGAAAAGATCTGTCTACGCGAATTTCCGCATGACAGGTGAAAATCCATTTGCAGTTTCGTATATTATTTCTTTTCATATTCTTAAATCTAAACTTACTATGATAAATATTGCTTCTATAATCCCTTAAATTAGTAGAATATCCTTGAGTTTTACGCTTCATCTAGTATCATTTCATTGGAATATTGGTCTGAACTTTCTTATTAAGTTTCAATATTTTTATTCGGGTTACTATTCACTCGGATACTATTTATTCGAGGTAATTTACATGACGGGGTACTATTCATTCGGGTACTACTCACCCGGGGTACTATTTATTCGGAGTACTTTGCATGACGATGTACTATTCATTCGGGTACTATTCACTCAGAGTACTATTTATTCGGGATACTTTGCATGATGGGGTACTATTCATTCGGGTACTGTAAGACCCCAACTTTTTATAAATAAAATCGAATTTCCTCTAATTATTATTTTGAATAATAAGGTGTTATTTGATACAATGCTTTGGTTATGGGTGAAATATGTAAATTTTGCAAAATAAGCAAGTGGTTATAAAATATTCATTGTTATCGGGGAATATTCGTTTGGTCGTGGAATATTCTTGCTGTCGGGGAATATTCATACGATGACACAGCCATTTGTGGGCCCCAAAACAGAAAATGGTCGGATGAAGAAAATGACAAGTTTGAGTTTTTACAAATAACGGCGTAGTTGTTACCGTTAACACTGTTAGAATACCCGGTGATTAAAATACAGTAATACGCGTGGTTGCACAGTAACACACGGTATTGCACGGTATTTTTGAATTATTGATTCTTACGTAAGAAGGCACTACTCAATAATTGCTACAATAATTACTGTTCAATATTTTATTTTATTGATTCAATAATTGCTACGTTTATATTTTATATTATTGTTATTTCAATAATTATCACTGCACAGTATTTTTTATTATCAGATCAATAATTCATATTATTTGAATAATATTATTAGATAGTATTATTGGTAATGTCTAAGGAAGTTCTGTCTAGGAAAGGGGCTTGGTCACCTAATTGGGCATCAATAAGGAAAAATCCTTATCGGAAAGCCCCCTCTTTCTTGGGAACGACCTGATTGTCATAATTGTGATCTGTAATATTATTTGTGAATAATTAATTATTAATTTATATGATAAAGAAATATTTATTTTTATGTGGATATAAATGAATGAATTAATGCCGATGTGTTTTATCAGTATTTTGTCGGAATGGAGGTATTAAAAATAGTTCGTATGTGGATTTCGGGCATTTTCTGTTTGGAATTGGGAAAAACTTTCTTCTACAAAGTTGTAGAGAATTAAATTTTCTATGGAATAGACATGAGATTCGAATTTTTTTTGATAAAGAGCTATTTTTTATGAATTATTGAAGTTTAGAAATAAATATTTTTATTAAAAACATGGTGAGCCCCACTTTTGGTTGGTGAGAAATGTGCTGAAATTTTATTTCAAAAGTGGTGGGCGTAAATAGTAGCAGGTAAAGCAATCAGGTAGTAGGATAGTCTGCTTTGGCATTTCATCATTTTCCTATAAATAGGGTGCTTAGTTAGAATTAAAAATCACACCATAATCATAAGCTTTCTCTCTCTATATTATCGAGCGTATTTTTGTGAGTATTTAGATACTTTGAGAGTTACTATTTAGTACAAGTTTCTGTAACAATCCAGAATTTTAAATTGTAATTCAAAATATTTATTGAGTTATATAAATATTTTAATTGATGTGTTTATTGTTGAATAAGTATTTATTTAATGTGATTTAATTGGATTATTTATTTGTTAAATAAATAATTTATGAGTTAAGAAAATTGATCATCATGAGATAATATTCTCATTTAAATTATAAATTAAGTTAGAGAGTTTATAATGATTGAATGCATTATTATAATGATGTTTTAATTTGAATTTGTAATTAAATGATGTGTTAGTTGATTAAATAAAATTATAATTATAAAAAAAATTATAATTATGGTGTATTGATTTATGTGATAAATTAATTTAATAAATTATTATTAGAATTAATTAAATTAAATATTAAAATTTAATTAAATAAAGTGTGACCATAAACTATACTATAAAAGAGTTATTAAAATAAGTTAAAGGAGGTTAATTCAGTTTTGTCAAACAAGGCTTAACGTATATTAAGTCTTTAATTTAAATATATTTTACCAAACAAGGCATAAGGATAAATTGGTTAATTTTAAGGTAGTTAGCCAAACAAGCCTTATGGCTTTTGATTTTCAAATAAAAAATAGCTGATGTCAGTTAAAGTAATATTTATATTATATAATTAATACCTATATTATTATTACGTTATAATATTAGTACGTAAGTTTAGAATAGGGAGGAAGAACACAGAAGAAGAAAAACAAGAAAAAATTTAGAGAGAATTGGGAGAATTCTAGAGAGGATTTGAGAGAGGAATTGTGGGAAGGAAGCTTGTTAATCAAAGGGAAGCCATCATATTCTAAAACTAAGGTATCATCTTACTTTTACTTTTCAAAAAGTTTTAGTTTTATTCTATTCAAAATAATTCTCTATAAAAATTTGTGTGATGGTTAATTATTTGTTGTATACAGTTTTTATATGATAAATTGGTAATTATAAAGTTGTTTTCATAAGTTTATAGATGAGTTATAGTAAATTAATTCATGTTATGTATTTATTTGTGAAGGAAACCATATTATAGTGAATTGGTATGAATATATATGAATATGACTTAGTTTAGAGTAAAATTGAGGTTTAATTCTTTGTATAATATATAAATTGACTATTGATTTTGAAAGAAGATGAATAAACATAAACAAAGTATTTTGAATTAACTGTTTAGGTTGAAAAACAAAATCACAGTGATGATTTTCACTGAAAATTTTAAAAAGTGAAGTTTTATCAAAAACAGTGAAATTAGATGTTTATATTGTTATATGGGTAAAATCATGTTAAGAGCCCTTAAATTATGTTGGTGTGAAGTCTGTATATGTATTATGTGTTAATTCAGTTGTTAGAAAGTAGCTTGTAGGCCAAAATTGGCATTATTTTTGTTGTTACCGAAGTTGGTCGCCGATGATTATAGTTCGGCGCCGCAGCGGGGCCTCGCAGTACAAGTCTCGTACCGCAGTGCCAGCGCCACGCCGCAACGCCAAGTATTGGCCTGTGACTCACGCAATAGCGCTAGCACCGCGCCACAGCGTCGTCCCACAGTGTAAACTGTGGCGCCGCAACGCGAGTTAGCAGAATGGTCAGACAGTGTGTTTTAGTTACATAAAGTCTGAAAAAGTTGATTAAGTGAAATAGTATGACTGTTAGGATATAATTTTGATATTACTATACTAACAATGAGCATATTATTAATACTTAACGAGTGTTATTATTATTGATGTAACTTGATTATGTGGTTAAAAATCAAACCATACATGAAATAGATATGTATTTATAGAGTATTTGTAATGACTAATTATGTCATGATGACATGTATATAGGGTATTGTGAATCAAACTGTTACGGTTTAGCTTATATGCAAGGCAAGTTTTCTTACCCTATCTCGATTACAATTACGCAAGTTTCCTAAACCTTATTCTTATATTGAGCAACTTTCTTGTATTTAGTTTGTTTATGATTACGCAAGTTTTCTAATTCTAAACTTTCGTTGAGCAAGTTTCGTAACTCTAATTATATTATGCAAGCTCTTGAACCTTACCTCTTGATATTTAGCAAGTTTCTCTAAATCTTTAACTTGTTATTTAGCATGCAAGTTTCTACATTATGATATACTAAAGTTGAACAAGTTTTATCGTTTAATTTACTATTTGTTATGCATGCTTAGTATTCAATTCTAAATAACCTTAGCTTAATATTGTTCAAGCAAGGTATGTTATGATTATTCAATGTTTATGCTCTTAGATTATTCCTAAAGCATGACCTTAATATACAATGTTGATTCACTTATGGTTTGTTTCATAGCATAATATTATTACCTTTTTATTCAACTAATCCTTAGTTGATGTTCGTTAAACCTAAATTACCTTGAAACTTATCCAAACCAAACTTTCTTTGGTGCGGACTTGTATTCTTGCTGGGATGAACAACCCTATTATTAGAGGATAATTTACGCATAGCGTTGAAATGTTTGTGCACAATACATTGTACGAAGGGCTGATTCCCCTAAGTATGAGGAGTCCCTATAGTCTTATGACTGTTAAAGTTTAAGTTGAAAGATTACTTATAACTATGGACATAGTTCATGATCTTATGACCCTCAGATATATATATATATTTCAGAATTTTGATTATCATTAATAGAACATATTGTTCAGTTCTATTGAGCCTATTATTTGGTAATTGTTGTAAAGTTTTATTCATTGTCATTTCAAGTGAGCTTTGTTTGCTCACTCTTGCTTATATAACTATTACAGCTAAAGTTGAGAAGGTCGATGTACCTAGCACCAGTAATGGAAAAGGAAAGATTAACAAGTATTTAAGACTTGTAAACATGTTGACATTTTTGTTGTTAGACTTTATTTTAATTGTTGTAATGAAGTAATTTAAATTTTTCGCATTTGATGATTGTATTTAAAGGTTAGATAATCTGGGAGATTTTTATTAATCTAATCCTTTCATAAGAAGGTTTATTATTTAATTTTATTATGATTGGGTAGTTAGATATGAATGTTTTATCAAGTGAACACCAAATCCTGTGGGAACGAAGTACCCGAATTTGGGGGTGTCACAAGTTGGTATCAAAGCTTTAGGTTATGAACCTTAGGTGGGGAAAAAATCTTAGGAAGTAACCTTTGAAAAGATAGTGGTGATAAACTCTTATCGAGTTTTAAGGAAGAAGTAATAAAACACTGATGTGCTTATGTGATTTCAAACTATGTGTTCGTGAGTGTCGAGTAGTAACAAGTAATAATTAAAACTTAAAAAATTTTTGTTGTCAGGATGACTAATGTAGGAGAATCCAGTCAGGCTAGGGAGGAAGGACCTCAGATGCCTAGAGAGGAGGAGTCTCGTGACATTCAGGTGGTTTGGGAACAGCTACTTCCACGGGAGTCAGCTCCGTTGGTCACAGTGATTGAGTAGGAGGGTTTACCTTATGAGGATGATGATGTAGAAACAGATGAGGAGGATCCTGTTGAGATGCCACAGTCGAATAAGGATGACGAGGGCGAGGAGGACGAGATTCCACTGAACTCGATCGCTGCTCGTATGTACGATGAAGTATACGACCGCAATGTGGAACTTCAGGATACCGTCGAGGAGTTGGAAGAGATAGCAGTTGAACAACAGACCTCGATGGCACAGAAGGACGACGAGATCCAGGATCGAGAGGAACGTTTGAATAATGTCGATGAGAAGCTGGTCCACACTGAAGAAGAGAATGAACAAATGACAACGGAGATTGTAGAACTGAAGAATAAGTTGAAGGAAGAATCTACTAAGAGGGCAAGAGCCAAAGACGCGTACGAGGAAACTTATCAACGAGTTGGGATAGCAGAGAGAGACGCACAAGCAAAGAGGATGAAGATGGAGGAGATGAATAATGTATTCAACACCGTGATCAATCGAGCTCAAGATCGGGTCATGGGTTATCCAATTCAGTTCGAGACGCTGCCGCCGTACATATTAGAACGCTGAACAATGTTCCAGATTATGGAGGAAGAGTGTCGTAAGGCTACGCATCATCTTAGTAGGACATCGTAGAGAATGTACCTGATATGCGATTAATAATATGATAAATAATAGGCAAAACTATGTTTTTCACCACTAAACTTGGCACGTTTTACTTAATACACGATTGAACTTTTAATTTTTCGAATTACATCACTGAACTAATTATTATTTTACAATTAAGCCATTCCGTTAAAAAATATTGACAGACGTTAAATAATTGCTGACGTGGCACTGACATGGCAAAAAAAATAAAAAAATAATGCTGACGTGGCAAAAAAATATATAATACTCATTTTAAAGTTTTAAAAATAACAAAAACATAATAAAATAAAACAGATTTTTCTATAAAATACAATTTTTAATAAAATACAATTTTTTTAAAAAAACATAATTTTTAAAAAATATATACTTTTTTTTAAAAAAGCGTAACTTTTTAAAAAAAACATAATTCTTTTTTAAAAACAGATTTTTAAAAAACATATTTTTTTTAAAAAACATAATTTTTTTAAAACATAGTTTTTTAAAAACGTATTTTTTTAAAAAAAACATAATTTAAAAAAAAAAGCGAAACTATTTTTAAAAAGCATACTTTATTTTAAAAAATGTAATTTTTAAAAAGCGCAAATTTTTTTAAAGAACATAAATTTTTTTTAAAAACGGAACTTTTTTTAAAAAACACTTACTTTTTTAAAAAAAACATAAATTTTTTTAAAAAACAATTTTGTTTTTTCAAAAAACATAATTCTTTTTTAAAAGCAGATTTTTAAAAAAGCACAATTTTTTTTTAAAAAACGGAACTTTTTAAAAAAAGCGTAATTTTTTTAATAAAACTTAAATTTTTTTAAAAAATTATTTTTTTTCAAAAAACATAACTTTTAAAAAAAACCAGATTTTTTAAAAACGTAAATTTAGTAAAAATTTCTTTTTTTAAAAAAATTATGTTTATTAAAAAAATTACGTTTATTAAAAAAATTACGTTTAAAAAAAATTTATGTTTTTTTAAAACAATTATGTTTTTTAAAAATCTGTTTTTAAAAAAGAATTATGTTTTTTTTAAAATTTTTAAAATTCAGTTTTTAAAATTTTTTTATGTTTTTTAAAAAAAATACGTTTTCTAGAAAAATCAATTTTTTTAATAAAAATTGATGTTTTTTAAAAATCTGTTTTTTAAAAAAAGTATGTTTTTTTAAAAAAGTTCCGTTTTTTTTAAAATTTATGTTTTTTAAAAATCTGTTTTCAAAAAAGAATTATGTTTTCTAAAAAATGTTCCGTTTTTTTTAAAATATGTTTTTTGAAAAAATTTATGTTTTCTTTAAAACAGTCTGTTTTTTTAAAAAAGTTCCGTTTTTTTTAAAAAAAGTTTGTTTTTTTAAAAAAATTACGTTTTTTTAAAAAAAGTATGCTTTTTTAAAAAAGTTCTGTTTTTTTTAAAAATAATGTTTTTTTAAAAAAAATTACGTTTTAAATTTTTTTTATGCTTTTGAAAAAAAATTATGTTTTTTTAAAAAAATAATTATGTTTTTTTAAAAAAGTTACGTTTTGAAAAAAAATTTATATTTTTTTAAAAAAATATGTTTTTTTAAAAAAATATGTTTTTTTTTAAAATTATGTTTTTTTTAAAACTATGTTTTTTTAAAAAAATCTATTTTTTATTAAAAATTATATTTTTTAAAAAAATTTGTTTTATTTTATTATGTTTTTGTTATTTTTTAAACTTTAAAATGAGTATTATGTATTTTTTCGCCACGTCAGCGTTATTTTTTTATTTTTTTTGCCATGTCAGTGCCACGTCAGCAATTATTTAACGTCTGTCAATATTTTTTAACGGAATGACTTAATTATAAAATAATAATTAGTTCAGTGATGTAATTCGAAAAATTAAAAGTTCAATCGTGTATTAAGTAAAACGTGCTAAGTTTAGTTGTGAAAAACATAGTTTTGCCATAAATAATATGTAAATCCCTAGTGATAGGTAATCAATGAAATATGATGTTGATGTTATCCTGAAACTTTAGTAGTTCAGGAAAGTAATATAAATAGCAGTGATTCTATTGTTATTATGTTTTCAAAAAGATTATGAATGAATAAAAGTTATTATTTTATTTTATTCAAAGTGTTATGTGTTATGTGATGATTTTTTTTATGGGGTGCAAGTTAAGTAGAAAATACTTGAAGGAATTGAGTAATAATCTAATGAGTATATTTTAATAGAAAATGCCTCCAAGATGTCAATCACGACAGAGGACCCCTGAGGGATCTACCAACAATAACAACACCGAAGCTAACCCTGTTCAGCAGCTAGTGACGTTACTGATGGGTGCATTGCAGAATTAACCGCAGAATCAAGCTACAACTTTTAAGGATTTCAAGGCGATTGGACCACCAAAATTTTGTGGATCCATGAATCCAGTTCAGGCACAGACCTGGATCATGGAGATAGAGAAAGTATTCGATGTTGCGAGGGTAGGTGAGAATCAGAAGACTGCTTTTGCAACATTCATGTTGAAAGCAGAGGCTAGTTATTGGTGGCAGGCCAATAAAACTCGAGGAGGACAAGGGGTGATGACTTGGGATAAGTTTAAGGAGATATTTTTCATGACTTATTTCCCAGAGAGTTCGATGAATCAAATGGAGGTGCAGTTTTTAGAACTGAAGCAGCGATCAATGACGGTATCAGAGTATGCCACAAAATTTAACGAGTTGACGAGGTTTGTGCCATATCAAGTCAGCACAGATGAACGCAAGGCTTAGAGGTTTGAACAGGGACTAAAACTCTAGTTTGTACAGTAGGGTCTCCCTGTTCCAACTGAAGACATTTACAGCAGTAATGGAGAAGGCAATTCTCGCTGAAGGTGGAGGCGAGGTAGTAACGAAGTTTAATCAAGAATAGAAAAAGAAGAAGAATGAAGTGGAGGTTAAGAATGGTAGTGGTGGTAGTGGAAATGGTAATAATAACCTAAAGAGAAAATGGAATGGAAATGTGGGTGCTGGAAATCAGCAGGGTAACCAGTAGAATAAGAAGTTCAAAGCATGTACTAAACGCGGGAAGTTTCACAAGGGTGTGTGCTTAATGGGGAAACGTGTATGTTTTAACTATGGCCAGGAAGGTCACATCGCCCTAAATTGCAATCAACCCAAGAATAACGTTTGCTTCACGTGCGGATCAAAGGATTTTTTTGCTCGTGAGTGCCTAAGAAAAAAGTTGGGGAGACAACAGGAAGCAAGGGAGGTAGCAGTGGAGGTATATGGACCATTGTTGGACCAATGACATCAAACAAACCCATAGCCAGAACCTTCAACATGACTGTGCAAGATGCTATGCAATCAAAGGATGTTGTGTCAGGTTTTATCCCAATCAATGATATTGATGCTTATGTATTATTTGATTTGGGTGCTACTTGCTCGTTTATATCTGATGAATTTGCTAAGAGGTTAGGATTGCCTAGTAAAGAATTGAATTTCCCTTTAAACATAGAAATTGCGAATAAGGAAGTAATTCATGTTAGGTTCGTATACAAGAATTGTAGGGTGAATATTAAGGGAAATGTCATGATGGTAGATTTAATTCCGATAAAACTTGGAGAGTTTGATGTTATTTTGGGAATGGATTGGCTGTTCAATTATGGAGCGATAATTGATTGCCAAAAGAAATGTGTAAACCTTATGACTCTGTAAAAGGTAGTTTTCCATGGTAGCAAATCGCCTAGACATGCGAGATGTCTAACGATTATGCAGGCCAAGAAGTTGTTGAGTCAAGGCTGTGTGGGTTATTTAGCTTACATAGTCGATACTCAGAGGAAGGGTGTGAAACTGGAAGAGATACCAGTGGTTAGGGAATTTATAGATGTGTTTTCGGAAGATTTGCCCGGACTTCTGCCTGACAGAGAGATTGAGTCTGTGATCGACTTAGCACCAGGAACATCCCCGATATCGAAGGCCCCGTACAGAATGGCTCCGGTAGAGATGAAAGAACTGATGGTACAACTGCAAGAACTGTTAGACAAGAAATATGTTCAGCCGAGTATGTCACCGTGGGGAGCACCAGTGTTATTCATGAAGAAGAAGGATGGGTCAATGCGTCTTTGCATTGATTATAGGGAATTAAACAAAGTCACTATTAAGAATAAATATCCGTTACCAAGAATAGATAACTTGTTTGATCAATTGAAGGGTGCTAGATGCTTCTCAAAAATAGATTTGAGAAGTGGGTATCATCAATTAAAGGTAAGGAAGGAGGATGTACCTAAAATGGCATTCAGAACTCGGTATGAACATTACGAGTTTTTGGTGATGTCTTTTGGTTTGACCAATGCCCCTGCTGCATTCATGGATTTGATGAACAGGATGTTTAAACCATTCTTAGACAAGTTTATGGTGGTATTTATCGACGACATTATGGTGTACTCCAAATCTCAAGAAGAACATGTGGAACATTTAAGTTTGACGTTGGAGACACTAAGAAAGGAAAAGTTGGACGCGAAATTCTCTAAGTGTGAATTTTGGCTAGATCGTGTATAATTTCTTAGGCATGTGATTGACAAAAATAGAATTTCAGTGGATCCATCAAAAGTTGAAGCCGTAATCAAATGGGAACAACCAAGGACACCATCGAAGGTGAGGAGCTTCTTGGGACTGGCCGGCTATTATAGACGATTTATTCAAGATTTTTCCAAGATAACCACTCCATTAATAAATTTGATAAGGAAAGCTGTAAAATTTGTTTGGACGGAGAAATATGAAGAGAGTTTTTAAGACTTGAAAAAGAAGTTAAGTGTGGCACCTGTGTTATCATTACCAGATAATATAGGAAACTTTGTGGTGTATAGTGATGCCTCACATAAAGGATTGGGTTGTGTTCACGACAAAGTTATTACATATGCATCAAGACAACTGAAGGACTATGAGAAAGGATATCCGACTCATGATTTAGAGTTAGCTGCAATGGTATTTGCTCTAAAGATATGGAGACACTATCTCTATGGAGAAAAATGTGAGATTTACACAGGCCATAAGAGCCTGAAGTATATTTTCACTCAGAAGGACCTGAACATGTGTCAAAGAAGATGGATGGAATTGATAAAAGATTACGATTGTGAGATCTTTTATCATCTAGGCAAAGTGAATGTGGTTGCAAATGCTTGAAGCAGGAAAGGTCGAGAAAAGTTGATGTTGATAACCACTCAGGAGGAGCTTATTTCAGCAATGACAAAGCTAGAGTTAGAAATAAAATTTCCAAAGAAATCCGATGAACAATTATTCCAAATAGAAACTAGTCCAACTTTGGTGGACAAGGTAAGGAATGCTCAACTACAAGATGAAGAATGTGGAAAGATCAAAGAGAAAGTGGTAAAGTAAAATACAAGATCGATACCGAAGGGTTACTAAGATTCAAGGGAAGAATATGGGTTCCAGCTGTACCAGATATTAAAGAAGAAATCTTGACCGAAGCTCATAACTCAAGATACTCGGTTCATCCAGGAAGTACGAAGATGTATCAAGATTTACGACATCATTTTTGGTGGCCAAACATGAAAAGAGATGTCGCAGAATGTGTCACGAAATGTTTGACATATCAAAGAGTCAAGGCCGAGCATCAAAGACCAAGCATATTACTTCAACCATTGGAAATACCTGAATGAAAGTGGGAACACATCACAATGGATTTTGTGGTGGGTCTTCCAACTAATCAAAGAGGATGTGCTGCGATTTGGGTGATAGTGGACAGATTGACAAAATCAGCACACTTTTTGCCAATAAAGATTAGGTTCAATCTTGATTAGTTGGCAAGGTTATACGTTAAATAGATCGTTTTGAGACATGGAGTGTCAGTATCAATTGTGTCAGATAGAGATCCACGATTCATGTCAAACTTCTGGAAGAGACTACAAGAATACATGGGAACACATTTGAGAATGAGTACGACATACCATCCACAAACAGATGGCCAAAGCGAACGAACAATCCAGACGTTAGAAGATATGCGGAGAGCATGCATCATGGATTTTAAAGAGAGCTGGGATGAACATTTGTCGTTGGTAGAATTTACCTACAACAATAGTTACCAAGCAAGCACTGGCATGCCGCCTTACGAAGCATTATACGACAGGAAGTGCAAAACTCCACTGTGCTGGGATGAAGTCGGTGAACGCCAATTGTTATGACTGAAATTGGTACAATAGACTGCTGAAGTTGTCAAACTCATCAGAACAGGATTGGTAGCTGCTAAAGACAGACAGAAGAAGTATGTTGATCAACACAGACAAATTTGGGAGTTCGACGTAGGAAATTACGTGTTCTTAAAAGTTTCTCCTTGGAAGGGGAAGATTCATTTTGGTAAAAAGGGAAAGCTAAGCCCGAGGTTTATTGGACCCTTCGAAGTGATGCGAAGAGTAGGAGAAGTGGCTTACGAGGTAGCTCTACCTCCAGAGTTGGAAAATGTTCATAATATTTTTCATGTTTCGGTGTTACAACCATATAAACTCGATTACAAGCACGTGATCGAGTACGAACCATTACAGTTTGATAAGGACTTGTCCCATGAAGAGATTCCTATCCAGATAGTTGACAGGAAAGAACAGGTGCTCAGGAATAAATTAATACCTTCCGTGAAGATGATATGGAGGAACCACAATGCTGAAGAAGCTACGTGGGAACTCGAAGATAAAATGATGAAAGATTATCCTGAGTTATTTGTTTAATCCGTGTCTTCGATTCTGGGGACAGAATCTTTGTAAGTAAGGAAGAATGTGACGAATGATTTGTTTGAGTTGTAATTCTGGGGACAGAATCCTTGTAAGGAGGGAAGGATGTAACAATCCAGAATTTTAAATTGTAATTCAAAATATTTATTGAGTTATATAAATATTTTAATTGATGTGTTTATTATTGAATAAGTATTTATTTAATGTGATTTAATTTGATTATTTATTTGTTAAATAAATAATTTATGAGTTAAGAAAATTGATCATCATGAGATAATATTCTAATTTAAATTATAAATTAAGTTAGAGAGTTTATAATGATTGAATGCATTATTATAATGATGTTTCAATTTGAATTTGTAATTAAATGATGTGTTAGTTGATTAAATAAAATTATAATTATAAAGAAAATTATAATTATGTTGTATTAATTTATGTGATAAATTAATTTAATAAATTGTTATTAGAAATAATTAAATAGAATATTAAAATTTAATTAAATAAAGTGTGACCATAAACTATACTATAAAAGAGTTATTAAAATAAGTTAAAGGGGGTTAATTCAGTTTTGCCAAACAAGGCTTAAGGCATATTAAGTCTTTAATTTAAATATATTTTACCAAACAAGGCATAAGGATTAATTGGTTAATTTTAAGGTAGTTAGCCAAACAAGCCTTATGGCTTTTGATTTTCAAATAAAAAATAATTGATGTCAGTTAAAGTTATATTTATATTATATAATTAATACCTAAATTATTATTACGTTATAATATTAGTACGTAAGTTTAGAATAGGGAGGAAGAACACAGAAGAAGAAAAAGAAGAAAAAATTGAGAGAGAATTGGGGGAATTCTAGAGAGGATTTGAGAGAGAAATTGTGGGAAGGAAGCTTGTTAATCAAAGGAAAATCATCATCTTCTAAAACTAAGGTATCATCTTACTTTTACTTTTTAAAAAGTTTTAGTTTTATTCTACTCAAAAGAATTCTCTGTAAAAATTTGTGTGATGGTTAATTATTTGTTGTATATAGTTTTTATATGATAAATTGGTTGTTATAAAGTTGTTTTCATAAGTTTATAGATGAGTTATAGTAAATTAATTTATGTTATGTATTTATTTGTGAAGGAAACCATATTATAGTGAATTGGTATGAATATATATGAATATGGGTTAGTTTAAAGTAAAATTGAGGTTTAATTCTTTGTATAATATATAAATTGACTATTGATTTTGAAAGAAGATGAATAAACATAAACAAAGTATTTTGAATTAACTGTTTTGGTTGAAAATCAAAATCGCAGTGATGATTTTCACTGAAAATGTCAAAAAGTGAAGTTTTATCAAAAACAGTGAAATTAGATGTTTTAAATCCGATGTTTATATTGTTATATGGATAAAATCATGTTAAGAGTCCTTAAATTATGTTGGTGTGAAGTCTGTATATGTATTATGTGTTAATTCAGTTGTTAGAAAGTAGCTTGTAGGCCAAAATTGGCTTTGTTTTTGTTGTTGCCGAAGTTGGTCGCCGAGGACTATAGTTCGGCGCCGCAGCGCGGCCTCGCAGTACAAGTCTCGCGCCGCAGCGCCAGCGCCACGCCACAGCGCCAGCGCCACGCCGCAACGCCAAGTATTGGCCTGTGACTCGCGTAGCAGTGCCAGCACCGCGCCGCAGCGCCGTCCCACAGTATAAACTGTGGTGCCGCATCGCGAGTTAGCAGAATGGTCAGACAGTGTGTTTTAGTTACACCAAGTCTGAAAAAGTTGATTAAGTGAAATAGTATGACTGTTAGGATGTAATTTTGATATTACTATACTAAGTATGAGCATATTATTAATACTTAGCGAGTGTTATTATTATTGATGTAACTTGATTATGTGGTTAAAAATCAAACCATACATGAAATAGATATGTATTTATAGAGTATTTGTAATGACTAATTATGTCATGATGACATGTATATAGGGTATTGTGAATCAAACTATTACGGTTTAGCTTATATGCAAGGCAAGTTTCCTTACCCTATCTTGATTACAATTACGCAAGTTTCCTTACCCTATCTCAATTACAATTACGCAAGTTTCCTTACCCTATCTTGATTACAATTACGCAAGTTTCCTAAACCTTATTCTTATATTGAGTAAGTTTCTTGTATCTAATTTGTTTATGATTACGCAAGTTTTCTAATTCTAAACTTTCGTTGAGCAAGTTTTGTAACTCTAATTATATTGTGTAAGCTCTTGAACCTTACCTCTTGATATTTAGCAAGTTTCTCTAAATCTTTAACTTGTTATTTAGCATGCAAGTTTCTACATTATGATATACTAAAGTTGAACAAGTTTTATCGTTCAATTTACTATTTGTTATGCATGCTCAGTATTCAATTCTAAATAACCTTAGCTTAATATTGTTTAAGCAAGGTGTCGACGTCGAGATTTTTATTTGTCCCTTTTCATTACTTGTTTTTTTGTGTTCTCATTTTATGTGAGATTTGTTTGAAAAAACAAGTGAAAAAGGTCCGACATGTGTAATGTCAAAGATTAGACTGTAAGAGTTGCCAGTTGGTTTTTTAACTGGTTGTACCAACACAACCGAGAAAAGGTTTGCACATTGACCCAGTGATGTGACACTGCTAAACGGGTCGGTAAAACCGAGATTCATTAGGATTCGGGGACTTGCTTATGCGGAGGGAAAGTGTTAGGCACCCCCCGACATCCGTGTTACCATGGTGATCGCCACTTTTCAAGAAACTGTTATATAAATGTGTGTGTGTGTGTGTGTGTGTGGGTCAATGTGCTTTTATTTGGAAGTAGTGCGAGGCCTCGTTCGCACCTATATACACAGGGTTTGAATTTATATAAAATTTCATTTTTAAGCAAGATATGGCAGTGATGTTTTAAAAGAGGTTTTTCAAACCCAGTGCTCAATAGTAATTGAGACCTTTTACACTCCCATTTTATTCAATATTCGGCTTGGTTGATTTTATTTTCCAAATGCGAGGCATCTGTAAGAAAATAATGTACAAAAAGGTGCTGAATTCCTCGTGGGTATGAAAATCATCTGAGGAGATCCAAACATCACAGATAAATTTACAAGTTGCTTACAGCTGAAAAGGTCCATCACGGGAACCGAATCTAGATTCAGTGGACTGAACCTGTGATCACATGATTCCTAGGCTCACATGATGCCACAATTGATGAAAAGCAATAAGCAGGTATATATATAAAAGCTATAAATATATATATATATATACAGACATGATCACCAGCCACGAAGCACCTCCATGGGGGATCAAAAATATAAATAAAGCTGTAAAAGCGATCAACCGCCACGGAGGAAACTCCAGGCGGGACGAAATGTACAGAAAGCAGTAAAAAAACGGTCAACCACCACGAAGTAACTCCAGGTGGGACGAAATATATATATATATATATATATATATATATATATATATATATATATATATATAAAAGCATGCAAACGCACCGAATATAAAATTCAGGCTCATCGGACAAAGTCCAACAACAGTTAATATATATAAGTATATATATATTAAAGTAGTAAACGCACCGGATGTAAAATCCAGGCTCATCGAACATAGTTCGACACACAGTTCATATATATAAGTATATATATATATACGAAAGCATTTAAAAGCACCAGACATAAGTCTAGGCTCATCGAACATAAGTCTAGCCCAGACCGAAGTCTAGGCTCAATCGAGGCATAACTCGATGATGTTAGTCCATATATATATATATATATATATATATATATATATATATATATATATATATATATATATATATATATAAACTAAAAATAAACCACGGACCGAAGTCCGGGCATACACACGCAACACGACTCTCAATGTGAAGAACAGTGTGTGCAAAGATGAAGAGAAAGGCTTGAAAATGTGTAAGAAGGCTTACAGTGGGCTACCAAAGAAGACTTCAATAACTTGAAATGGATGAACACTCGGCTCCCGCCATTAAAAAGTAGCTATATATGAGCTTACAAGTGTTTAAAATGAGAAAGCACTCAATTTGGAGTGTGTACAGAGCAAATTAGACAGGGCTTTCTCGTTTTTTTCTCTTCCAAAATGGCCATCCCAAGCCCTCTATTTATAGAGGGTGGAGCCGCAGGTGAACCTAAGGCAGCCCGGGGTACCCCAGGCTTCGTGGGTCCCGCCGTCTCGAAGTCCGTGCACGTGTGCAACGTGATATCCCCTTAAACTTTCAAAATTACAATCCGGGCATCCGACTGAGGTATATAGGACCTATTTCGGATTGCCATTGTCGAGAGTTATGCAATGATATGGGATTAGAGGTTGTACGAAGTCATGAAGATGGGACGATGCCCTCCGGTCTTCAGCTTCAAATTATATCCATTACCCTGCGTAATAGTCACTCAGGATTGGTTTTCTTTGGTTCTTGTGGGATATTTTTGTGTAGAAATGTATGTCTGAAATGTTGAGACGAAGTGGCATCAAAGTGGCAAGATGATGACTTTGCCCTTCACTGGGGTTATCTCCGGTTTGGGTTGATAAAGCAGACGTTGCTCAGGGTTATCTCTGAGATTGGACTGTTGCAGGTGTTGAAGATCCTCAGTGTCATCTCTGAGGTGTGCCTGTCTTCCTGGTGTTATTACCAGGTCTTGTACTGAGTGCCTCGGTGTAAGCACCGAGGTCGAAGCTGATGGCATTTGAAATAAGCATTTCCGGGGTTATCTCCGAAACTGCAACTGCCTTCCTTGGGGTTATCTCCAAGGTTGGAATCGGCTATTCCCAGTGTTGGGACTGAGACTGAACATCTCAGGGTTATCTCCGGGATGAAGCGGTCTTCTCTAGTGGAATTTCTAGTATTAGAACTGCAGGCCTCGGGGTTATCGTTGAGGTTAGAACTGTTACTCTCGGTGTGTGTTCCGGGTTGAGGCTATTATTCCCGGTGTATTTCGGGGTTAAAACTGAGATTTCGGTAGTATCCGGACTGGATGTGAGTTATTTTCCAGGGTTATCTTTGAAAGACGAATCTGCCCTCCTACAATGTCAGTAACAGGTATGCAAAAAATTTTGAGTGTCTACCAATGCCCTTCTTTATTATATTCATGCAATGCAATAACATGGATAGGATAAAGAATCCTAGACACTTGAAATGCAAAAAGATAAATATGATGTAATATGGAGCAATATGATGCAAGTGTATGATGCATATGCATTGGTTTCCAACATGCTGGGGATAACTGCCGGCTCCCTGTTACTTCTACCGGTGATGGTAATGATGACAAGCTTGGATATGTGATCCAAACCTATCAGGATGTTGACGTTGGAGCTATCACCAAAGTCCTTAATCCTAGATACAGACTTTATTCCAAAGATATGCCTCTCATGTATAAAAGATCTGTGGGGATAAAGCTTTGTCTGTTTGAGGATGTGTATAACATATTCCATCATCGATCCTCCTTGTTGATGTTGATCTTCCCTGGTTTGCATCGCCAGGACATATCAATGTTCTGTTGGATTTACTGCCAACAGTATGTGTTGTCAGGGCTGCCCGACCTTCGTTGACGTGTGAACCAACGGTTGACCACGCGTTGTAACCCCTGTCGGGGCTCCATTTGATCCACTACTAATGTGTATATCAACGGATGAATTCCCTATTGGGGATAAATGCCAAGGCTGCTTGGACTTTGTTGATGTGGGTATTAACTGATGCAATCATCGGATGACCTCTGATGCGGCGTTGGGTTTACTTTCCAACGGATGAACTGACGTCAAGGTAGCTTGACCTTCGCTGATGTGCGTATCCATGGAGCGTGCGTTGTAACCCCTGTCGGGGATCTCTTTTTTGAGATTCCGTTGTAACCCCCGTCGGGGATCTCTTTTTTGAGATTGCGTTGTAACCCCCACCAGGGATCCATTTAAAAAGATTTGGGTGACGACCCTGAATTGACGGCATTGGACCTCTGTACGGTATTGCCGAATGTGATCTTGCAAAGATGGGGATCATTGGAATAGTATACCCTGTCTTCGGGAGAATACCAATGAATGATATGAGAGTCATAGTTGGGCCCAGAAAAACCAGGATTTCAGGCTATTCCGCTCAATCGCGTAGCTTTTTTATCCCTGATTTGGCCTTTTCAGCTTGTGAGAACTCCTTTGCAACTCGAACTGGACCGAGCCGGAGGGGTGGGACCCACGTAGGGGTGCCACAGGTGCACCTGCTGCAGCCGTAGATGGACCTGCGGCCATCCGTGGATGTAAATATCCTGCAGGTTGCTTTTATAAGTCATTTTCAAGTTGCGCCGCGAAGGAAATCTGAGAGCTCTGTCACCGTACAAGTGTTCTACACTGTCCTGATAACGTACGCATGTACTTTTTTCCAGTTTTTATTCGTTGGAAAATGACTTTTCATATGAAATGATCTAAACACGTAGTAGTGATTATGTATGCTCAAATGACTTGATAAAAAACATTTAACATAGTAAATGTTAGTATTAAACCATGCTGAACATAATAATGTGAAAAAATTTAACTTTTGAGACAATCAAATTGGCACCTTTTTTCTACTATTTCTTATCCTATTTGAGGACAAATGAGTACATGTGAAAAAGTAAAGTAATCCTGATAATTAGGCTACCCTTATGGATTGATGACTTTAATTTTTGGATGCAAATAGGATTTATGTGACTGTGGGCAGGTGTGCTATTGAATGGCTAGCTAGTCATGCCATGTGCATGTGGATAGTCCTATTTATAGAGGAAACTATGGCAAAATTTTCCAAAATGTAGGCATTGAGTAGTCATGCATTTTTAACTCTACTGTGGATGTATGTTAAAATAATGCATGCATTCATGCAGTTATTAAATGCATTTTGAAAATCTCCAGGTTAAAAAATACCACACCCTTTCTGAGGTGATTTGGAGACTTGTTGTCCAGATATTATAGATCTGGATCAGCCGAGTAGTTCCCGCAGGACCACTTCTGGTGTACGAAGGAGGGCTTCTGAAGTGCCTCGACCCCGTTCTGTTAGACAGCCTCATCAGTTGGTGGAGGCGGTGATACGTCCAGTCCGGGTTGATGTACCGGACGTCGAGGACGAGGAAGAGGATGTTCCAGTTGCGGACCCCGCTCCTGGTGCACATATTGCCCGTAGGGACCTCTTGAGTATTCAGGTGGCAAACCCAAAGCTTCTGGGTGATTTGAGCAAACAACCTTTGATGTATTTGCATGCCAATGAAGTATAAAGTTTAGATCTTAATCTTCCTTTTTTCCTATTGATGAGGAGTAAAGGATTCTGATGTCGATCTACATCTTGCAGGTTCCCGGTTTTACACAGCCTCGAGGAAACTGGTTCAGCATTCACTCCATGTACCAGGCGCTTCATCCTGACTATAGAGCGATTGTGCATGATTGGGGCTTTGGAGCATTCTTTTCCATCCTTCCCTGCCGTTGTCCCTGGGGTTACCTCAGGGCATTATTTGAGCGCTGGTTTCACTTGACCCAATCTCTCTATTTAATGGACTATGAGGTGATGATGACGCTGATGGATTGGCAGTTTATCACAGGTATGGAGTTTGGAAGGGAGCCAGTGCCTTGTACGACTGATATAACCCTTACTACTGTCAGATCCTTGTTAGGAGTTCCGGCAGAAGCGCTCAAGGGCAGGACTGTCCGTGCATGTCCTTTGAGCGTAGATGCTATGAGTGGGCTATTGAGCGAGCCCATACCAGCTGATGTCAGAGTCAAGGATCGCATGCTTCGGCGATTATTCCTAATGATCATTAGGGGCTGCTTCATAGCAGATAACTCCTCTATGGTGTCGCTCACTTTGATTAGCGTCACTCGATATGTGGACCATATAGGAGAGTATGATTGGGGTTCCTACACCTTTGCCTATTTCTTTTGGGCCATGCGTATGCGCTCGCAGGGCTTGACCGAGGCTTGGTTAGGATTTTACCCATTTCTGCTGGTAAGTATTTCTCTTATCATTTACCATGTACCGGTTAAGAGTGTTAACTGACAGCAGATGTTTGCCTTTGTATTGGCAGTTTTGGGCCTATGAGAGGCTCCCATGTTTACGTCCAGTGAGTGTACTAGGATTAGATACCTACCCACGAGGACGGCGATGGCATCATTCCATACTGGCGGAGGTCCCCGTAGCTGAGGGTTTTACTCATTGTCGCCTACAGTTGGAGTTGTTGACAGCGGATGTTATCATATGGAATCCATATTCTGGGGAGCATTTAGCCGTTGGATTTGAGGATGGGAACCCGACTGGTGTCGTGTACGTGATTTTCACCCCGTAGGGTTCCCCTCTTCACAGATGGAGGATGGGAGCTCTATTTAGGAGAGCGTGCTATTAATAGCACCACAGGGGAGATCCGTATACCGATCTTGCCTCCTGCCAGGCGTTATTGGCCTGTGTTGCAGTCACCCACTATTGATATCCTATTGTTGGGTGTTGACAATTTTGCATTGTCAGAGGGTCCTTGCACTCAGGATGTATTGTAGCATTGGTGGATCCCTTGTACCATTAGAGACCAGACCCGCGCCACTCAATTCATGGGGGATATGGTTCTAGGATCCGTGATGATGACGGATTGGCTAGCCTATTTCCAAGATCCGACTCATGTGACACAGATTGACAGCTTGACCCGGCTACTGGACCAGGCACATTTCTTTATCCAGCATTTGGGCAGAGATCCGGCAGAGATAGATTCGTTTGATCCTTCCAGCGTAGGGGCTGGCCCCTCAGATTACCCATTTGGCTTTGCCGGCGTAGATCCTCCTTTGTATAGGCTTGATATCCCTGTTGATAGAGATCCAATGACTTAGGAGTAGTTACATCAGGTGGACAAGATTGATGATGTAGATATTGACACCATTGTCTTCTTCTGATGTGTATTCTCTTTTTCTCTTTTGATAGGCCTCTGTTAGCTATTGGGTGGCTGTGCCCCATTCTCGCTATATCTTTTGATAGGCCTCTGTTAGTAGTAGGGCGTGTGCCCCATTTCCCTGTATTTTTAGTTGTACAGAGATGATGTATTAGATGATGATATACTTAGGAATTTATGTACAGTTTTTCCATTCCCTATATCATATTGCCATCTATTATCTATTATGCATGTATCATGTTATGCATGTGTATGTATGTCCAGAGATATTCAGCATTGACCCCTGGATGGTATTATGATACGGCCCACACAGATGTCTTCTTCGACAGTCAACCACTTAGATCACACCCTGCCATTATTGGGGGCATCCCGTCTGGGATATTGGTATGATAGTAACCGTAGATAAGCTGTTACAGCATACCATGACCCTTTTTATGTTTCAGGTTCCCACAGGATTCATGGAAGGCATGCTGGAGCACTGGATACCGGAGAGACAGGTTTTCCGGTTTGGGATCCAGGAGTTGACTCCAACTCTGGAGGAGTACGCACGATTGATGATGCTGCCACTGGACAGACCTTGCGTGCATATGGCTTTGGGGGACATGAGTTGACGGTTCATGACCCTCACTGGATTGAGGCGTAGGGTGGTTCTCGATGAGCTTACATCTGGCCACGTGATATCCCAACATTTTCTGTTTGACAGATTTGGCTCTGAGGAGAGTTATAGAAGACATAACGAAATTTTTTCAACACCGGAGGATCATTGGCGTCTGGCCAGAGTGGATGTACTGCTATTGTGCGTACTGTCATATGTCTATATGCCACGGTATATGGATGAGTTGGACATAGGAGTTATCATGGCAGTGAGAGCTCTCAGGGAGGGTCGTACCATCATACCGATGATTATAGGCGAGACATTGAGGTCAGCTACATACTACTGTACTTATCTGACAGAAGTATTTACGGGCAGTTTGGTCATGTTATTCTTGTGGTTTATGTCACATCTGAGACCGATTGGCACTTTCAGACGGCATGGGTATTGTTTCACCCATGATATAGCCATGTCATACTCATTTCAACCTGCGAAGTGTACGGATGCTATGTCTTGGTCCACCTTTTTAGCTGATATTGTAGACCCGTTTAGTATCTTGCCCTGCTCAGGGCTCAGCTCACCTTACAGCTTTGTTACTCATGCTCTGGGCATGGATTACATCCCTCTGGCTGGGTTGAAGGGCATGACTACTTACCATTCACTGGCCGTGATGTCGCAGTTTGACCAGTTTCAAGACTTTCATCTTTTCGAGGGGGCGCTGGGTCAGCGTTTAGCTTTTCGGTATCTTTCAACAGAGGACCGATCCCGTGTGTATGCATGTTGGGATCAGCGTGAGATAGCTATTTTCTCCATTAGTAATCCTGGTTGTTCTGCAGAGTATTCCGCATGGATGGAGATAGAGACTGTATCGGCTGAGGTAATATCCACATTGCCGAGTATTGACTCAGATGGCGAAGTGCCCATGGAGGACATTGATTCTCACACCGAGGAGGGGCCATCTACTGGGTTGACAGTATCTCCTTTAGATTCTCCCAGTACTAGCACTGTCGTGGTTCAGCATTCAGCACAGTACTTTGACTAGAGTCTTCATCTGATGACCTTTGAGAGAGATCAGGCTAGAGCCCTGATGTTGACAGCTCTTGATGGGAGAGACGCAACTCTATTAGAGAGGGACGAGGCATTGGCTCGTAGAGATGCCACTATTATTGAGCGGGATGAAGCCAGATCAGCCAGAGATGCAGTGATAGTTGAGCGAGATAGTGCCATATCTGCCCAGGATGTAGCCGTCACAGATAATACTGCAGTGAGGTCCCTTACCACTGGCATGCTTGCAGAGATGAGCACTTACACTGATGAGTATATGGTCACCATGCAGATGGCTGTAGATCTGTTGGGTCGTGTGGATATCCTCGTACAGGAGACCACAGCTTTGCCTCCTTCTTCGGAGAGGGATGCCATGTTGGGCTTGTTAGCTCGTATGCATACCGATCTGTAGATAGCCTTGTATTTTCCTGCACAGACTAGCTTAGCCATTTTGTTATGTACAGTTTATATTTTATATATCAAACATCATTATATGTAGCAGGAAAATATATTTTTGATCACTTCCCTTTTAGGTATGCTCTGATATTTGATTGATATTTTCCTGCTTCTTCAGGGCTTGTGATCTTGATGTATTCTGAATTCCTCCTTGCTGGATGGACATTGAGTTATCTCTGGATAGTTCAGAATAGATCATGGATCTGTATGCATCCCTACCATCTTTGGTGTCTTGGGACTGGTTTCTGTATAGAAATGTGGAGAGGATTGTGGCTTTCCTCTCTGAGATTAACCGCACCACAGATGGTCGGCAGTACCCCTATTTAGGAGGAGCCTAGTTAATTTCATCTCTTATGGATTGGTGTTGCTCTTCAAGGTACAACCGCAGCTTAGATTATCGTCAAATCTCCTATTCGCGAGGAGAGGTTGAGTAATTCCATCCCTTTGGTTTGAAGCCAATGAAATGTGGTGAATTGAAGTTTGATCCCAGTACCATTGATAAGTATTTGTGTTTTGGTAGGGGGTGAGACCGAACCATGAATGGCTGCCTACGTACTCCTGTTGAAGAGGAGATTAGGTCTGCGTAGTTCGAATCTGGTGTAAGAGGTTCAACGCTGTTTATGGCAGAAAGGGTGTAGAAGCTTTATTGATGAAGAATGTTGTAGAGGTGTTTTTGTGGTTTTTTGTTTTTTGTAGAAAAGGGTAGAAATATTTTTTTTTGTTTTTTGTTTATTACGACCGGGCCATATAGAATATGGTTGCCTACGTACTTCCGTGTATCAAGGAGATCAGGTCGACATAGTTCGACCCTCAGGACGAGTGGTGACCGAAAAAGTCTGAATCCCATGTGCAGGGTAAACTGCGGGGAAGAAAGATTAATCCCATGTACAGGTCAAACTGTGGGGAAGAACGTTTAATTCCATGTGCAAGAAAGGCTGCGGGGAAGAAAGTTTGATCCTAGGTTGAGGATAAACTGCAAGTGTGAAAAGTTTGATCCCATATTTGGGTAGCCAAACTGTAGACGTGAGAGGTTCAATCCATAGTGGGATGACCAAAGTTGTAAGAGCACAGTGAAGCCAGGTTGCTGGCTTAAAGAGTATGTTTCCCTGAGGGGCAAAGTGTGGAAAAGAGTTGCATGTGGTAAAGGGTTAAAGAACCGGAATAACTGGTGATCTGCTGATCCAACACCAGGATGTTTGCTTGATAGTAACTTCAGACATAGTACCGTTTCACGGTGTCCGAGTCGATAAGCTGTAGAAATTCATCGTCGTCCATTTCCTGCAATCTGAGAGCACCTCCTGTCAATACCTCCTTAACAATAAATGGGCCTTCGAAGTTAGGAGCGAATTTTCCCTTAGACTGATCTTGGTTGTCTAGGATTTTCTTCAAAACCAAGTCATGTTGTTTAAACTGCCGTAGACGGACTTTTCTGTTGTAGGATCTGGCGATCCTTTGTTGATATAATTGACCATGGAAGATAGCCGCGGTTCGCCTTTCGTCTATCAGAGACAACTGGTGATACCTGTCTTGTACCCATTGATCTTCATCCAGCTGAGCGTCCATCAACACTCTAAGGGATTCCATTTCTGCTTCTATGGGGAGTACTGCCTCCATCCCATAGGTTAATGCGTAGGGGGTTGCCCCAGTTGAAGTGCGCATTGATGTTCTGTAGGCTAACAGAGCAAGAGGCACTAAGTCAGGCCATCATTTGTGGTTGGCGGACATCTTTTACATGATCTTCTTAATGTTTTTGTTAGCCGCTTCAATAGCACCATTCATCTTTAGACGGTAGATGACGGAATTAAGGTGTTTGATGTGGAATTTACTGCACAACTCCTCCATCATTTTGTTGTTGAGGTTCTTAGCTTTGTCTGATACAATTACCTCTGGTTGTCCATATCGACAAATGACATTGTTTCTGATGAAAGCAATGATGACTTCTTTGGTAGCCCTGGGAAAGGAGGCTGCTTCTACCCACTTGGTAAAGTAGTCGATCATGGTGAAGATGAAGCGATGTCCATTACTGGCTTTGGGCTCGATGGGCCCAATCACGTCCATTCCCCACATTACGAAGGGCCAAGGTGAACTCATATTGTGGAGCTCCCGTGGAGGGGCGTGGATAGCATTCCCATGAATTTGGCATTGATAACATCTCTTGACGTGGTCATTGCAGTCAGCATTGAGAGATAGCCAGTAATATCCTGTCCTAGGGATCTTCTTAACAAGAAGGGGGCTACTCATGTGTGGGCCACATACTCCACTATGGACCTCATCCATGAGTCTTTGAGCTTGATCCATATCCAGGCATCTGAGGAGACCTAGATCTACATCACTTTTATAGAGTGCATCTCTGCTCAAGTAGAATTTCATAGCAAGTCGATGAATCCGCCTTTGCTCAGTCAGGCTCGCCTCAGCGGGTGTAGATCCATCTCGCAAGTACTCCTTGATATGCTGATACCAAGGTTGTTGGATGGGAGGTAGCTCACCCGATACTTCTCCAACATAGTTCCCATAGGCTTGTGCCTTTTGCAGGGCTAATGTGACGCTTGGCATATGTTCCTTGTCAGGTATGTGAATCAAGGAGGCCAAAGGAGAAAGGAGATCTCTTCGAACTCCGAAGCCATCTATAAAACTTACCAATGGTAAGGCAACAAATGTAGCTCTTTGGTTTGATAGATTCCCGTGGATTGTTTGACTACCAACTCTAAATCCCCAAAGACAATTAACCGCCTAATACCCATTGAATGGGCTAGTTTTAGCCCCATGATACAGCCTTCATACTCAGCTGTGTTGTTGGTGCTGACAAACTATAATTTGACGGCAACGGGATACTGCTCCCCCGTACTGGATACTAGAACTGCTCCAGCCCCAGAACTTTCCATATTAACAGCTCCATCAAAATACATGTTCCATGTTTGACGTGTATCCCTTCATCGGGGAAGTATGTTTCCAAGGGTTTGAAGTCCCCTGAAGGTGCGGCGGCCAGTTGATCCGCACTTCCTTGACCTTTAATGGACTTTTGTGTCACGTAAACAATGTCAAATTGTTGCAGAATCAACTTCCATCTGGACAATCGACAATTTAGTATGGGTTTACTGAACACATACTTACTGAACACATACTTTAGAGGATTCACGAGGGATATGAGATGGGTTGTGTGCCCATGGAGGTAATGTTGTAACCTCATGGCAGCCTATGCTAAAGCACAACAAGTCTTCTCAACCAGAGTGTACTTGTGTTCACTGCTACTGAATCTTTTGCTGAGGTAATAGATAGCTCATTCTCGGCCTCTATCGTCTTTCTGACCCAGCATGCAACTCATGGCATTGTCACTTATGGACATGTACATGAACAGGGGAACATCATCCCTGGATGGTACCAAAATAGGAGATTTGACTAACTGTTCTTTGATGATAAGGAAGGCCTTTTGGCACTCATCATTCCATTTCATGGAGGAGTTCTTCCTTAACAGCTTGAAGATAGGCTCACAGGTTGCTGTGAGTTGAGAAATGAATCTACTAATGAAGTTAATTCTTCCCAAAAATCCCTGTATTTCTTTCTCTGTCTGAGGAATGGGCATTTCCATAATGGCCTGGATTTTGATGGGATCCAGCTCGATTCCTTTATGGCTGACTAGAAATCCTAACAACTTGTCTGATTTAACGCCAAAGGCGCACTTGATTGGATTCAACTTCAAGTTGTACTTATGCAACCTGTTGAAAAGCTTTTTAAGATGGTCTAGGTGGTCTTCCTCCCTCCGAGACTTGACAATGATGTCATCCACGTAGATCTCGATCTCTTTGTGCATTAAGTCGTGGAAAAGAGCCATCATAGCTCTCTGATAGGTAGCTCCGGTATTGATGAGACCGAACGACAACCGTCTGTAGCAAAAGGTTCCCCAAGGCGTGATGAAAGCAGTTTTCTCACGATCTTCCTCAGCAACCATGATCTAATGGTATCCCGTGAAGCAATCAGCGAAGGAGTACATGCCGTATTAAGCAGTATTGTCAATGAGAATGTGGATAAATGGTACGGGAAATCTATTTTTAAGGCAAGCTTTATGCAGATCCCTATAATCCACGCAAACTCGAACCTTTCCTCCAGGCTTAGGCACGGGCATGATGTTGGATATCCATTCAGGATAGGTGGACATCATGATAATACCAGTTCGAAATTGTTTCACAATTTCTTTTTCACTTTTAAACTCCACTCAGGTTTTAATCGCCTGAGTTTCTGCTTGACTGGCTTAAATCCCTCTTTAGTGGGAAGGCGATGAAGAACAATGTCAGTGGACAAACCCACCATGTTTTCATGAGACCATGCAAACACATCCTGGAATTGGGTTAGTAGTGTAACCATGTCATTCCTCTGGTTTGGGGTAAGGTCTGAACCAATCTGGATTAACTTAGTGTTTTCTAAGGTTCCAAGATTAAAGGAGGTGGTTTGATCAAGGTTGGGTTTAGGTTTGTCTTCGACCCATTCTTTGATCTCCGGAGTCACCTCAATGTCCTCTTGTATTTCTAGCAAGTCTGAGTCCAACTTTTCATCAAAGTTACAATCCTTGTGGAGAAGAGGCATCTTATCAGCAAGTACATGCATATCTAAGTTCAGAGTCCTGAAACAAAATATGCTTTCACTTTATATATATGAAACTGTTTAATCATACATAATGTTAGCATGTACGGACAAAATAACTGCTAATACTGTACAGAAAAGTAAGCAGTTATGATATCTACAGGGCAGAAAGGAGTCCTACCCATTTTACCCTTGTTAACCAATGCAAAGAGTGCTGCTCTAATTGGCAAGGGCAAAGTCCTGGGGGACTGCAATGATGGAGGGGCTGTCATCATCCTCCTTCTCCTGAATGATGACCATTACGTCTGGGCAATCATCGTTTGGGGTATATCTGTTAGTATGTTCATCATGTACAATGATGCGTACACCTGACATCATTTGGACAATATCTTGCTTAATTCTTCATTCCTCTTCTTCCACCTTGGGATCTGGAACAAAGACTTCCTTCTCCTTTATCGGTATCGGTTTAGGAAATAACATAGCCATTCCGTTGGCTGGCACCCTTACCGGAGATTGTGAAGACTCTGGATGTTCAGGTGGAAATAATAGTCGTGTGGCTGAAGTGGAAGGAACCAGTTTATGCTTATGTGGATTCCTATGATTGGTCCTGGCAGAATAGCCTAGTCCAGCTATCCCAGTTTGACTGGACATTTGGATCTGGTGCTTAATACCCTGATGATTTTTTTCCAGTCCTTGTCCAGGCTGGTGTCCCAATGACATCATTTCTTGAGTAGCTGCCATCACTTCGGCAGAAATCTTGGGTATGGGGAATGGTGTCCCAATGGCATGATATTGAGGATTGCTTACTTCCAAAGCGTGGAAACTGACCGGCTTAACATCAGAATTGAAACTGATAAGCAGTATGTCACCCTGTTGAGGGCATTTTGGTTCAGCGTTGACTGTGACTAGGCTATTGTTGATAATGTATTTAAGTTGCTGATGAAGGGTGGAGGGGACTACCCCGGCCATATGAATCCACGGTCTCCCTAGCAGCAGGTTGTATCCTGTATCTATTTTAAGCACGTGAAAAGATACACAAAATGTATGAGGACTAATCTCAATTGGCAGCTCAATCTCTCCGACTAAATTCCGGCGAGATCCATCAAAAGCTTTGATGATCGTATGGCTACTTCAGATTCGATTGAGATTGACATTCATCTTCAACAACGTAGCATATGGACAGATATTTAGAGATGAACCTCTATCTATCAAGAATCCAGGTAGCATATATCCGGAGGACAAGATCGTAATGTGTAACAGCTTGCAATGACCGGTCCCTTCGGGCGGTATGTCATCATCAACATAAGAGATCACATTATTGTTGAAAATGTGATCAACCAAATGTTGAAAATTTTCTCCATCCACTGATATCGGCAAGTAGCTTCTTCCAAAACCTTCAACAAAATCTTCTGATGATCTTCAGAAGTTAAAACCAAGTCCAAGATTAAAATTTGATGTGGAGCTTCTCTTAAGCTTAAAACCACCTTGGCTTTGTTATTACCCATAGCACGGAGGAATTTTTCAATCTTCTCTATGGGAATTTTCCCCTTTGATTTAATAACAGGCTTTATCACCCGTTGGGGAAGATACAGTGGATTCTCCTTCGACACTGCAGTAGTTGTATGATATGTGGATCCTTCAGCTTCTCCATAATTCCAGGGAACTTTCTACAAGCTGACAACAGGATATTATGGTCGGAATGGTAGGTTTATTGGCTCTGGAGCAGCCACCTTCAAAGGATTGTTAATTCCTCTGAGTTGAATCGTGAGTGGTTTAACGGTCTTATCAGCCTTAGAGGATATAATTGCTACCAATCCCTTTCATTTAGTGGGACAAGTATTTTCACTCTCAAATAGCACAGTATCATTGTCTGCTAGTTGCAGGACACCTGTAAGACCCCAAATTTTATGAAATAAAAGTATTCAATTTTTCTTATAATTACTATTCAGTAAATGGTTAAATTGATAAAAGTTTAAAGTTATGAGTGAAATATGATTTTTTTTCAAAATAAGCAAGTGGTTATAAAATAATCATTGTTGTCGGGGAATATTCGTTTGGTCGTGGAATATTCTTTCTGTCGGGGAATATTCGTACGACGGCGCAGCCATTTGTGGGCCCCATAACAGAATAACTGTCGGGTGAAGAAAACAATAAATTTGAGTTTTTACAAATAACGGCGAAGTTGTTACCGTTAACACTGTTGGAATACCCGGTGATTAAAATACAGTAATACGCGTTATTGCACAGTAGCACACGGTATTGCATAGTATTTTTGAAATTATTGATTCTTACGTAAGAAGGCACTACTCAATAATTGTTACAGTAATTACTGTTCAATATTTTATTTTATTGATTCAATAATTGCTACGTTGAAATTTTGTATTATTGTTGTTCAATAATTGTTGCTGCACATTATTTCCCATTATCAGATCAATAATTCATATTATTTGAATAGTATTATTAGATAGCATTATTGGCAATGTCTAGAAAGTTCTGTCTAAGGAGAGGTTTGGTCATCTAATTGCGCGCCAGTAAGGAGAAATCCTTATTGGAAAGCCCCCTCTTTCCTGGGAACGGCCTGGTTGTCATAAATGTGATTCTGTAATATTATTTGTGAATAATTAATTATTGATTCATATGATAAGGAAATATTTATATTATGTGGATATAAATGAGGGATATATTTTTGTGGTTAAAAAATAAAGGAGTTAATGTTGAGATTTTTATCCGTATTTTTGTCGGAATGGAGGTATTAAAAAATCAGGGTTTTTGAGATATTTTGCGGGGGTTATAATTTTTAATCCGACCGTTGGATCGTGGTAATTTTTGGATATGTTATACATATATAAGTTGAGTATATGTCCACAAATTTTGAACCGTTAAAAATGAACGTATGATTTATTATGAATTTTACGAGATGACTGGTTCAGAAATTGTTGAATTTTCGGAGTTAATCATTTTGGTGGAAAATTCTAGAATTGGTGGGCCCCACTTGTGGTTGGTGAAGAAATGTGCTGAATTATATTTCAAATGTGGTGGGTGGGAATAGTAGCAGGTAAAGCCATCAGGTTGCAGGTCAAACCTACCAAAATTTTCCTATAAATAGAGGGCTAAGTTAGAATTGAAAATCACACCAGAAACATAAGCTTTCTCTCTTTCTCTCTCTATATTATGAAGCATATTTTGTGAGTTTTTAGATACTTGGTGAGTTTCTATTCATCAGTGCAAGTTTCCTTCAGCATCATATTCGATATCCAGTCAGAAGTACTGCTCTTTTGAGGTAAGGGATAGTAAGGGATTGTAAGGGATAGTAAGAGATTTTAAGGGTTGTTATGATTTTCAGTTTCGTAATTTTTCTGATCTTCAAAAATTCTGGAAAAATTTGAAATGATATTTTGATGAGTTTTCTTGATTGTGTCCAAAAATGGTGATTTTTGGATGTATAGATTGAGAGTTATGAATTTTATGAGAAAAGACTATTTTAGAAGTAACAGCTTATAATTCCTTGTGGTTAACTCCAAAATTGATGAAATTTTTATTGGGAGTACATGTATATGATAGAAGTATACTCTGTAAATTTCAAAATTTTTAGACAAAAGTACAATTTTTGATAAATGTCTAAATATTCGGCTATTTTGGCCATATGAAAAATAGTAAATGACTTTTAAAAATTCTGAGAAAAATATATGTTCACTATGGGACTATATTATGCTAAATCCCAGAAAAAAAATATTTTTGGAACTGATTTGGTATTTTTCATGAAATGGTCTAGTTATGAGTAAATGAATTAAATATGTTTTGTGAAGAAAGAAAATTGAAAAATAGGATTTTATGGCTTGAGAATCCTATATGAGGTATATGCAGATTTTTGATGAGGGTTTTGGTTATTGATGATGAAATCTTAAGAGTTGGCATTTTATGATGATTAAATGCATTAATTAGTAAAGTGTAAACAATTTAAATAAATTGTTTATAAGCTTAAGAAATGTTATTCTTTCAATATCATTATACCGAAATATTGGTATGAATTTTATTGTGGAATTTCTACCTTTTTGAGTCGGTGTTACTATTCACGAGTTACTATTCACGAGTTACTATTCATGAGTTACTATTCACAAGTTACTATTCACGACAAAATTGGTTTCTTTTACTAACCAAATTATAGTTGATTTATGAATATTACTCTTGAGATTAAATCTATATGTTGATTATATTGATTTTATTATCATATATAACATTTTTATAACCCTGATGTTGAATTTCTCTTTCACTAGAGTGTAAAGATGGGTAGATTATTGGTATGATCATGACTAGGGTTCTCTTTGGCCTGTAGTGCAAAGTTGAATTGTGACTGGTATGATCATGACCATTGAATTTACAATTGAATATCTTTAGCTTAAGTGTAAAGATGAATTGATTAACATGGTTATAATTATGGTGTATATAAATTCTGAAATGATTATATATTTCTTTGAGATATGAATATATTTGGCCTGTAGTGCAAATATGAATTGTTGAGGAATATCTTTGGCCTGTAGTGCAAAGATGAATTGCAGATGAATATCTTTGGCCAGTAATGCAAAGATGAACTGTGGATGAATATCTTTGGCCTGTAGTGCAAAGATGACTTGTTGATGAATATCTTTGGCCCGTAGTGCAAAGATGAAGTTATTAGTATGATTATAAACAGGAATTGTGATTTGGTATAACCATGATCTTTGATGTTTCAGGTAAAGACAGGTGATGAAAATATTCTTCGTCCTGGGTGCGAAGAAAAATTTATAGTCACAATTATGATTATGAGTTATTCATATGATTGTGGAAAGGAACTGTTGAGTGATGTTACAGGGATAAAACATTGTTGGTGGATTTTTAACATGGAGAAGATAATAGACTTTATAGTCTATTTGACTCTTCTAATGGATTGCATGTTCCGCTGCAACTATGGTTGAAATTTTTTATCATCTACCATATGTTCTAAATCTCTGATTTATTATTGATGAAGATTATTGATAATTTATTTATCTTTAGTCATGATATTCTTTACTGAGCTAGTTGTGCTCACCCTTCTGTTCACAATTCCTTTCAGGTAATAAGAGTGTAGGTGGGTCGAGCGAGGGTAACGGGGAAATAGAACGGTGGTCTCTAGCTGTGGATGTTCTCCCGAAACAGTATAGAAAAGTTCATTTAGTAGTTATATTTGGTGAATCCAATAGGGTAAGGTGTACCCAACGTTGGAAGGGTGTTTTGCCACTATCATACAAGATGTCTAACGACATACAACCTCGTGCCATCATAGGACAGGGTTGTGCTCATCCACTTGCTGAGTATATCTATGGGCACTACCTATATAATCTTGGTGTTTGTTTGAAGTATAATTCTCAATTAGAGACAGTGGAGATAATGATAAGTCAAGAGAAGACTCACCATTGGGAAGAATATGATAGTAATCTTCTCGTTTTTCTTTGGGGTCTATTGGGTCAACCAAGGATAATTCTGTGGCCATATGATATCTATCATAACCTAGACGCATGGCCTCCCATGTACGAAGGTTTCCTTGAGCACTTCCCAAAGATTCTAATTTCTAAAATAGTTTTTGACTATACCTTTATGTAAGGTGTCATTGTGAGGTGATGTCCACGGTTGGAACATGAGTCACATTTGGTATATATTTGTATCCAAACTCACAGCATATGTGTTTTTGTATTTTGCACGACAATTGTTGTAATAAAGTTATAGTTGTTTTCTGTACCATGTATTTGGCGACTCAGAATGGGTTGGGTGGAATGGACCTATTTTGGGGTTGTTACATTTGGTATCAGAGCTATAAGTAAAGAGCCCCGAGCCTCTCGCTGGTGACTTCCTGTTGATGGGGGATGCACCGAAGCCAGACTCTCCGTAGGGGACGCCGTTCTGCGGTGGCAAGCTGATAGGTATCAATGTAAGGTGCTGACATAGGTTGGTGTCCAGAGTTATATTTGGTATCAGAGCTTAGGGATATGATCTCTGGCGGAGATCGGGGAATATAACTAGGAGGTGAGAGATGAGTAAATCCTTCGCTAGTGTGTCCTACCTAAGCTTATTTGTTGGTCAGTCATAATGTGATATGTTAATTTGTTCAATTAACCCTTATTTTGAAGCTGTATTCTAGAATGATATCTGAAATACAGGAGATGAGCAATGGAGAAATCATGATGATAGGGAAGATGGAATCTGAAATGAAAGCAAGGTATTCTCAACTCTTTGAAATACCAGGTACGTAAATTTCGGGGACGAAATTTCATAAGGAGGGGAGATTGTAAGACCCCAAATTTTATGAAATAAAAGTATTCAATTTTTCTTATAATTACTATTCAGTAAATGGTTAAATTGATAAAAGTTTAAAGTTATGAGTGAAATATGATTTTTTTTCAAAATAAGCAAGTGGTTATAAAATAATCATTGTTGTCGGGGAATATTCGTTTGGTCGTGGAATATTCTTTCTGTCGGGGAATATTCGTACGACGGCGCAGCCATTTGTGGGCCCCATAACAGAATAACTGTCGGGTGAAGAAAACGACAAATTTGAGTTTTTACAAATAACGGCGTAGTTGTTACCGTTAACACTGTTGGAATACCCGGTGGTTAAAATACAGTAATACGCGTTATTGCACAGTAGCACACGGTATTGCATAGTATTTTTGAAATTATTGATTCTTACGTAAGAAGGCACTACTCAATAATTGTTACAGTAATTACTGTTCAATATTTTATTTTATTGATTCAATAATTGCTACGTTGAAATTTTATATTATTGTTGTTCAATAATTGTTGCTGCACAGTATTTCCCATTATCAGATCAATAATTCATATTATTTGAATAGTATTATTAGATAGCATTATTGGCAATGTCTAGAAAGTTCTGTCTAAGGAGAGGTTTGGTCATCTAATTGCGCGCCAGTAAGGAGAAATCCTTATTGGAAAGCCCCCTCTTTCCTGGGAACGGCCTGGTTGTCATAAATGTGATTCTGTAATATTATTTGTGAATAATTAATTATTGATTCATATGATAAGGAAATATTTATTTTATGTGGATATAAATGAGGGATATATTTTTGTGGTTAAAAAATGAAGGAGTTAATGTTGAGATTTTTATCCGTATTTTTGTCGGAATGGAGGTATTAAAAAATCAGGGTTTTTGAGATATTTTGCGGGGGTTATAATTTTTAATCCGACCGTTGGATCGTGGTAATTTTTGGATATGTTATACATATATAAGTTGAGTATATGTCCACAAATTTTGAACCGTTAAAAATAAACGTATGATTTATTATGAATTTTACGAGATGACTGGTTCAGAAATTGTTAAATTTTCGGAGTTTATCATTTTGGTGGAAAATTCTAGAATTGGTGGGCCCCACTTGTGGTTGGTGAAGAAATGTGCTGAATTATATTTCAAATGTGGTGGGTGGGAATAGTAGCAGGTAAAGCCATCAGGTTGCAGGTCAAACCTACCAAAATTTTCCTATAAATAGAGGGCTAAGTTAGAATTGAAAATCACACCAGAAACATAAGCTTTCTCTCTTTCTCTCTCTATATTATGAAGCATATTTTGTGAGTTTTTAGATACTTGGTGAGTTTCTATTCATCAGTGCAAGTTTCCTTCAGCATCATATTTGATATCCAGTCAGAAGTACTGCTCTTTTGAGGTAAGGGATAGTAAGGGATAGTAAGGGATTGTAAGGGATAGTAAGAGATTTTAAGAGTTGTTATGATTTTCAGTTTCGTAATTTTTCTGATCTTCAAAAATTCTGGAAAAATTTGAAATGATATTTTGATGAGTTTTCTTGATTGTGTCCAAAAATGGTGATTTTTGGATGTATAGATTGAGAGTTATGAATTTTATGAGAAAAGACTATTTTAGAAGTAACAGCTTATAATTCCTTGTGGTTAACTCCAAAATTGATGAAATTTTTATTGGGAGTACATGTATATGATAGAAGTATACTCTGTAAATTTCAGAATTTTTAGACAAAAGTACAATTTTTGATAAATGTCTAAATATTCGGCTATTTTGGCCATATGAAAAATAGTAAATGACTTTTAAAAATTCTGAGAAAAATATATGTTCACTATGGGACTATATTATGCTAAATCCCAGAAAAGAAATATTTTTGGAACTGATTTGGTATTTTTCATGAAATGGTCTAGTTATGAGTAAATGAATTAAATATGTTTTGTGAAGAAAGAAAATTGAAAAATAGGATTTTATGGCTTGAGAATCCTATATGAGGTATATGCAGATTTTTGATGAGGGTTTTGGTTATTGATGATGAAATCTTAAGAGTTGGCATTTTATGATGATTAAATGCATTAATTAGTAAAGTGTAAACAATTTAAATAAATTGTTTATAAGCTTAAGAAATGTTATTCTTTCAATATCATTATACCGAAGTATTGGTATGAATTTTATTGTGGAATTTCTACCTTTTTGAGTCGGTATTACTATTCACGAGTTACTATTCACGAGTTACTATTCATGAGTTACTATTCACAAGTTACTATTCACGACAAAATTGGTTTCTTTTACTAACCAAATTATAGTTGATTTATGAATATTACTCTTGAGATTAAATCTATATGTTGATTATATTGATTTTATTATCATATATAACATTTTTATAACCCTGATGTTGAATTTCTCTTTCACTAGAGTGTAAAGATGGGTAGATTATTGGTATGATCATGACTAGGGTTCTCTTTGGCCTGTAGTGCAAAGTTGAATTGTGACTGGTATGATCATGACCATTGAATTTACAATTGAATATCTTTAGCTTAAGTGTAAAGATGAATTGATTAACATGGTTATAATTATGGTGTATATAAATTCTGAAATGATTATATATTTCTTTGAGATATGAATATATTTGGCCTGTAGTGCAAATATGAATTGTTGAGGAATATCTTTGACCTGTAGTGCAAAGATGAATTGTAGATGAATATCTTTGGCCAGTAATGCAAAGATGAACTGTGGATGAATATCTTTGGCCTGTAGTGCAAAGATGACTTGTTGATGAATATCTTTGGCCCGTAGTGCAAAGATGAAGTTATTAGTATGATTATAAACAGGAATTGTGATTTGGTATAACCATGATCTTTGATGTTTCAGGTAAAGACAGGTGATGAAAATATTCTTCGTCCTGGGTGCGAAGAAAAATTTATAGTCACAATTATGATTATGAGTTATTCATATGATTGTGGAAAGGAACTGTTGAGTGATGTTACAGGGATAAAACATTGTTGGTGGATTTTTAACATGGAGAAGATAATAGACTTTATAGTCTATTTGACTCTTCTAATGGATTGCATGTTCCGCTGCAACTATGGTTGAAATTTTTATCATTTACCATATGTTCTAAATCTCTGATTTATTATTGATGAAGGCTATTGATAATTTATTTATCTTTAGTCATGATATTCTTTACTGGGCTAGTTGTGCTCACCCTTTTGTTCACAATTCCTTTCAGGTAATAAGAGTGTAGGTGGGTCGAGCGAGGGTAACGGGGAAATAGAACGGTGGTCTCTAGCTGTGGATGTTCTCCCGAAACAGTATAGAAAAGTTCATTTAGTAGTTATATTTGGTGAATCCAATAGGGTAAGGTGTACCCAACGTTGGAAGGGTGTTTTGCCACTATCATACAAGATGTCTAACGACATACAACCTCGTGCCATCATAGGACAGGGTTGTGCTCATCCACTTGCTGAGTATATCTATGGGCACTACCTATATAATCTTGGTGTTTGTTTGAAGTATAATTCTCAATTAGAGACAGTGGAGATAATGATAAGTCAAGAGAAGACTCACCATTGGGAAGAATATGATAGTAATCTTCTCATTTTTCTTTGGGGTCTATTGGGTCAACCAAGGATAATTCTGTAGCCATATGATATCTATCATAACCTAGACGCATGGCCTCCCATGTACGAAGGTTTCCTTGAGCACTTCCCAAAGATTCTAATTTCTAAAATAGTTTTTGACTATACCTTTATGTAAGGTGTCATTGTGAGGTGATGTCCACGGTTGGAACATGAGTCACATTTGGTATATATTTGTATCCAAACTCACAGCATATGTGTTTTTGTATTTTGCACGACAATTGTTGTAATAAAGTTATAGTTGTTTTCTGTACCATGTATTTGGCGACTCAGAATGGGTTGGGTGGAATGGACCTATTTTGGGGTTGTTACAACACCGCTATCGATTAAGTTCTAAATAAAGTGGCAGAGTGCCCAACATTCTTCTGTGCTGTGACCACGAGAATGGGAGTGATACTGACATACTCCATCAGGGTTAAACCTTCATGAACGGGGATTGATTGGATGTAGGAGGGAAGTGATTCTTCCTTCATTGATTAGCATATGAAGTATCTCCTCCATAGGTTGGCCCAGGTATGTAAATTCCCTTCTATTGGCAAACTCCCGACGGACTTTGGCAGCAGCTCTCCTCGTCACTTTGTCCTCCAATGCTTCATTTTTTGAAGGTGACTATGGAGTATTCATAACCAAGGGGAGGAGACTAGCATGCTCCTGGCTGACTAATTGGCATGTGATTTGATGCTGATAGATCAGCAGTTCTGCCAATTACTCAATTTGCTTGCATAGAGCTTTCATCTTTCGTTCCATCGTAAATTGGAACTTTGCATAATCCCATTTGTCAACACCGTCTTTGATGATCGGGAATGCTTCGCAGTTAAAATTGGAACTTTGTTCAGTGCTCCAATTAATCATGTTGACCTCTTCCTCTTTGTGTGGAGGAAGAGTGTAAGACCCCGAATTTTATGAAATAAAAGTATTCAATTTTTCTTATAATTATAATTCAGTAAATGATTAAATTGATAAAAAGTTAAAGTTATGGGTGAAATGTGAAAATTTTTCAAAATAAACAAGTGGTTATAAAATAATCATTGTTGTCGAAAAATATTCGTTGGTCGTGGAATATTCTTTCTGTCGGGGAATATTCGTACGATGGGGCAACTATTTGTGGGCCCCATAACGAAAAACGGTCGGATGAAGATAACGACAAAAATTGAGTTTTTATAATTAACGGCGTAGTTGTTACCGTTAACACTGTTGGAATACCCGATGGTTAAAATACAGTAATACACGTTATTGCACAGTAGCACACGGTATTGCACAGTATTTTTAAAATTATTGATTCTTACGTAAGAAGGCACTACTGAATAATTGTCAAAGTAATTAATGTTCAATATTTTATTTTATTGATTCAATAATTGCTGCGTTGATATTTTATATTATTATTGTTTCAATAATTGTTGTTGCACATCATCTCCATTATCAGATCAATAATTTATATTATTTGAATAATATTATTAGATAGCATTATTGGCAATGTCTAGAAAGTTCTGTCTAAGGAGAGGTTTGGTCATCTAATTGTGCGCCAATAAGGAGAAATCCTTATTGGAAAGCCCCCTCTTTCCTGGGAATGGCCTGGTTGCCAGTACTGTGATTCTATAATATTATTTGTGAATAATTAATTATTGATTTATATGATGAGAAAAATATTAATTTTATGTGGATATAGATGAAGAAAATTTTTAAGTGACAATTGTTGAAAAATGATATTTTATCTTTTCTGATAAAATAATTTATTATTATATTTAATAATATAATAATGGTGATAGTTTTACAATGAATATGGGATATATGAGTATATGAGGAGAAAGAGTATTTTTATTGTATTAAATGATTAACACATGTTTTGTGTGTCGGTGGATCTCATTTCTTGACTGAAATTTGATTATAGCCTGTAAAATCGCTCGTTTATGGATTTCGATCAATTTCTGTTTAGAATTTGGAAAAACTTTCTTCTGTAAAGTTGTGGAGAACTGAATTTCCTATAAAAAAAATCTCGAGATTCAAATTTTCTGATAAAACGGCTATTTTCTATAAATTATTGAAGTTTCAGAAAATAAAATAATTTTTATTAATTTATGGGTGGAACCCACTTTGGTTGTTGAACACATGTGGGCTGCTCGGATTTTTTTTCCAGCCTTGGCATGCTTTGATTGCTGATGGTTGGTGTGTAGAAAATAGAGAATAAATAATATTAATTTATTATTTTAGTCTCCTTTGGCGTTCTAGCATTTTCCTATAAATAGGAGCTTAAGTTAGAATTAAAAATCACACCAGAAACAAGTTTTCTTTCTCTTTATATTGTCAAGCATATTCTAATGAGTATTTAGATACTTTCAGAGTTGTTATTCAGTGCAATTTTCTTTCAGCCTTATACCGATCAGAAGAACTGCTCTTTTGAAGTAGGGGATTTTAAGGGTTATTATGTTTTTCAGTTCGTAATTCTTCTGACCATCAAAAAATTCTAGAAAAATTTGAAATAATATTTTGATGAGTTTTTTTGATTGTGTCCAAAAATGGTGATTTTTGGATGTATAGATTAAGAGTTATGAATTTTATGAGAAAAGACTATTTTAAAAGTAATCGCTTATAACTCCTTATGGTTAACTCCAAAATTGATGAAATTTTTATTGGAAGTATATCTATATAATATTAGTGTACTATGTGAATTTCAGAATTTTTGGATAAAAGTAAAATTTATGATAAATGTCTAAATATTTGACGGTTTTGGCCATATGAAAAATAGTAAATGAGTTTTAAAAATTCTGACAAAAATATATATTCAATATGGGACTATATTCTGCCAAATCCCAGAAAAGAAATATTTTTAGAACTGATTTGGTATTTTTCATAAAAATAGACTAGTTATGAGTAAATGAATTAAATATGTTATGTGAAGTAAGAAAATTGGAAAATAGGATTTTATGGCTTGAGAATCCTATATGAGGTATATGCAGATTTTTGATGAGGGTTTTAGTTATTGGTAATGAAATCTTATGAGTTTGACATTTTAGGATGATTAAATACATTATTTAGTAAAGTGTAAACAATTAAAACAAATTATTTATAAGCTTAAGAAATATTATTATTTCAATATCATTATACCGAAATATTGGTATGGATTTTATTGTTAAAATTTTTACCTTTTTCATGTCGAGTTACTATTCACGAGTTACTATTCACGATAAAATTAGTTTCTTTTCCTGACCAAATTATAGTTGATTTATGAATATTACTCTTAAGATTAAATCTATATGTTGATTATATTGATTTTATTATCATATATAACATTTTTATAACCCTAATGATGATATTTCTCTTTGACTTGAGTGTAAAGATTGGTAGATTTTTGGTATGATCATGACTATGGGTTCCCTTTGGCCAGTAGTGCAAAGTTGAATTGTTGACTGGTATGATCATGACCATTGAATTTATAATTGAATATCTTTAGCTTAAGTGCAAAGGTGAATTGATCAAAATGGTTATAATTATTATTTATATAAATTTTGAAATAATTATATATTTCTTTGAGATACTAATATATTTGGCATGTAGTGCAAATATGAACTGTTGATAAATATATTTGGCCTGTAGTGTAAATATGAACTGTTGTTGAATATCTTTGGCCTGTAGTGCAAAGATGAACTGGTGATGAATATCTTTGGCCCATAGTGCAAAGATGACCTGTGGTTGAATATCTTTGGCCAGTAGTGCAAAGATGAATTGTTGATGAATATCTTTGGCCCGTAATGCAAAGATAATATGTTGTTGAATATCTTTGGCCAGTAGTGAAAAGATGAACAGGTGTTGAGATGAACATGACCAACTGGTGATACAAATGAATATCTTTGGCCGTAGTGCAAAGATGAAGTTATTAATATGATTATGAACATGAAATGTGATTTGGTGTAACCATGATCTTTGATGTTTCAGGTAAAGATAGGTGATGAAAATTATCTTCGTCCTGGATGAGAAGAGAAATTTAGAACTACAATTATGATTATGAGTTATTCATATGATTGTGGAAAGGAACTGTTGAGTGATGTTACAGGGATAAAATATTGTTGGTAGATTTTTAACATGGAGAAGATAATAGACTTTATGGTATATTTGACTCTTCTAATGGATTGCTCGTTCCGCTGCAACTATGGCTGAAAATTTTTATCATCTACCATATATTCTAATTCTCTGATTTATTACTATTAAAGGCTATTGATAAATTATTTATCTTTAGTCATGATATTATTTACTGGGCTAGTTGTGCTCACCCTTTTGTTTCACAATTCCTTTCAGGTAATAAGAGTGTAGCTGGGTCGAGCGAGGGTAACGGGAAAATAGAACGGTGGTCTCTAGCTGTGGAGGTTCCCCCTAAGCAGTATAGAAAAGTGTTGTATACATCATTTAGTAGTTATATTTGGTGAATCAAATAGGGTGAGGCGAACCGAATGTTGGAAGGGTGTTTTGTCACTATCATACAAGATGTCTAATGATATACAATCTCGTGTCATCATAAGACAGGGATGTGCTCATCCACTTGCTGAGTATATTTACGAGCACTACCTATATAATCTTGGTGTTTGTTTGAAGTATAATTCTCAATTAGATACAGTGGAGATAATGATATGTCAAGAGAAGCTCCCCATTGGGAAGAATATGATAGTAATCTTCTCATTTTTCTTTGGGGTCTATTGGGTCAACCAAGGATAATTCTGTGGCCATATGATATCTATCATAACCTAGAAGCATGGCCTCCCATGTACGAAGGTTTCCTTGAGCACTTCCCAAAGATTCTAATTTCTAAAACAGTTTTTGACTATACCTATATGTAAGGTGTCATTATGAGGTGCTGTCCACGGTTGGGACATGAGTCACATTTGGTATATATTTGTATCCAAACTCACAGCATATGTGTTGTTGTATTTTGCACGACAATTGTTGTAATAAAGTTGTAGTTATTTTCTGTACCATGTATTTGGCGACTCAGAATAGGTTGGATGGAATGGACCTATTTTGGGATTGTCACAAAGAGGGTTGTCTTGCACGTGAGGTTGATATGGTTTGGTAACTACAATCTCACCATTGTCTATTAAATCTTGGATCTTGTGTTTCAAGGCCCAACAATCTTAAGTATCATGTCCAGGTGCCCCGGCATGATAAGCACATTTTTGAGCAACATTAAAACCCCGTCCATTAGGGCTGGCTGGTGGAAGACGATGCGTGATTTTCTTCTGCGTGGTCAGAAGAGTGAGAATATTCTCGAGTGAGTCCTCTAAGGGTGTGAACACTCGAGGGCGTTTGACTTCTCCACCTTTTGGTATTGGAGGGTTTAAAGACTGTACTTGAAAGGGAGTATAATTTCTCCTCTGGATAGGCATGTTCTGATTGCCTTTTTTACCCTGTAGTATTAGGGAAACATCCTCCTCTTTCTTTTTATGGACCCTCCGGGGGTTGTTTCCATAATTTTCAGATTGGATGTGCTCAGCAACAACTTTAAGGGCAGCTAGGTCTTGAATCTTTCCTGACTTCAATCCCATCTCAGCCATCTCCCCATGTTTGATCATCTCAGAAAATGGTTTACCGATGCCAGCTAAAACTCTCTCATAGAAAGGAGCTTCTTGTATGTCGATAAAGGTCGTCATCATTATTGACTCTGTCATAGAAGGAGTTACTTGAGCAGCAAGGTGCCTCTACCTTTGAGCATATTCTCTAAACGACTCATTGGATTGTTTCTTGACCTTGGTAATCTGGTATCGGTCAGGAGCCATTTGAGACTGGAAGCTGTATTGTGTAAGGAAGGCGTGAGCTAGCTCTTCCCAGCTATAGATCTTTGAGTTGTCTAATCTAGTATACCATGAACGGGCTTCTCCAGTCAGACTTTTTTGGAACAGCTGCATTCTGAGCTTCTCGTCCTCTGCATAAGATCCAAGTTCTCCAATGAACACCTTCAAATGTGTATAAGGATCTCCTAACCCATCATACTTTTCGAAGTCAGGAGTTTTGAACTTCTCTAGATAATGAACACCAAGGAATATACAAAGGTCGGCATATGAAACACTCCCGTGTGCTCCAATTCCTTTGATAGCGTGAAGGGTTTCCTCCATTTAAAGAACTTTCTTTCTGATGTCATCGGTGTCTGGATCTCCTGTGAGATGGGCGGCATCATAACTTTTGTTGGTTGTATCCAACTGCAGTTCAGGTATTGTAATGGCTTTATCAGAACCTTGAGTTCCCCCTTGTGTGGAGGATTCAACATGTATGGGTATCTTTGGACCCTGAGTAGATTGATGTAGTTATTTAAGCAGAACAGCCAAATCTGTCATTTGTTTAGTTAATCCATCAAATTCCTAGCGTGAAACTGGATTAGACTGTTCAGGTAAAGACATGATTGGCTGTAGGCCTGCGGCCTTTTTGGACATTGACCGGGTAATAGGTCTGAATGCTTCCTTGTGACAAAACTGGCATAGTTTAGTTTTAGGACTGGTCTAAATGTTAACATACTATGTGATGTGTCCGTTTTAGGAATTTTATCCTGCAAAAAATGGATGTTAGCTGTTCGTAATACAGGATAGCATGTTAATATGTATATGCACATATTTCTTCATATTTCTCATTATATGGAGATGAATATGGAATGTAAATTACAAGTAATTGACTTTACGAGTAATTTTGAAATGAGAAAGCATGAAGAGACTTTCCTCCGTGTTTGGTTTATCAGAGGCTGACCTATCTTAGGTTACTCTTCCGGCTTTTTGGCATGAAGGTTCCCAAATCATCACAATTTACTCAACGAGAAGTTAATCCGGTCTTTTAACTAGAGCGAATTTGGGTGGTGCCTTTCCTGAGCCTCGTTGGAATTAGTCTTCCTACGAGTCCAGTAATCAAACACTGACAGGATAGCCTCCTGGTGGAGGGACCACACAACATATATTCACATACAACGTGTCTCACCGTTTATGAAAATGATGACATGTACGAAGCACTAATATCACAGGCAGTTATAGTGTAAAGCTTTTAATCGCAGTAAAGATATGCATTCATACACATTCATCATAAATGTAAATGCAACATCCACACACAAACATATAACAGTTTTGAAAAGTTTGTAATAGCGGCTTAAGTCCTCTTACTGGAGCCCCCAGCAGAGTCGCCACCTGTCGACGTCGTGATTTTTATTTGTCCCTTTTCATTACCTATTTTTTTGTGTTCTCATTTTATATGAGATTTGTTTGAAAAAATAAGTGAAAAAGGTCCGACATGTGTAATGTCGACGATTGGACTGTAAGAGTCGCCAGTTAGTTTTGTAAATGGTTGTACAAACACAACCGGGAAAAGGTTTGCACATTGACCCAGTGATGTGACACTGCTAAACGGGTCGGTGAAACCGAGATTTATTAGGGTCCGGGGACTTGCTTATGCGGAGGGAAGGTGTTAGGTACCCCCCGACATCCGTGTTACCACGGTGACTGCCACTTTTCAAGAAAATGTTATATGAATGTGTGTGTGTGTGTGTGTGTGGGTCAATGTGCTTTTATTTAGAAGTAGTGTGAGGCCTCGTTCGCACCTATATACACAGGGTTTGAATTTATATAAAAATTTATTTTTAAGCAAGATATGGCAGTGGTATTTTTAAAGAGGTTTTTCAAACCCAGTGCTCAATAGTAATTGAGACCTTTTACACTCCCATTTTATTCAATATTCGGCTTGGTTGATTTTATTTTCCAGATGCGAGGCATCTGTAAGAAAATAATGTACAAAAAGGTGCTAAATTTCTCGTGGGTATGAAAACAATCTGAGGAGATCCAAACATCACAGATAAATTTACAAGTTGCTTACAGTTGAAAAGGTCCATCACGAGAACCGAATCTAGATTCAGTGGACTGAACCTATGGTCACATGATTCCCAGGCTCACATGATGCCGCAATTGATGAAAAGTAATAAGCAAGTATATATATATAAGCTATAAATATATATATACAGACATGATCACCAGCCACGAAACACCTCCACGGGGGATCAAAAATATAAATAAAGCTGTAAAAGCGATCAACCGCCACGGAGGAAACTCCAGGCAAGACGAAATATACAGAAAGCAGTAAAAAATGGTCAACCAACACGAAGTAACTCTAGGTGGGACAAAATGTAAATATATATATATATATATATATATATATATATATATATATATATATATATATATATATAAGCATGTAAACGCACCGGATATAAAATACAGGCTCATCGGACAAAGTCCAACAACAGTTAATATATATAAGTATATATGTATTAAAGCAGTAAACGCACTGGATGAAAAATCCAGGCTCATTAAACATAGTTCGACACACAGTTCATATATATAAGTATATATATATATATACAAAAGCATTTAAACGCACCAGACATAAGTCTAGGCTCATCAAACAGAGTTCGACACACAGTTTATATATAAGTATATATATATATATATATATATATATATATATATATATATATATATATATATATATATATATATAAGAAAGCCATTAAACGCTCCAGACCGAAGTCTAGGCTCAATCGAGGCATACTCGATGATGTTAGTCCATGTATAAAATATATATATATATATATATATATATATATATATATATATATATACAAACTAAAAATAAACCACGGACCGAAGTCCGGGCATACACACACAACACGACTCTCAATGTGAAGAACAGTGTGTGCAAAGATGAAGAGAAAGGCTTAAAAATGTGTAAGAAGGCTTATAGTGGGCTGCCAAAGAAGACTTCAATAACTTGAAATGGATGAACACTCGGCTCCCGCGGGTAAAAAGTAGCTATATATGAGCTTACAAGTGTTTAAAATGAGAAAGCACTCAGTTTGGGGTGTGTACAGAGCAAATTGAACAGGGCTTCCTCGCCTTTTTCTCTTCCAAAATAGCCACCCCAAGCCCTCTATTTATAGAGGGTGGAGCCGCAGGTGTACCTGAGGCTGCCCGGGGTGCACGGGCTTCGCGGGTCCCGTCGTCTCAAAGTACGTGCACGATTGTAACGTGATGTCCGCTTGAACTTTCAAAATTACAATCCGGGCATCCGACTGAGGTATATAGGACCTATTTCGGACCACCGTTATTGAGAGTTACGCAATGATATAGGATTAGAGGTTGTACGAAGTCATAAAGATGGGACGATGCCCTCCGGTCTTTAGCTTCAAATTCTATCCATTACCCTACATAATAGTCACTCGGTGTTAGTTTTCTTTGGTTCTTATGGGACATTACTGTATAAAAATGTATGTCTGAAATGTTGAGACGGCGTGATATGGCGTCAAAGTGGCAAGATGACAACTTTGCCCCTCACCGGGGTTATCTCTGGTTTGGGTTGATAAAGCAAATGGTGCTCAAGGTAATCTCTGAGATTGGACTACTACAGGTGTTGAAGATCCTCAGTGTCATCTCTGAGGTGTGCCTGTCTTTCTAGTGTTATTGCCAGGTCTTGTACTAAGTGCCTCGGTGTAAGCGCCAAGGTTGAAGCTGATGGCATTTAAAACAAGTATTTCCGGGGTTATCTCCGGAACTGCAACTGCCTTCCTTGGGGTTATCTCCAAGGTTGGACTCAGCTATTCCCAGTGTTGGGACTAAGACTGAACATCTCGGGGTTATCTCCGGGATGAAACGGTCTTCTCCGGTGGAATTTCCGGTATTGGAACTACAGGCCTTGGGGTTATCACCGAGGTTGGAACTGTTACTCCCGGTGTGTGTTCCGGGGTTGAGGCTATTACTCTCGGTGTGTTCCGGGGTTGAAACTGAGATTCCGATAGTATTCAAACTGGATATGAGTTATCTTTCAGGGTTATCTCTGAAAGATGAATCTGCCCTCCTGCAATGTCAGTAACAGGTGTGCAGAAAATTTTGAGTGTCTACACAAGGTATGTTATGATTATTCAATGTTTATGCTCTTAAATTATGCCTAAAGTATGTCCTTATTATACAATGGTGATTCACGTATGGTTTGTTCCATAGCATAATATTATTACCTTTTTATTCAACTAATCCTTAGTTGATGTTCGTTAAACCTAAATTACCTTGAAACTTATCCAAACCAAACTTACTTTGGTGCTGACTTATATTCTAAATGTTGAGATGAACAACCCTATTATTAAGGGATATTTTATGCATAGTGTTGAAATGTTTGTGCATAATACATTGTACGAAGGGCTGATCCCCCTAAGTACGAGGAGTCCCTATAGTCTTATGACTGTTAAAGTTTAAGTTGAAAGATTACTTATAACTATGGACATAGTTCGTGGTCTTATGACCATCAAATATATATTTTAGAATTTTGAATATCATTAATAGAACATATTGTTCAGTTCTATTGAGCCTATTATTTGGCAATTGTTGTAAAGTTTTATTCATTGTCATTTCAAGTGAGCCTTGTTTGCTCACTCTTGCTTATATAACTATTACAGCTAAAGTTGAGAAGGTCGATGTACCTAGCACCAGTAAAGAAAAAAGAAAGATGAACAAGTATTGAAGACTTATAAACATGTTGACATTTTTGTTGTCAGACTTTAATTATTGTAATGAAGTTATTTAAATTTTCCGCATTTGATGATTGTATTTAAATGTTAGATAACCTTAGAGATTTTTATTAATGTAATCATTTCATGGGAAGGTTTATTATTCAATTTTATTATGATTGGGTAGTTAGATATGAAAGTTTTTATCAAGTGAACACCAAATCCTGTGGGAACGAAGTACCCGAATTTGGGGGTGTCACAGTTTCCTTCAGCCTTATACCTGATATTTCAGTCGGAAGTACTGTTCTTTTGAGGTAAGAGATGTTATTTTCTTCGTAAATGATGTTATTCTTTCAATATCATTATGCTGAAATATTGGTATGAATATTATTGTGAAATTTTTATCTTTTCATGTCGAGATTACTATTCATGTATACGACACTATTCACGAATACGGTACTATTCACGAGTACTATTCATGAAGTATGATTTTTCTTGTGGAAGTTTTACCTTTTTGTGTCAGGGTTACTATTCATGTATACGACACTATTCACGTATACGGCACTATTCACATAAAAATAAAATTTTCTCTTCTTTGTCCAAGATGTCTATTATGGTTACTATCTTTGATTGTATTCATGTTTTGATCTTTATTCTTGAATTTTACTCCACTATGATTTATTATGGAGTATTTTTGAACTTGGATTATCTAAAGTACGAATCCCTAATCTTTGTCCTTTTATCTCACTGGATTCGTTTCTTTAAAATATTTTTCATCACCCTCAATCCTAAATGATGATATAACTGAATATCTTTGGCCTGTAGTGCAAAGATGAATGATTATCTGATGAATATCTTTGGTCCGTAGTGCAAAGATGGACAGGTGTTGAGATGAACATGACCAACTGGTAATACAAATGAATATCTTTGGCTCATAGTGCAAAGATGTATATTGATTGATGTACAGGGATAAAATAGTGATGATGAACTTCTAAATCATAGAAGATAGTAGATTTCATTCTCTACTTAACTCTTCTAATGAATTGTTATTTTCACTGTGAATATTGATCTAAAACTGGTTGTCCATTATATTTTATCTGATTTGTTGAAGGCTAACGATAATTTGTTGTTTATTATCTTAGTCATAATGTTCTTTACTGTGCTAGTTAAGCTCACCCTTTTCCTTTTTGTTCCATTTTTCTTCTCAGGAGGCGAGAATATAGCGGAAACTAGTCGGGGTGTGGAGTGATGTTCCCAGTCAGTTGTTTTAACAGTCCTCACTATTTTGTAAAATAGTGTTTCAATAATTGTAATGAGGACTTATTTAAGTTTTAATACCGTCTAGAAAATAATATTTGTATTTAAACTCATAGTATATGTGTTGTTATATTTTGCACGACAATTGTAATAATGAAGTTATAGTTATTTTTTGTACCATATATTTGGCGACTCAGAATGGGTGATGTATACCTATTTTGGGAGTGTCACAGTTGGTATCAGAGCTTAGGGATATGGTCTCTTGCGGAGATCAGGGAATAGAATTAGGAGGGGAGAGACAAGTAAATTCTTCACTAGTGTGTCTTACCTAAGCTTATTTGTTTGGTCGGTAATAATATAGGGATATTATGTGGCATGTTAATTTCTTTAATTAACCCTTGTTTTATGGCAATTTTTGAGAATGGCAGCTGCAAATGTTAAAAATGGAGTAAATAAAACCGTGGAGACACCTTTAATCACCAACCAAGGGAACGTGCAACAGGAATGCAATATTCCTCCTGTAAACAACACTACCGAACAAACGATGAATGATGGAATGTTTAGAACCTTTTTGTAGTTCATGCAAAATCAGACAAGGGAGACTCGTGTAAAAAATACGGGTGAAAATGATAGCAACGCGCGGCTTGTCACAGCCAAGCAGTTCAAAGAGTTGGAACCACCAGAATTTGTGGGAAAGCCGAATCCAATCAAGGAAGAAACGTGGGTTAAACAAATTACCAAGATATTTGATGTCTTGGGATGCACGGAGGAATAGAAGGTTCCATTCACCACCTTTATGTTCCGTGGTGAGGCAGATTACTGGTTGGAATCTGTGAAGCATACCCAGCCTGCCGCACTCAACATGTCTTGGGAAACGTTTCAAAATCTGTTCAATGACAAATACTTTCCTGAAAGTATTCGTCATATGAAGGAGGTAGAGTTTATTAGACTGGAACAAAACAACATGACTGTTTCCCAGTACGAGGCTAAGTTCGCGGAGTTATCCAGGTTTGCACCTCATTTGGTAGAGAATGAGGAATGTATGACGTGGATGTTCCTGAGAGGTCTGAAACCTAAAATTTGGCAATATCTTATTTCTCATAAATTTTCTCTATATTCAGATGTTGTGAACATGGCTCAATTATTAGAGCGAGATAATGAGTATGTTCAACCGAGGGACCACAACCAGGGTCATACCGATAGCAGTAGTCATCGGAGCAATGACAACCAGCGGGGAGGAAAATATCTGGACAAAAGCGGTAACCACTCTGGTGGTAATCGTGGCCATGATAGTAGAAGAAGCGAGTCGGGGGGAGATTTCAAAAAGAGAAGGTACAATAATGACAACGTGAAGACGTCAGCACCATTATCAACTGTTCCTAGGAGAGGAGAACGATCATCGGTCGTATGTTATAAATGCGAGAAAGAGGGACACATCAGTCCAAACTACCCACAACAATCTAAGGTGTGTTGTAACTGTGGAAAGGAAGGTCATATAGTTAGAGATTGTCCTATCGCGAAACCAAGTCCAGTGGGGATGATGACTCCAAAGGCTGTCCCGGACAAGTCAAAGTCAACGGTTCCTGGAAGAGCGTTTGTCGTGACTGCCCAAAACTCAAGGAACCCAAACGAGGTGATCACGGGTAAGCTAAACATAAACTCTTGCAAAGTTTATACCTTATTAGATATTGGTTCTACCCATTCTTTTATTTCTCCTGCTTGTGCTCAACGTTTGAACTTGACTTCAGAGAAATTAGACTTTGACTTATCTGTTGAAACTCCATTAGGAGAAACTTTTGTTACATCCACTGTTTATAAATCTTGCTTGATCCAAGTTAGTGCCATCACATTACCTGTCGATCTTATTTCTTTGAAAATACTTGCATTTGATGTGATTTTAGGGATTGATTGGTTAACCACTCATCATGCTAAAATTGATTATTTTCGTAAGGTTGTTAGTTTTCATAATCCTAACCAACCTGTTATACGAATTCAAGCAACCAAACCACTAAAGTCAATCACTGTCATATCAAGCCATAAATTCATTCGTTTATTGAAAAACGGATGTCAAGCTTTCTTAGCGCATGTCATGGACTTGAACAAAAATACGTCAGATTTGAATAATATTTCTGTTGTTAGTGAATTTCCTGACGTATGTCTACCCCCAGAACGTGAAGTTAAATTCTTTATTGACCTTGAACCCGGTATAAAACCCGTTTCTAAAATCTCATATCGAATGGCTCCTATTGAACTTTAGGAGTTAAAGGTACAACTACAGGAGTTGTTAGACATCGGTTTCATTCGTCCAAGTACATCTCCTTGGGGTGCTCCTATTTTATTCGTAAAGAAGAAAGATGGGAGTATGTGACTTTGTATTAACTATCGGGAATTGAACCATGTCACCATTAAGAATAGGTATCCGCTACCTCGCATTGATGACCTGTTCGACCAGTTGTAAGGAGCACAATTCTTTTCAAAGATCGATCTTCATTTTGGATATCATCAGCTGAAGATTAAAACTGAGGATATTCCAATGACTGCCTTCAGAACTCGGTACGGGCATTATGAATTCTTAGTCATGTTTTTTGGATTGACTAATGCTCCTGCTACTTTTATGGATATGATGAACTATGTATTCAAAGAATATTTGGATTAGTTCGTTGTCGTCTTTATTGATGACATCCTCATCTATTTCAAAAGTCGTGAAGATCATGAGCGCCATTTGAAGCTGGTACTTCAAAAGCTTCGTGATAACAAGCTATATGTCAAGCTGAAGAAATGCGAGTTCTGGCTTGAGGAAGTGGTATTCCTTAGGCACGTGGTGTCAAAACATGGAGTATCTGTTGACCCGACGAAGATTGAAGCAATATAAAGTTGGGAGCAACCGAATTCGGTGACCGAAGTACGTAGCTTTCTGGGCTTAGCTAGTTATTATCGGAGATTCGTGGAAGGATTTTCTCGAATCGCTACTCCGTTAACTCAGCTGACTTGTAAAGATATAAAATTTATATGGAGCGAGGAATGTGAAAAGAGTTTCCAAGAACTTAAGAGGAGACTCATTTCAGCACCTGTTTTGACAATACCATCTGGTTCAGATGGATTTGTTATCTACAGCGATTCTTCGGGCAAAGGGTTAAGGTGTGTTCTCATGCAACATGGGAAATTCATAGCCTATGCCTTGCGAAAACTCAAAGAATGTGATAGAAATTATCCCACTCATGATCTGGAGTTGACAGCAGTCATTTTCGCGTTGAAGATCTGGAGACACTACCTATATGGGGAGAAAGTGGAGATCTATACAGATCATAAAAGCCTCAAATATTTCTTCACCCAAAAGGAACTCAACATGCAACAACGACGTTGGCTCGAGTTGTTGAAAGATTACGACCATACCATCCAATATCATCTTGGAAAAGCAAACGTTGTGGCTGACGCATTGAGTAGAAGATCATATGTAGGTACGAGTGCGATGTTGTTAACATAAAGGCCCATTTTGTATGACTTGCAAAGGATGGAGATAGAGGTAAAGGTTCCAAGTTCCCACGTGATGATATCAAACATACGAGTAGAACCGGCTTTAATCGATAAAGTTAAAGCTGCTCAAGCTATAAACTTGGAATTGATGCATATGAAGAAAAAAGTGCATGAAGGTGTTGTTCCAGAAGCAAGAATTGATGAAGAATGAATACTTCGAGTCAACTCCAGACTTTGCGTTCCTAACGATTCTAACTTGAAACATAGAATCATGATGGAGGCACACAACACACCGTTTGCAATCCATCCTAGGAGTACTAAAATATATCATGATCTTCGACATACATTTTGGTGGAACAATATGAAGAGAGAGATCGCAGAGTTTATCTCGAGGTGTTTAATTTGTAAACGTGTAAAGGCGGAACACATTACCATGGATTTCGTTATAGGTCTTCTCAAGGTTTCTCAAGGCATAGATGCGATTTGGGTCATTGTTGATAGATTAACCAAGTCTGCTCATTTCTTCCCGATATAGGAGACTTATTCCCTTGAACGTTTTGCTCGTATGTACGTGAATGAGATTATGAGATTGCATGGCATGCCAGTATCCATAGTTTTGGATCGCGACCCAAGATTCACTTCACGATTTAGGGTTAGCTTGCAGAAAACTATGGGCACGGATTTACGATTTAGTTCGGCATACCATCCTCAAACGGACGGGCAATCAGAAAGGACTATTTAAACTCTTGAAGATCTATTAAGACTCTATGTCCTAGATTTTAAAGGGAGTTGGGATAAGTACCTACCATTGGTGAAATTCTCCTACAACAATAGTTATCAGGCAAGTATAGGTGTTGCTCCATTTGAAGCATTGTATGGACAAAAGTGTCGCTCTTCAGTATATTTGGGTGAGGTGGGAGAAGCAACGTTGTTGGGACCAGAGTTGGTACGTATGACTACAAAGAAGATCCAAATGATCCGACAACGTATACAAACGGCACAGGATCGATAAAAAAGTTATGCAGATCTTCATCGAAAGGACGTGGAATTTAATATTGGGGATCATGTATTGTTATGTGTTGCTCCATGGAAGGGAGTTACAAGATTTGGGAAGAGAGGAAAGCTCAATCCACAATTTTTTGGTCCATTTGAGATTCTTGACTGAATAAAAAATGTGGCCTATAGACTCGCATTACCTCCAAGCATGTCTCGTGTTCATAATATTTTTCACATATCTGTGCTTTATAAATATGTGAAAGACCCAAACTACATAATTGAGTTAGAACCAGACGAGATAACCGAAGATTTAACGTACGAGGAGGTACCTGTCAAGATCTCGGATAGGAATGAGCATGTCCTACGCACAAAGGTTATACCACAAATCAAAGTCTTGTGGAGGAACCATGCTATTGAGAAAATGATTTGGGAGTTGGAATCGAAAATAAAAACGAGGTATACTTACCTTTTCGAAACACCAGGTACGTACATCAATTTCAAGGACGAAATTTCATAAGGAGGGGAGGTTGTAAGACCCCAACTTTTTATAAATAAAATCGAATTTCTTCTAATTATTATTTTGAATAATAAGGTGTTAATTTGATATAATGCTTTGGTTATGGGTGAAATGTGCAAATTTTGCAAAATAAGCAAATGGTTATAAAATACTCATTATTGTTGGGGAATATTCGTTTGGTCGTGGAATATTCTTGCTGTCGGGGAATATTCGTACGACGGTGCTGTTAGGTTTGTAATATTCATAAACGCAATCAAATTACACAAAATAAGCGAAAACGTATAAAAATCAGAGTTTAAAAATTTTACAAGCCATATACTTGGATCATCCTTTATGCACAATTATTAATTAAACGAAAAGATAAAGAACAAGAATCATAGCCTTGAAGATTCGAGCTTCCTCAGGTACGAGTTCACCTCCAAATCCTTTCGCGTTCAACTTGAATCCACCGGGTTTAGTTCCTTTCTTTGATCAACGTTAGCCACCCAAGTGTTTGGCCTCTAGAGGTGATCCACCAAGAAAGAATAAAGATTCAAGAAGATGGGTGTTTGACAAAACTCTAATTTTTTCTATCTCTATAGAAAAGGAGCGTACTCTCCAATAATTGGAATCACGTATTCTGTGAAAACATCAACAACTTCCTCACCCATAATAAGACTCCTCTTATTTATAGATGTAGGCAACCCTCCTTAACAATTAAGGAATTTGATTTTATTTTAATTAATTAAAATTCTTTAATTAATTAGCCTCCTAATCTTATTAGGAATAATTAATTAAAATCTTTTAATTAATTTACCTCATAATCTTATTAGGAATATATGAGAGTACTTTTATTAATTAATTTCTAAACTTCTTTAGGAATTAAATAATAATAATAGTAATAATAATAATAAGACTCTTCTTATTAGTTTATATTTAATATTTCCAAAATATTAAATAATAAATATTAAGCTATTTAATTTATTCTATCACCATAAATTAAATTAAATATACTTAACTTATTATTACAATTATGTCATTAACTTCTTAAATAGTTATTCTTCCTTTTATGGTGTGACCCTTTAGGTTCTCCATATTAAACCGGTTGTGAATAAATCAATTAAAACAATTCTAATCTTATTTAAATAAATAAATTAAACTATTAATTTATTTAAATAAATAATATTTATTCTACAATAGGGATAAGCCTCCCTAGCGATTAACGACTTTTCAGATAATATAGATTTCAACATTAATCATTAAAGAACATTTGAGTAAATAGTTACCGTACAATTCAATCCTTCCACCATACAATGTCCCAATTAAATATAAGACATGGAATTACTGTCAAGTCTTATTTTATTTAATTATATGTATTTCGACTCTTAAATGCACAACACCATATAATGCAAATTAGAAACTCCTTTCTAATTTTATTCTGCCTTGGCCAAGGACTATTGGGTTGTCATTTATCGAATCACATAGGACATTTCTCTTCTTTTACTAGAAGTAGTAGATTCTTTATTGATCATACATTATCTCCATGTACAACTTATTATACCCAAGCATACCCTTTGATATACCATAAGGGTCTTAAGAAATAAGTCAAAGTATAACTCATCATACACAAGATACTATGATGATCTCAAGTCCAAGAATCACTTGTACTACTATCACTACAGGAATTCCTATTGACAGGCAAGTAAAACTCCATTAGGTATTTCTTAGCGAGCCACATTCAGTGAACTTATTCTCTAATAAGCACCTACATACTTGCTTTAGTGTCTCCACACAAAAGATCATGAGATCAATCATCCTCATCCAATGAGCAAGCAACGTATGTACCAATCTATCCGGATTCACTAATCCCCAATTTAGTAATCCAACGATTGAGAACTATTTTAGTTTTAAGCATTCTAAGAATTTAGATCTCATTAGAATGATCATCATCATTATTCTAAAAGCATTGCTTAAAACTATGGGTTTATCACATATTATAAAACTGCATTATGTAGATAATTTAAAAGCATTTAATAAATTAATACTTTTTATTAATAATTGAATAAGATTGTTACAAAGTATATGCTTTATCATCAAACATGATTGGCTTGTGTGCATACTACTTTCAATCTCTCACTTGCACTAAAGTCAATCGTCATGGTATCTTATACTCTTCTTCTCTAAGTGACGATTATCTTGTTGTTGGATAAGCTTCAGTAAATGGATATGTAATGTTGTTCTTAAGAGTCCACTATCTCTATAGTGATTTCCCATCTTTCAATGATTCTTATAATCAAGTGAAAGTGCCACAACACATGGTTAGATCCAAGATGAGACTTAGGAACTATTCCTAGTTCTGTAATGAACTTTTCATCCAAACAATCAACTTGCAGCTTCATTTACAGCTATATACTTTGTCTTTATCTCTAAACCAGCAACTCTTTGTTGTTTGGAACCTTTCCAATTCACTGCACCACTGTTCAAGGTAACGCTTTACCTTAAAGTGGATTTTCTGTCGTCTTGGTCTGTCTGAAAAACTTGAGTTTGTTAAGCCCTCTAGTTTTAATTTAGAACCACCATGAATATGATCACATCCGTAGTGCCAGTTAAGTACTTTAAGATGTTTTTCACTGACTCATAGTGAACTTCTGAAGAATATGACTGATCAACATCAGGTCTCGTACATTTCATTGCATACATGATAGTTACTCATGCGATCTCTCTTTTATGAGTCTATGGGGATTATTAAGAGAGATACACTTCATGGCTCATCAACATGAGACATCTCTTGGAGTTTGTCGTGCTAAACGACTTTAACATCAAATGAATATACGTTCCCTGGGTTATGTCGAGCATCCTCTTAAATCTATCTATATAGATTTGTATCCCCAATTAAGATACTCTTCCCAAATCATTCATGGATGAATGTTTAGACAACTTTATCTTTACTGATTGTAGTATTAGTATGTCATTCCTTATCCATAGTATATCAACATATAATATTAAGAATGTCACGGCGCTCCCACTGACCCTATTGTACACACTAGAACTCTTACCTCATCGTATGTAACTGGATCATCAGCTTCTATGATGTGTACCTCATCATCATAATCTATGATGAATCCATACCTTCTAGGTATCTTTGGTACTATTCCAGATTTACGATTCGGTTGTGGTACAATAGGTTTATCTACAGGTTCCTCTTATTTGACTTATAGTATTTTGTGGTTCTTGAACTCTTCAAGATGTATTATCCTCCCACTAGCCCTTTTAATGATAAATACATTTATCTTATAAGGTAACGTGTTTTGCAACAAACATCTTTTGCTAACTAGGATTATAGAACATATACCCTAAACTTACTTTAGGATGTCCCATAAATTAACACTTGTCAAATCTTGTCCCAAGCTTATCCTTTGAAACCTTTTTCACATAAGTTGGACAACCCCTTATCTTAACATACTTAAGATTAGGAATCCTCCCTGTCCATAACTTTTATGGAGTCTTGGGGCCGGATTTTGAGGTTTCCTTTTTCGTAGATATGTAGCCATTTTTAGGGCATTATCCCAGAAGGATACTGGAATGTTGGTAAAATCATTATGGACCGCACCATGTCCAACAAGGTACAATTTTTCCTTTCAGATGCATCAATCAATTATTATGTATCAAGAGGCGTCTATTGTGAGAAAACCATTTGAGATGATCTTAAAACTCATTGCACAAGCATCCATTCCTTGATCTAATCAAAGAATTCTAATACTTTTTCAATTAATTTCGCTTTTAAATTCTTTGAACCTTTCAAATAATTCACACTTGTATTTCATCAAATACAAACATTCAACTCTTTGAATGATCATCTCCTTTTCTTATACTAGTTTGTTCAATTTATAAAATTATTTTCATGTAAGTTAAGTATACAAAATCCATTAAGTAATATTCCAATTCTATACAAAACATTATTATTATAAATAAAACAACAATTGTTCTTAAATATAATACCAAAGATTTCATTGTCCAACAACAAAATGAAAGTAATGTTTCTAACGAGAATTGAAATACAATAACAACTTATTGACTTAATAGATTTACCCGTAGGCTTTGCTAAACTATAAGTTTCTATGGCTAATGTAGCAACCTTTGCTTCATTTTCCACACATAGGATTACTTATCTTTGTTTAGCTTTCTACTTATGCTTGGTCCCTTCATAAATCTATATTTATGATAACCAAAGTCGGTATCCAATACCCAAGTAGAACCTTAACTTAAAGAAAAACTTATTTTAAATCATGAACAAAATTGTGTTTGTAATCGAAACTTCACTAATCTTCTTTTGGTTAGCTTCTGCAAGATGCTTCTTGCAATTTCTTTCCAGTGTCCAGGCTTATTGCAGTGGAAGCAAACTCATTTGCTATTCGTATCAATTTTGTTCTTATTATCCTTTGTTTTTGCCTTTTCTATTTACCTTTTTAGAATTGTTCTTCTTTTCAGAAGATCCTTTGGCCCCTACTAGTAAGACTTGGTCTTTCTTGGTGGAAAGTGACTAAGCATTTTCAACATGTTAAGCAAATCAGCGAGGCTGATATCTAGCTTGTTCATATGAAAAATTCACAACAATTGTGAAAGTAGTCCGGGAGTGACTGCAAGATCAAATCTTGGCTTAACTCTCCATCCATGACAAAACATGTTATCCTAATTAATCAATCAAATTGATTATGTTAAGGACTTTTATTTGTATTATAGTGTCATCGGTCATTCTAGATCGAAAGAGCTCCTTAGATATCTGATATCTATCAGTCCTACTTTTCTCACCATCAACTACTTGATGTGCTGGAATATAGTAAGAGCATCCATAGTTTCATGCTGACGCTGAAGCTCGTTACTTATGGATGCGAGCATGATGCATTGAGCCAACTGTGCATCATCTTGCCACTTTCTAAAAGTAGCAATCTCTTCCTCAGAGGCATTGTCTGCAACCATTCCAGGGATAGGCGTATTAAGGACATAAGATAGCTTTTCAGGCGTGAGAACTTTTCTCAATTTCCTTAACCAATCCATTTAATTTAGTTCGGTTAATTTAGCATCTAATATGCTACGCAGTGAAAGTAATTTTAGACATTGTAAAATTCTGTAAATGAATTTGTAATTAACAATATTTTAGCATACATTCTTTTATTAATTACCAAAATAAATTAGGTCTTATTTTAAATTGGTATCTCCCACTATTTTCTTCAAACTATATTACCATCACTTATATAGTTCGACAAAATCTAATTAAAGATTTGCTAGTGAGAATAAGGATCCCATTTCAAATGTATATAGCCTTGTGGTGACACAACAAACTATATATAAATAAATAGGTAGACAACTCTTGTCAGTTACACCAACTATGCAACTCCTTGTATTTTGCCTCTTAAATTATTTTGATCAAGTGGTGGCACATCCGAATCAAAATTATCCAAGTTAAGTCCAACCTAACACTCTATATATTGAAAAAAGAAAAATATTATCCTTGTGGTGACACAACAAAACAACATTGTTCAATTTTCTTTATAAGCATCAAATGTGATAAACTTAACATCTCAAAGAATTAAGATAAGCCTTGTGGTGACACAACAAACTTATAATAATTAATTGATACTATATTATTTTTATCATGCTAAAAGGCCACGTTCGATATTCTAAATATCTTTGAACGCTTAGGACTTAATATAAAAATTTGAAGGGTTTGCATGTAATTAATTTGTCTCATCTTGTTTAGCGCGCATGCACATATATATATAAAATACGCGTCATATTAATGAACATGCGAAGCATGTTTGCATAATATATAATATATATAATATAAGCATGCACATATAGAATACTATATTCTTCCTGGATTGATTATGGACTTTTATTCTAGTTTGGTTCACTAGAGCCACCAAGTGAACCAAAAGGTCAAACTCTAGGGGTGCAAGAATTAATATTTAAATATAACTATTACATTTAAACCCGGGTTCCATTACAAACGGGTCTTCAAGCGCTCCTTGTTCCTTGATCTCTAATTTTTTAAAATTAATTCTAACTATTCCTATTACAAAACTATTTACAATAAATAGAAACTTTGATCAGCAGTCAAGGGGAAGTACATAGGAGGGAGATAGAATTTACATTAAGAAAAATTAGAGAAGACGAGGTACGCAGACCCCATTTAATAAAACCCATACATTCATGAATCCAACTAAAATAAAATTTAATCACATTGGTCAATAGTCCATAATCAATCCCATTTATTATCATACACATCTACATATGCATCAATAAATAAATTCATCTCATGAATAATAAACATTCAATATATATATTGATATCATTTAATGGGCAAATTTAGTTAGTATAAAATCTAATTTTGAATCAAAATAAACTCCTTTATTTTAATCCAAATTTAAATCAAAATAAACCTCTTTTATTTTAATTTATCTTATTTTGAACAAAATAAACTATTTTATTTTAATCAAAATCTTTAATCAAAATAAACTCATTTATTTTAATTAATTATAGAATCCAATTCCAAGTAAAAAAAATACTCCTTTATTAAAGGAAACACGGATTCTCTTTCCTATTCATAAATAAACTCCTTTATTTTGAACAATATGAAATCTTATTCCATATCTAAATAAACTCATTTATTTAAGAAAATACGGATTCTCTTTTCTATTCGCAAATAAACTCCTTTATTTTGAATAATATGAAATCTTATTTCATATCTAAATAAACTCCTTTATTTAAGGAAATATGGAATCCAATTTCAACTCCAATTAGCTATAATAGAATCTAATTTCAACTCTAATTAGTTAGCATGAAATCTAATTTTAAAATTAAAATAAACTCTTTTATTTTAATTATAAAATAATGGAGAATATTATATATATATATATATATATATATATATATATATATATATATATATATATATATATATATATATATATATATATATATAATATTTAACTATTTCGTGTTTTAGCAATTTAGCAATTACGGGAATGACGGAAGCAAAAAAAAAGGATTACCAATTTTTAAAAAATAGCTTTCGTTTTTTTTTAAATAAATTTTATACAACAAATTATGCCCAATTAAATTATTCTAAACACATATCAATATACATATCAAATTTAAAATAATTAATAATTTGCATAAAGGTTTGGCTTTGATGCCACTGTTAACTTTGTAATATTTATGAATGCAATCAAATTGCACAAAATAAGCGAAAATGTGTAAAAATTAGAGTTTAAAAATTTTACAAAACATATACCTGGATCATCCTTTATGCACAATTATTAATTAAACGAAAAGATAAAGAACAAGAATCATACCCTTAAAGATTCGAGCTTCCTCAGGTACGAGTTCACTTCTAAATCCTTTCGCGTTTAACTTGAATCCACCGTGCTTAGTTTCTTCCTTTGATCAACGTTAACCACCCAAGTGTTTGGCCTCTAGAGGTAATCCACCATAAAAGAATAAAGATTCAAGAAGATAGATGTTTGGCAAAACCCTAATTTTTTCTATCTCTATAGAAAAGGAGCGTACTCTCCAATAATTGGAATCACGTATTCTGTGAAAACGTCAACAACTCCCTCACCCATAATAAGACTCCTCTTATTTATAGATGTGGGCAACCCTCCTTAACAATTAAAGAATTTAGTTTTATTTTAATTAATTAAAATTCTTTAATTAATTAGTCTCGTAATCGTATTAGAAATAATTGATTAAAATCTTTTAATTAATTTACCTCCTAATCTTATTATAAATATATGAGAGTACTTTTATTAATTAATTCCCAAACTCCTTTAGGAATTAAATAATAATAATAGTAATAATAATAATAAGACTCTTCTTATTAATTTATATTTAATATTTCCAAAATATTAAATAATAAATATTAAGCTATTTAATTTATTCTATCACCATAGATTAAATTAAATATACTTAACTTATTATTATAATTATGCCATTAACTTTTTAAATAATTATTTTTCCTTTTATGATGTGACCCTTTAGGTTCTCCATATTAAACCGGTTGTGAATAAATCAATTAGAGCAATTCTAATCTTATTTAAATAAATAAATTAAACTATTAATTTATTTAAATAAATAATATTTATTCTACAATAGAGATAAGCCTCCCTAGCGATTAACGACTTTTCTGATAATGTAGATTTTAATATTAATCATAAAAGAACCTTTGAGTAAATAGTTACCGTATAATTCAATCCTTTCACCATACAATGTCCCAATTAAATATAAGACATGAAATTACTGTCAAGTCTTATTTTATTTAATTATATGTATTTCGACTCTTAAATGCACAACACCAAATAATGCCAATTAAAAATTCCTTTCTAATTTCATTCTGCCTTGGCCAATGACTACTGGGTTGTCATTTATCGAATCACATAGGATATTTCTCTTCTTTTAGTAGAACTGGTAGATTCTTTATTGATCATACATTATCTTCATGTACAACTTATTATACCCAAGCATACCCTTTGATATACCCTAAGCGTCTTAAGGAATAAGTCAAAGTATAACTCATCATACACAAGATACTATGATAATCTCAAGTCCAAAGATCACTTGTACTACTATCACTACAGAAATTCCTATTGACAGGCAAGTAAAACTCCATTAGGTATTTCTTAGCGAGTCACGTTCAGTGAACTTATTCTCTAATAAGCACCTACATACTTGCTTTAGTGTCTCCACACAAATGATCATGAGATACATCATCCTTATCCAATGAGCAAGCAACGTATGTACCAATCTATCTGAATTTACTAATCCCCAATTTAGTAATCCAACGATTGGAAACTATTTTAGTTTTAAGCTTTCTAAAAATTTAGATCTCATTAGAATGATCATCATCATTATTCTAAAGTCATTGCTTAAAACTATGGGTTTATCACATATTATAAAATAGCATCATGTAGATAATTTAAAAGTCTTTAATTAATTAATACTTTTTATTAATAAATTAATAAGATTGTTATAAAATATATGTTTTATTATCAAACATGATTGGCTTGTGTGTATACTATTTTCAGGCGCAACCATTCGTGGGCCCCAAAATGAAAAACGGTAGGATGAAGAAAACGACAAGTTTGAGTTTTTATAAATAACGACGTAGTTGTTACCATTAATACTGTTGGAATACCCGGTGATTAAAATACAGTAATACGCGTGGTTGCACAGTAGCACACAGTATTGCACAATATTTTTGAATTATTGATTCTTCCGTAAGAAGACACTACTTAATAATTGTTACAATAATTACTGTTCAATATTTTATTTTATTAATTTAATAATTGCTACGTTGATATTTTATATTATTGTTATTTCAATAATTGATACTGTATAATATTTCCCATTATCAGATCAATAATTCATATTATTTGAATAATATTATTAGATAACATTATTGGCAATGTCTAAGGAAGTTCTGTCTAGGAAAGGGGTTTGGTCACCTAATTCTGTACCATATATTTGGTAACTCAGAATGGGTGATGTATACCTATTTTGGGAGCGTCACATGTACTATTCGTGGGGTACTATTCACAACAAAAGTGATTTCTTTTCTGTCCAAATTATTTTTTATACATAAATATCATTCTTGAATTTTATTGCACATTTAGTTATCATGTTAACAATTTAGATATTCTTGAACTCTGTATAAATTGAATTATAAATTTTTGATATTTATCATTGATCTCACTTGATTGAATCCTTATATCATTGTCATCATTCTCATGATTATATTGTGGTAAAATTTATCTTTGGCTCGTAGTGCATAAATGGACTGTTGATTGGTATGATTATGACCAGGAATTATGTATTCGTATAATCATGAACTGTAATGTTACAGACAAATGATGTGGTGAAAGTCCTCTTTGGCCCATAGTTCAAATATGGATTGTTGATTATTGGTTTTACAGTTGTATGTCTTCGGCCCGTAGTGCAAAGATGAACTGTTGATTGATATCTTTGGCCCGTAATGTAAAGATGGACAGGTATTTGATATGATCATGACCACTGATGTTACAAGTGAATAACTTTAGTTTGTAGTGCAAAGATAGATTATTGTTTGGCATGATCATTGGTTTTACAGTTTAATGTCTTTGGCCGTAGTGCACTGACAGACAATTGATTGACATGATCATGACCATTGGTTTTGTAGTTGAATATCTTTGGTCCGTAGTGCAAAGATAGACAATTGATTGGTATGATCATTGTTATTACATTTGAATGTCTTTAGCCTTTAGGGTAAGGATATTGAGTGAACGTTCTATTAAGCCTTTGTGGCAAGGAGAAACTATTGATTTTCATGATTATAAATATGAACTGTGAATTTAACTATAATCTTTGGTTGTTCAGGTGAAGACAGATGATTAAAGCTCTCTTGTTTTGGGTACAACGAAGAACTGTGATGGGTATTACATGAATAAAATATTAATGATGGGCTTTTAATTTGGAGGAGATAGTAGACATTATATTCTACTTGACTCTTCTAATGGATTGCTATTTCCACTGCAGTTGTTGATCTAAAACTTTTTGTCTATTGTATTCTATCAGATTTTTCCCTGTTGATGACTAATGATAATTTTTTTACATTATCTTAGTCATAATATTCTTTACTGGACTAGTTGAACTCACCCTTTTCCTTTTGGTTCCATTGTTCTTTTCAGGAGGCGTGAATATAACTGGGACTAGTCGGGGAGTAGAGTAATGGTTCAAGATGCTTTTTATAGCAGTCATCACTATTTTATAAAATAGTGTAACAATAATTGTAAGGAGGACTTTATTTGAGTTTGGATATTGTCTACGATACAATATTAGTTTTGAAACTCAACTATTGTGTTGTCGTATTTTGCACGATAGTCGTATAAATGAAGTTTGTATTTAATTTTTGTACCATATATTTGGCGACTCAAAATGGGTTGTATGGACCTATTCTAGGGGCGTCAGAGTTGGTATCAGAGCTTAGGGATATGGTCTCTAGCAGAAATATGATATTAGAACTAGGAGGGGAGAGACTATAATAACCCGATATTTTCTATATAAATAAAATCAAAAATTTTGCGTATAAATTTTTTTTAAAGATGAGGATTTGTTCAAGATATTGTGTATCTGTATTTATGTGATAAATAAAAATATATTTATTACATGAATAATTAAAAATAATTTTATTTCAGAATTAATGATTATTATAAAGTAGATTCTTATAATAATTAATTTTATAGTAGAAATATTTTTATTATTTATATTCCATGAAAATATAATCATATATTATTTAAATAATATATGAAATAATTTTTAGAATAATTATAATAATTATTTTATTATATAAATTTTAGTACAGATTATTAAGTTAATTATTTTACCTTAATTATTAAGGTTAAATATGGAAGAATAAATCAGATATGGAATCCAAACCCTAAATTTGGATTTTTATCAAGGAATGAGAATAATAATATAATATTAATTATATTTTGATTTTTCAATGCTATAAATATGTAATGTGTGACGCCCCCAAAATAGGTCCAATCCATCCAACCTATTTTGAGTCGTCAAATACATGGTACAGAAAATAACTACAACTTCATTACTACAATTGTCGTGCAAAATACAACGACTCATATATTGAGAATTTTGATACAAATATATACCAACTGTGAATCTCATCCCAACCTTGGATAGCACATCACAATGGCACCTTACATAAAAGTACAATCAATAACTGTTTTAGAAATTAAAATCTTCGAAAAGTGCTCAAGAAAACCTTCGTACGTGGGAGACCATGCGTCTAGGCTATGATAGATATCATATGTCCACAGAATTATCATTGGTTGGCCCAATAGACCCCAAAGAAAAATGAGAAGATTACTATCATATTCTTTCCAATTATGAGTCTTCTCTTGACATATCATTATCTCCACTGTCTCTAATTGAAAATTATACTTCAACCAAACACTAAGATTATATAGGTAGTGCTCGTAGATATACTCAGTAAGTGGATGTGCACAACCCTGTCTTATGATGACACACGAGGTTGTATGTCATTAGACATCTTGTATGATAGTGGCAAATCACCCTTCCAAAGTTAGGTTCGCCTCACCCTATATGATTCACCAAATATAACTATTAAATGATGTATAAAATACAACACACTATTCCAAAGTTCTCAATAAAATTATTTTCATACTGTTTAGGGAGAACCTTCACAGCTAGAGACCACCGTTCTATTCCCCTGTTACCCCCGCTTGACCCAGCTACACTCTTATTACCTGAAAGAAATTGTGAAGCAAAAGGGTGAGCACAAATAGCCCAATAAAGAATATCATGACTAAAGATAATTAAATCATCAATAGCCTTCATCATTAATAAATCAGAGATTTATAACATATGATAAATGATAAAACTTTTCAACCATAGTTGCAGCGGAACGAGCAATCCATTAGAAGAGTCAAATATACCATAAAGTTTATTATCTTCTCCATATTAAAAATTCACCAACAATGTTTTATCCCTGTAACATTAATCAATAATTTTGTCCACAATCATATGAATCACTCATAATCATAATTGTGGTTCTAAATTCCTCTTCTCATCCAGGACGAAGATAATTTTCATCACCTATCTTTACCTGAAACATCAAAGATCATGGTTATACCAAATCACAGTTTCTGTTTATAATCATACTGATAAATTCATCTTTGCACTACGGCCAAAGATATTCGTCAACAGTTCATCTTTGTACTACTGGCCAAAGATATTCAACAATAGATCATCTTTGCACTACAAGCCAAAGATATTTAACAACAGATCATCTTTGCACTACAAGCCAAAGATATTCAACAACAGATCATCTTTGCACTACAGGCCAAAGATATTAATATCTCAAAGAAATATATAATCATCTCAGAATTTATATAAACAATAATTATAACCATGTTGATCAATTCATCTTTACACTTAAGCTAAAGATATTCAATTATAAATTCAATGGTCATGATCATACCAGTCAACAATTCAACTTTGCACTACTGGCCAAAGAGAACTCATAGTCACGATCATACTAATAATCTACCCATCTTTACACTCAAGTCAAAGAGAAATTTCATCAGCAGGATTATAAAAATGTTATATATGATAATAAAAATAATATGATCAACAACTGCATTTAATTTCAAGAGTAAGATTCATAAATCAATGATAATTTGGTCAGAAAAAGAAACTAATTTTATCATGAATAGTACTCATGAATAGTAACTTGTGAATAGTAACTCATGAATAGTAACTCGTGAATAGTACTTCGTATTCGTACATAGTATCGTATACGTAAATAATGTCATATACGTAAAGACTACCATATACATGAATAGTGATGTATACGTGAATAGTGTCGTATACGTGAATAGTAACTCCGACATGAAAAAGGTAGAAATTCTACAATAAAATCTATACCAATATTTCGGTATAATGATATTGAAAGAATAACATCATTGGAAAGAAAATAACATCCCTTACAATCCCTTACATTAAAAGAACCGTACTTCCGGCTAAAATATCAGGTATAAGGCTAAAGAAAACTTGCACTGTTGAATAGCAAATCACAAAGTATCTAAATACTCACAAAATACGCTCAATAATATAGAGAGAGAAAGAGAGAAAACTTATTTCTGGTGTGATTTTCAATTCTAACTCAGCACCCTATTTATAGGAAAATGTTAGAACGTCAAAGCAGACTTGACCTGCAACCTGATGGCTTTACCTGCTACTATTCCCACCCACCAAATATTTTTGCACATTTCTTCACCAACCAAAAGTGGGGCCCACCAATTCTAGAATTTTCCACCAAAATGATAAATTTAGAAACTTCAACAATTTCTGAATCAGTCACCTCTTAAAATTCATAACAAATCATGCGTTAATTTTTAACGGTTCAAAATTTGTGGACATATACTCAACTTATATATGTATAACATATCCAAAAATCACAATGATCCAACAGTTAGATTAAAATTACAACTCACGCAATAGAGTTTTAAGAACACTGATTTGATTTTCGGACTATAAGTCCCTCGTACCAGCTTCACTCAAACAGTCACCACGAAAAATCCACAAAGAATAATTGTGTGATTCAAATTTATACGTTTAGGTTACTTCTAGGGCTTTCTTTTGATATATAGCTCATCTCCTAACTCATTATACACAAAGAGTCATGGATTTTACAAAATCAAGTAATAAACTAATTTTTCTGAAAATCTCATATTTGGTTCTTCTTTTGATTTCTAAATTTCTCTCATTTGATTCACGCACCGTGAATTTAGTGTGAAAATATCACAATTATTATATAATAATATAACCACATTATACATTTATAATGTAAGGTAAAATATCAATTTTCAACAATTGACACATTTCTAAGAATTCTTCCATTCCGACAAAATACTGATAAAACACCTCAGCATTAATTCTTTCATTTATATCCACACAATAAATATTTCTCTATCCATCATTTATATCCACATAAAATAAATATTTCCTTATCATATAAATCAATAACTAATTATTCACAAATAATATTACAGAATCACAATTATGACAACCAGACCGTTCTCAAGAAAGAGGGGACTTTTCGACAAGAATTTCTCCTTACTGGCGCGCAATTAGGTGACCAAACCTCTCTTTGACAAAACTTTCTAGGCATTGCCAATAATGCTATCTAATAATATTATTTAAATAATATGAACTATTGATCTAATAATGAAAAATATTGTGCAGTGACAATTATTGAAACAACAATAATATAAAATATCAACGCAGCAATTATTGACTCAATAAAATAAAATATTGAACAGTAATTACTGTAACAATTATTGAGTAGTGCCTTCTTACGTAAGAATCAATAATTCAGTACTGTACAATACCGTGTGCTACTGTGCAATCACGTGTATTACTATTTTTTAACCACTGTGTATTCCAACAGTGTTAAAGGTAACAACTACGCCGTTATTTGTAAAAACTCAAATTTGTCATTTTCTTCATCCGACAGTTATTCTGTTATGGGGCCCACAAGTGGCTGCGTAGTTATACGAATATTTCCCGACAGCAAGAATATTCCACGACCAAACGAATATTTCCTGACAAAATGAATATTTTATAACCACTTGCTTATTTTGAAAATTTTGCACATTTCACCCATAACCAGAGCATTTTATCAATTTAACACCTTATTATTCATAATAATAAATAGAGAAAATTTTATTTTATTCATTAAAAAGTTGGGGTCTTACATACTGTATGTACGTATTGATAATGGTTGGTCAATTATGGTATATTATGACCAAACCCTAGCAATATTTTTATAAACCCAGTATTACTGTTAAATCCTAGTTTCAAAGTCATATGAGACTTTAAAAATCTGTTACGACACTGTGTTATGTGTTATAAAATTTTTGTTTTAGGTAAAGCCTTATTATTATGGAAAATCATAATTATAAATTAAAACCCTAATTTCTGAAATTAGAAACCCTAATTTAAAACCTAAATTGGAGTTTGTGATCAGTCAAAAATTATGTTAATGTGATTAATATCTTGTATAGTAGATTTTATTGCTAATTATGAAAAACCTAATTAGTAACTTAAAACCCTAATATCTAGAACTCTAATTTGGTAATTAGAAACCCTAATTATAATTTGTTAACCCTAATTATCAAAATTGTAAACCCTAATTGCAAAAATTAGCAAGATTAATTATAATTAGTATATAAAACCCTAATGTTCATGTATAACGTAATTTTTAACCTAATCTAATTAAGAAAACCCTAATTTTCTATTTTTAGAAACTATTTTTATTTTTATTTTAAACCCTAAATGAAAACCTAGAAATTTATTTTGTGTTAAACCTTAAGGTTAAACCCTAAGGGTCAAACCCTAATGGTTTGTCAAGTTACATTTTAACTATTAAAATTGTATGACAAAAGATAATAATGCACCTCTTGTATATTTTATTAGATAACTTGTAAGAATTCCAATACCTTTAGTTGGTGACCTAATTTATTGCCTTAGCATCACCTAAATATCCAGCACATAAATTTACTATCAGCCATACAATGCATCTAACATTTGTATATATTGATTGGAGAGAGGAAAAAAAATTCATTTACTAACTTATTTTGTGCACAACACCCATCTAAACTCTCTCAAGCTCAAACCTCTGAAATTTCCTTCATCTATCAGTCACAAAACAAGCCCCACTAATACATATAACAACATCAGTAGCCAGAATCAAGAATTTGATCGTAAAGGTATAAAACTCTAACCAAAATATCTGATCTTGATCTACATGTTAGATGTTATGTTTTATTGTTAAAACATGTTATATGTAGTCTATTTTTGTGATCTGGGTTGGCACATGCTAGATCCATAACATTAATATGCTCAAAATCAAGTTTTGCAAAATCTGGAAAAATTGTGTTTTGTGGTCTGACAACGAATGTCAGTGCCTTTAGATTCTTGTCCGATCTTGGTTTTTGTTGTTTAAAGATTTAAATGTGTAGTCTATTATGTTTTCTGTGATCTGGAAGTGAAATAACAATTAGTTGATGTCTAGATTTCATGTTATGGCTGGTCAAAACCCGTTAACCGGGCATGACCGAAGCTTTCTGGGTAACCCAGAAAGTGTAGAATAACGCCTGACAAGATTTTTGAAGCCCTAGATCTGTCAGGATTTATGTTGTTTGGTGATGTTGTTATAGTTAATACTAGCTTGTTGTATGGACTATATATATACTCTTTTAGAACATTAAAACAGTCAGGCGATCAAGTGTAGTGAGTGGTCAAACTTGACCAGTTGATCATAAAGTGCAGTTTTTGGAATTTCCAGAAACTGTTAGAACAAAGCTTCTGACAGCGTTTGACCAAAGGATAATTTGTGATTCTGTTGTTGTTAGACTTATCTGTTGTTTTAATCATGTACCTTGACACAACTACTGTAGCTTTGAACCTTAATATCACTTGAATCAAGACCAGAACATAGAAATAATCTAGCCCAAAAACGGACCCTCGAAGCTGCTGGGTTTCTGGGTTACCCAGAAAACCCAGATTTGGTCTGATAGCAACTTTGAAGGTTCATATCTTACTTGTATATTGTAATCTGACCCAGATCTTGCGTGATATTTGTAGTATTACATTAGTACTACAAGATCAATAACTTACCTTGTCCAAAAACATTATAATCTGGCAGATTTTGTTGGTTAAACGAGGCACCTTATAAACTGTCTGTCAGTGCTCAAGAACATGAAGAACACCTATAGCGACTGTTCTGCCGTTATAGGCAGCCTTTAGCGACGATTAATTTTTGAAAATTATTTATTCATTAAATAATTATAGAAAATTAGTTTTTAATTATTAAAAATACATATTAAATTACTAAAAATTATTTTAAAGTCTAAAAATTAGCTTATAATAATTTTTAATATATTTCATAAATGATTAATATTTTTGAAATATTAAAAGTATTTAATTTATTTAACTATTATATTAAATAAATTATTTAAAAATGATTTTAATACTTAAAAAATTATTTAAAATTATATTATGGTATAAGAAAATATTTTAAGTTATTTTTATTGACTTTTAATAATTTGTGATGAAATTTATTAATAAATTAATATTAATGATATTTAAGTTATTTAATAAATGAATTAAATAAAATAATTAAAAATGATTTTTATTATATTAAAAATTATTTTAAATAATAATAAGGTATTTAAAAATATTTTAAGTTATAAAATATAACTTTCAATAATTAAAGGTAAATTTCATTAATTAATTATTATTAATAATATTAGAATTATTTAATAATTATATTAAATAAATTAGTTTAAAAATGATTTTATTATTATAAAAATTATTTTAAATAAAAATAAAGTGTTTAAAGATATTTTAAGATATAAAATATAACTTTTAATATTTAAAAGATAATTTCATTAATAAGCTAATATTAATGATATTAATTTAATATTATTGATATTAAATTTTAATAAATTATATTAAATAAATGATTTAAAAATGATTTTATTAATTTAAAAAATATTTAAAAAGGATATAAATAAATTAAAAATATTTTAAGTTATAATTAATGACTTTCAATATTTTAATAAATAGTACATTAATATTTAAATATTGATGGTAATTATTTAAAATTGATTTTAAGTATTTCAAAAATCATTTAAAGGCAATATAAATGTTTTAAAAATATTTTGAGTTATTATAAACAACTTTAATATTTTGGCAATGGTTTCATTAATAGTTTAATATTAATTAAATGTTAATGATAATAGAATTGTTTAATATTTAAATCATTTAATAATGATTTTGGTGTTTGCAAATTTATGATAAATTATAATAAATATTTTAAAATTATTATAAGTCATTTAAAAAAATAATATGACTTATAATTACAGATATTGAACTTCAGGATAGAGTCTTAGACTCGATAAATATCCGATAAAATCGTCGGTACACCGACATGTTTTAGAAATTGATCTGGACTTAGATAATTTGATTTGATAAGTGTTTGTTTATGATTCAATGACTGCTAAACATATGTGAAAATGTGCTTAGGTTATGTGTTGACCACAAAATGCAGTACTATGTGTTATAGTATATTGTTCTAATCGAACGAATGATCTTATTAATGATAGGTCGTGATATAAAAGATAAAAATAAGTTGCGTATTGTAAGCAGCAGATCAGGCAAGTATCCTACCTTTGCATTTCCTTTATGCAATGGACAGAAGTAAGAGAGTTTTAGAATTATATTATTATTGTACCAGATTATTAATCCTATTGTTATATATGTTATATCCAATCATTGATTATCAACATGGTACTATATTATAATTCAGATATATATATTCTGTTCGTTAATTTCTAAATATGGTTAGTCAAGTGTCGCCACTTGGATAATCATTGTATTTAATCGCATGTTGATATATATATATATATATATATATATATATATATATATATATATATATATATAATTTATCTGAAAATGTTGACTGATAAATTTCTTTAGGAGAAACCCTAGGTATGTTCCAATTATGCAAAACTTGATTAAGGTTTTCATAACTCTGTTCTTCCCGGTTGACTATGTCTGGGACCGGAGGCAAAGTCGACCTGTTACTAATCTTTAGCCTCCACCGCTGTTAAGCCTACCTAGCCCCTCTTCTTCTTATGTTCTTCTTTTAAGTTATCTTGTAAGTTAAATTTTATTTCTGCACTTGTAAATAGTTTAATCAATAATCAATAAAACTATTTTATTTTAGTAATTTAACTTGTGTTTGTATGCGCATCGGCTTGTTCTTCTTCTATTCCTGCTTCCACTCCCAAATGGTATATATATATATATATACCTATTGATCACCAGTATGTATACAATAAGTAAAAGTCGTCTAAGCTATTTGATCAACTAGACACAGATTAAGAAATATTGTTGAACATGATAAAACCTTTTTGTATCCAATCAAATTATTTTGGTTCGGATTCCCGACTAAGTATGAACATCCCGAACATGGGAAAACTTTTATGCGCCCAAGGCGGACAGAGTGAACGATAATATCGTTCTTGCATGTAGTATTGATCAATACAGGGCATAACGGGCTGATCACCCCCGTGCCCGTAAGTTATGACGGTTTGCGGATGAAGTTCTGCAAAAACTATTCAAAAATTAAAAACAATGTTCATAGTATGTCACCTTAACCATATTTATAATCAGTACGTAGTTTCAAAAATTTGATAGAGAGTTGTTATGTTATTATTATCGGTTCAGATTACTTCACAACTATTGATTTGTTGTACAAGGGTAGTACAAATAAAGCATTTAATCCTTTCAGTTAATATTTATAATTGTTATTACTTGTTGGGCACCCAAATGCTCATCCTGGCTGAATTTAAATATTTTCAGCTAAGTGTGAGCAACCAGAGGGCTCTGCCAAGAACAAAGGAAAAGGAAAAGTTGTTAAATGAGTGTTATGCTATATATTATGTAATAGTTTAGTTTTATTAAGATGAGAATGATATATATTATCTATCATGTATTGTAATGAATGTTTAAAGGTTGCGTACTTGGGAATAGACTCTGATATGTAAATTAAGTTTAATATTTATATTATTGTTATTACTATTAGTATTATTCTGCTCATAGAAATGGTATCGTGAAGCACCGAGTTCGAGTTTTAAGTACCCGGATTTGGGGGCTTTACAGGTTGGTATCAGAGCTTTAGGGTTAGAAACCTTAGGTGGGATAGACCTTAGGCTATAACCTTAGAATAGAGAAAAACGTTGAAAATACAAATAACTCATATAGAGTTTAAAAAGAGATTTATTGAATAAATTCATCATCAAATATAATAAAAGATAACTTATATATAAAACTATTATTTACTGCGTGTATATACTATATTCTAATCAGGATAATTTATGTTTGTAGATGTGTGGTGGAAAAGGCTTGTTATATGCTTATAGCATGAAGAAGGATCAACTCCATACACCCGAGCTAATATCGAAGCCAATAGCTGAAATAAAGGCTCACGATGAAAATAACTCTGACGAGGTGGTTATTTTGGAAAATATAGTACCAGATCCAAAAATAGTGGAGCTGATAGATAATGATTCGGACACTAAAGTTGAAACTGATCAAGCATCAACGGAGGTGCAGGATCTGAGGAACAAGCTTTTTTCTCTGGAAAAGCTGTGGGAAATAGAAAAGCTGCTAAATAGTCAATTGCGAAAAGCCTTACTAGAAACAATGGAAGAACAAGATAAGCTTAAATTCCAAATTGATCAGATGGAAGTCACAAGCAACACATCGTGTGCAGCTCCGAGCAAGAAGGGGAAAAGAAAGATAGAAGACCATGAATTAGGAAAATCCAATAAGAAGAAAGGGAAAAGAATATGTTATCTTTATGGCTATGAGGGACATACCACTCTGTATTGTCCCGACTATAAACCAGGAGCATGTTTTATCTGTGGGATAGAAGGTCATCAGGCGAAAGGTTGTCCAAGAAAAAGGCGTAGTGAATAAGTAGTATAGGTTCTGTTGTGTAAGTCTTTTTAATGTAATATATATGATAAGTACGTCTTTGTAATGTAATGTTTCCAACTTTTGTATTAGTCAAGGCTGTAAATCCCGACTTTTGTGGTCACAAAGGGATAACTGATGTTTAAAGCAGTATGTGCTATGCTATGTAAAGTATTCGCTAAATGAATATGAATCTATGTTTGAGTAATGAAACAAGTTTAGAATATTAAACTTATGCGATAAGGTTTAGAATGTAAGTTAAATTTATAATTTTATTTAATCAGATAATTCTGCCAAGACGTCAAACTCGAAACCAAAGGGCAGAAGAATCTGTCAACAACGTTGAGGGATAACAACAAGCAGACCCGATGCAACACTTAGCAAACATGATAGCACAAGCTATGCAACAAGGAATGCCAGCCGCAGGGAACCAGCCGGATAATCGCCTGGCAAATTTCAAAGATTTTAAGGCTGTAGGACCGCCAGAATTCAAAGGTACAACTGACCCTATTGAAGCCCAGACTTGGGTTAATGAAATTGAAAAAACATTCGTGATAGCTAGGGTAGCTGAGGGGCAAAAGACCACTTTTACCACCTACATGATGAAAGGGGAGGCAAACTTTTGGTGGGAAGCGAATCAGGCAATGGCAGAAGAAGGAGTAGTTACATGGGATAGGTTTAAAACACTATTTTTCGAAAACTATTTTTCATCTAGTATGCGGGCTAGGATGGAGGTGAAATTTTTAGAGTTGAAGTAAGATAATATGACGGTGTCAGAATACGCCGCAAAATTCAATGAGTTGGCTAGGTTCACTTCGTATCAAGTTGATACGGAGGCTAGGAAAGCTAGAAGGTTTGAGCTGGGATTAAAACCCTAGCTCTATAACAAGGTGGCGGTGTTGCAGATTCCTACATTTGCAGTACTCATGAAAATGGCTATCATAGTAGAGGAAGGGAGTGAGGCCATGAGCCTCTACAACAGGGAGAGAAAGATCAAGAGTAAGGTTGAAGGAGCTGGGAAGACATAAGTTAATAGTGGAAGTAAAAGTGGTAGTAGCAAGAGGAAGGGAAGCAATTTTGGAAGTATTCAGGTGAAGCAGGAAGGAGTTAAGAAGTAAGCTGTGCAGTGTGGAAACTGTGGAAATAACCACTTTGGAGAATGTCTGAAGGAAAAATTTATATGCTATAAGTGCGGGCAGGAGGGTCATATCTCTCCCAACTGTCTCAATCCTAGGATGAACATTGGGTGTTTTCTATGTGGGTTAACTGAACACAAGGTGAAGGATTGTCCGAAGAGGAGGACGGAGACAGGAAGTGTGAATACTGGCAAGGGCAGCGGGACTTTGGCAATCACGGGACCTACATCATCGAGCAAGCCAACAAAATCAACAGAAAGGGTCTACAATATGACGATCCAGGATACGGTGGCAGCTAGAAATGGAACTCCAGGTATTATTCGTATAACTTTTATTGTCTTATACATGATTTTCATATATATAGAAAAATATTTTAGAAAGAAATTTTGAAGGAGGAATTTGAGTTCTTTTAGAAATCAAATTTCAGTTTAATCAGATAGACAAGCTTTATGTGAATAGTTAAAGATCAATTCGATCAAAGTTGATCAAGATCTAATTGAAATGATTGTGTATGCTATGTACCTTTGTTTGTATAGGTTTTAAAACGGTGATTCTGGGGAAAAATCTTTATAAGGGAGGGTAAATGTAACAACCCGATATTTTCTATATAAATAAAATCAGAAATTTTGCGTATAATTTTTTTTTTAAAGATGAGGATTTGTTCAAGATATTGTGTATCTGTATTTATGTGATAAATAAAAATATATTTATTACATGAATAATTAAAAATAATTTTATTTCAGAATTATTGATTATTATAAAGTATATTCTTATAATAATTAATTTTATAGTAGAAATATTTTTATTATTTATTTTCCATGAAAATATAATCATATATTATTTAAATAATATATGAAATAATTTTTAGAATAATTATAATAATTATTTTATTATATGAATTTTAGTACAGATTATTAAGTTAATTATTTTACCTTAATTATTAAGGTTAAATATAGAGGAATAAATCAGATATGGAATCCAAACCCTAAATTTGGATTTTTATCAAGGAATGAGAATAATAATATAATATTAATTATATTTTGATTTTTCAGTGCTATAAATATGTAATGTATATACATATTGAAAATAGTTGGTCATTTATGGTGTATTATGACCAAACCCTAGCAATATTTTTATAAACCCTAGTATTACTGTTAAATCATAGTTTCGAAGTCATATGAGACTTTAAAAATCTATTACGACACTATGTTATGTGTTATACGATTTTTGTTTTAGGTAAAGCCTTATTATTATGGAAAATCATAATTATTAATTAAAACCCTAATTTTTGAAATTAGAAACCCTAATTTGAAACCAAAACTGGAGTTTGTGATCAGTAACAAATTATGTTAATGTGATTAATATCATGTATAGTAGATTTTATTGCTAATTATGGAAAACCTAATTAGTAACTTAAAACCCTAATATCTAGAACCCTAAGTTGGTAATTAGAAATCCTAATTGTAATTTGAAAATCCTAATTATCAAAATTGTAAACCCTAATTGCAAAAATTAGCAAGGTTAATTATAATTAGTATATAAAACCCTAATGTTCATGTATAACGTAATTTTTAACCTAATCTAATTAAGAAAACCCTAATTTTCTATTTTTAAAAACTAATTTTATTTTTATTTTAAACCCTAAATGAAAACCTAAAAATTCATTTTGTGCTAAACCTTAGGATTAAACCCTAAGGGTTTGCCAAGTTACATTTTAACCATTAAAATTGTATGACAAAAGACTATAATGCCCCCTCTTGTATATTTTATTAGATAACTTGTAAGATTTCCAATACCTTTAGTTGGTGACCTAATTTATTGACTTAGCATCACCTAAATATCCAGCACATAAGTCTATGATCAGCCATACAATGCATCTAACATTTGTATATATTGATTGGAGAGAGAAAAAAAATTCATTTACTAACTTATTTTGTGCACAACACCCATCTAAACTCTCTCAAGCTCAAACCTCCGAAATTTCCGTCATCTATCAGTCACAAAACAAGCCCCACTAATACATATAACAACATTAGTAGCCAGAATCAAGATTTGGATCGTAAAGGTATAAAACTCTAACCAAGAAATCTGATATCCATAACATTAATATGCTCAAAATCAAGTTTTGCAAAATCTCGAAAAATTGCCTTTTGTGGTCTGACAACGAATGTCAGTGCCTTTAGATTCTTGTTCGATCTTGGTTTTTGTTGTTTAAAGGTTTAAATGTGTACTCTGTTATGTTGTCTGTGATCTGGAAGTGAAATAACAATTAGTTAATGTCTAGATTTCATGTTATGGCTGGTCAAAACCCGTTGACCGGGCATGACCGAAGCTTTCTGGGTAACCCAGAAAGTGTAGAATAACGTCTGACAAGATTTTTGAAGCCTGAGATCTGTCAGGATTTATGTTGTTTGGTGATGTTGCTATATTTAGATACTAGCTTGTTGTATGGACTATATATATATGATTTTAGAACATTAAAATAGTCAGCCGATCAAGTGTAGTGAGTGGTCAAACTTGACCAGTTGATCATAAAGTGCAGTTTCTGGAATTTCCAGAAACTGCTAGAACAAAGCTTCTAACAGCATTTGACCAAAGGATAATTTGTGATTCTGTTGTTGCTAGACTTATTTGTTGTTTTAATCATGTACCTTGACACAACTACTGTAGCTTTGAACTTTAATATCACTTGAATCAAGACCAGAACATAGAAATAATCTAGCCCAAAAATGGACCCTCGAAGCTGCTGGGTTTCTAGGTTACCCAAAAAATCCAGATTTGGTCTGACAGCAACTTTGAAGGTTCATATCTTGCTTGTATGTTGTAATCTGACCCAGATCTTGCGTGATATTTGTAGTACTACATTAGTACTACAAGATCAATATCTTACCTTGTCCAAAAACATTATAATCTGGCAGATTTTGTTGGTCAAACGAGGCACCTTGCTAATTGTCTGTCAGTGCTCAAAAACATGAAGAACACCTATAGCGACGGTTCTGTCGCTATAGACAGTCTTTAGCGACGATTAATTTCTAAAAATTATTTATTCATTAAATAATTATAGAAAATTAGTTTTTAATTATTAAAAATACATATTAAATTACTAAAAATTATTTTAAAGTCTAAAAATTAGTTTTTAATATATTTCATAAATAATTAATATTTTTGAAATATTAAAAGTATTTAATTTATTTAATTATTATATTAAATAAATTATTTAAAAAAATTTTAATACTTGAAAAATCATTTAAAATTATATTGTGGTATAAGAAAATATTTTAAGTTATTTTTAATGACTTTTAATATTTTGTTATGAAATTCATTAATAAATTAATATTAACGATATTTATGTTATTTAATAAATGAATTAAATGAATTAATTAAAAATTATTTTTATTATATTAAAAATCATTTTAAATAATAATAAGGTATTTAAAAATATTTAAAGTTATAAAATATAACTTTCAATATTTAAAGGTAAATTTTATTAATTAATTATTATTAATGATATTAGAATTATTTAATAATTATATTAAATAAATTAGTTTAAAAATGATTTTATTATTATAAAAATTATTTTAAACGAAAATAAAGTGTTTAAAGATATTTTAAATTATAAAATATAACGTTTAATATTTAAAAGATAATTTCATTAATAAGTTAATATTAATGATATTAAATTTATTTAATAAATTATATTAAATAAATAATTAAAAAATGATTTTATTAATTTAAAAATCATTTAAAAAGGATATAAATGAATTAAAAATATTTTAAGTTATAATTAATGACTTTTAATATTTTGATAAATAGTACATTAATATTTAAATATTGATGGTAATTATTTAAAAGTGATTTTAAATATTTTAAAATTTATTTAAAAGCAATATAAATGTTTTAAAAATATTTTGAGTTATTATAAATAACTTTAATATTTTGGCAATAGTTTTATTAATAGTTTAATAATAATTAAATGTTAATGATAATAGAATTGTTTAATATTTAAATCATTTAATAATGATTTCGGTGTTTGAAAATTTATGATAAATTATAATAAATATTTTAAAATTATTATAAGTCATTTAAAAAAATAATATGACTGATAATTACATATATTGAACTTCAGGATAGAGTCTTAGACTCGATAAATATTCGATAAAATCGTCGGTACACCAATATGTTTCAGAAATTGATCTGGACTTAGATAATTTAATTTGATAAGTGTTTGTTTGTGATTCAATGACTGCTAAACATATGTGAAAATATGCTTAGGTTATGTGCTGACCGCAAAATGTAGTACTATGTGTTATAGTATATTATTCTAATCGAACGAATGATCTTATTAATGATAGGTCGTGATATAGATGATAAAATTAAGTTGCGTATTGTAAGCAGCAGACCAGACAAGTATCCTACATTTGCATTTCCTTTATGCAATGGACAGAAGTAAGAAATGGACAGAAGTAAGAGAGTTTTAGAATTATATTATTATTGTACCAGATTATTAACCCTATTATTATATATGTTATATTCGATCATTGATTATCAACATGGTACTATATTATAATTCAGATATATATATATTATGTTCGTTAATTTCTAAATATGGTTATTCAAGTGTCCCCACTTGGATAATCATTGTATTTAATCACATGTTGATATATATATATATATATATATATATATATATATATATATATATATATATATATATATATATACATATTGATCACCAGTATGTATACAATAAGTAAAAGTCGTCTAAGCTATTTGATCAGCTAGACACAGATTAAGAAATATTGTTGAACATGATAAAACCTTTTTGTATCCAATCAAATTATTTTGGTTCGGATTCCCGACTAAGTATGAACATCCCAAACATGGAAAAACTTTTATGCGCCCAAGGCGGACAGAGTGAACGATAATATTATTCTTGCATGTAGTATTGATCAATACATGGCATAACGGGCTAATCACCCCCGTGCCCGTAAGTTATGACGGTTTGCCGATGAAGTTCTGCTAAACCTATTAGAAAATTGAAAACAATATTCATAGTATGTCACCTTAACCCTATTTATAGTCAGTACGTAGTTTTAAAAATTTGATAGAGAGTTGTTATGTTATTATTATCGGTTTAGATTACTTCACAACTATTGATTTGTTGTAGAAGGGTAGTACAAAGAAAGCATTTAATCCTTTCAGTTAATATTTATAATTGTTATTACTTGTTGGGCACCCAAATGCTCATTCATGCTTAATTTAAATATTTTCAGCTAAGTGTGAACAACCAGAGGGCTCTTCCAAGAACAAAGGAAAAGGGAAAGTTACTGAATGAGTGTCATGCTATATATTATGTAATAGTTTGGTTTTATTAAGATGAGAATGATATATATTATCTATCATGTATTGTAATGAATATTTAAAGGTTGCGTACTTGGGAATAGACTCTGATATGTAAATTAAGTTTAATATTTATATTATTGTTATTACTATTAGTATTATTCCGCTCATAGAAATGGTATCGTGAAGCACCGAGTTCAGGTTTCAAGTACCCGAATTTGGGGGCTTTATCGAGACGAGTAATATCCTTCTCTAGTGTGTGTCCTACCTAAGCTGAATTTTCTTAATAAGTTGACAAATTATGATATGTCAATTAACCTTTCTTTTGAAGCTGTATTCTAGAATGATATCTGAAATCCAAGAGGTGAGCAATGGAGAAATCTTAATACAGAGGATATGACCGGGAAGATGGAATCTGAAATGAAAGCAAGGTATTCTCATATCTTCGAAGTACCAGGTAAGTAAATTTCGGGGATGAAATTTTATAAGGAGGGGAGATTGTAAGACCCCGAATTTTATGAAATGAAAGTATATAATTTTCTTATAATTATTATTCTATTTAGTAAATGGTTAAATTGATAAAAGGTTAAAGTTAAGGGTGATATGTAAAAATTTTACAAAGTAAGCAAGTTGATATAAAATATTCGTTTGGTCGGAGAATATTCTTTTTGTCAGGGAATTTTCGTACAAAGACATAATCATTGGTGGACCCCATAACGGAATAACTGTCGGATATAGAAAGCGACAGAAATAACTTTTTTATAAAAATAACGGCAAAACTTTTACTGTTAAACTGTTGAAATATCCGGTGATAAAAGTACAGTAATACGCGTTGTTGCACAGTAGCACACGGTATTGCACAGTATCTCTGATTATTGATGCTTACGTAAGAAATCACTCAATTTCATTCAATAATTGCTACAGTAGTTGTTGCATAGTGTCTCATATTATTAATTCAATTATTGTCACAGTATCATCTGCATAATATTTTATATTATTAAATCATTAATTGAGATAACACATTTATTTTTATTATTATTTATATTATTTACAATGTCTAGAAAGTTCTGTCAAGGAAAGGGGTTAGGTTATTTAATTGCGCGTCAATAAGGAGAAATCCTTATCGGAAAACCCCCTCTTTCTTAGAAATTATCTGATTGTCAAAATCCTTATCGGAAAATCCCCTCTTTCTTGGAAATGATCTGATTGTCAATATTATGAGTTATAATATTAATGATGAATAATTTTTAAAAGATTAAAAATATTTTAATTAAAGATAAGTGATTTGTGATCAATATTTATTCAATTTTGATATAAATAGAGGGGTTTGTCATGAGGCGTTTGTTGTAAGTTTGACTTATTATTCCATTGGGAGATGTACTAATTTTTCAGACCGTCGGTTGTGGTTTTAATAGTAAATCAATATGGACCGTCGGTTGTGGTTTTAATAGTAAATCGATATGGATCGTCGGTTGTGATTTTAATAGTAAATCAATATGGACCGTCGGTTATGGTTTTAATAGTAAATCGATATGGACCGTCCGTGTTAATAGTAAATCAATCTGGACCGTCCGTGAATCAGTTACTATTTAGTTCATTCTCCTATAAATAGAAGCTTATTTCTTATTTTATTCTCACAAATTCACTAAGACTCACAAGAGAAACTATAGATAGAGAAACTATAGAGAGAAAGAAGAAGAGTATTCTGCTACTTCACTATTGCAGTATTCAATCTTCTACTAAGGTAAAGGGTATTATTTCTTTCGTATTCGTAAGGAATATTATTTTTCATATTCATCCTTAAATCTGTGGGAATAACCTGTCTACGCGGATTACTACATGTATGGTGAATAACTCTTTGTACTCATTCTTTATTTGTGGAAAAGATCTGTCTACGCGGATTACCGCATGACAGGTGAAAATCCATTTACAGTTTTGTATAGTATTTCTTTTTATATTCTTAAATTTAAACTTACTATGGTAAATATTGCTTCTATAATCCCTTAAATTAGTAGAATATCCTTGAGTTTTGCGCTTCATCTAGTATCGTTTCATTGGAATATTGGTCTAAACTTTCTTATTAAGTTTCAATATTTTCATTCGGGTTACTATTTACTTGGGTACTATTTATTCGAGGTAATTTACATGACGAGGTACTATTCATTTGGATACTATTTACCCGGGGGACTATTTATTTGGGGTACTTTGCATGACGGGGTACTATTCATTTGATACTATTCATTCAGGTACTATTCACTTGGGGTACTATTTATTCGGGGTACTTTGCATGACGGGGTACTATTCATTCGGGTACTATTCGCAGGGTACTAATCATTCAGGTACTATTCGCGGGGTACTATTCACGACAAAAGTGATTTTTTTTCTGTCCAAATTATTTTTGATACATAAATATCATTCATGAATTTTATTCCACATTTAGTTATCATGTTGACAATTTGGATATTCTTGAACTCTGGATAAATTACATTACAATTTTTTAATATTTATCCTTGATCCCACTTGATTGAATCCTTATATCATTATCATCATTCTCATGCTTATATTGTGGTAAAAGTCATCTTTGGCCCGTAGTGCATAGATGGATTGTTGATTGGTATGATTATGACCAGAAATTGTGTATTGGTAAAATCATAACCTGTAATATTACAGACAAATGATGTGGTGAAAGTCCTCTTTGGCCCATAGTTCAAAGATGGACTTTTGATTATTAGTTTTACAGTTGTATATCTTTGGCCTGTAGTGCAAAGATGAACTGTTGATTGTTGTCTTTGGCCCATAGTGCAAAGATGGACAGGTGTTTGACATGATCATGACCACTAATGATACAAGTAAATATTTTTGGCATGTAGTGCAAAGATAGATTATTGTTTGGCATAATCATTGGTTTTATAGTTTAATGTCTTTGGTCGTAGTGTACTGACAGACAATTGATTGACATGATCATGTCCATTGGTTTTATAGTTGAATATCTTTAGCCCGTAGTGCAAAGATAAACAATTAATTGGTATGATCCTTATTATTACATTTGCATGTCATTAGCCTTTGGGTTAAGGATATTGAGTGAACGTTCTATTAAGCCTTTGTGGCAAGGAGAAACTGTTGATTTACATGATTATAAACATGAACTGTGAATTTAACTATAATCTTTGGTGGTTCAAGTGAAGACAGGTGATTAAAGTTCTCTTATTTTGGGTACAATGAAGAACTGTTGATGGGAATTACATGAATAAAATATTAATGATGGGCTTTTAATTTGGAGGAGATAGTAGACATTATATTTTACTTGACTCTTCTAATGGATTGCTATTTTCGCTGCAGTTATTGATCTAAAACTTGTTATCTATTGTATTCTATCAGATTTTTTTCTATTGAGGACTAATGATAATTTTTTTACATTATCTTAGTCATAATATTCTTTACTGGGCTAGTTGAGCCCACCCTTTTCCTTTTGGTTCCATTGTTCTTCTCAGGAGGCGAGAATATAGATGGGACTAGTCGGGGAGTGGAGTAATGGTTCAAGATGGTTTTTATAAAAGTCCTCACTATTTTATAAAATAGTATAATAATAATTGTAATGAGGACTTTATTTGAGTTTGGATATTGTCCATGAGACAATATTTGTTTCAAAGCTCAGCTATTGTGTTTTTGTATTTTGCACAACAGTCGTATAAATGAAGTTTGTATTTAATTTATGTACCATGTATCTGGCGACTCAGAATGGGTTGTGTGGACCTATTCTAGGGGCATCACATTGCAGAGCTAACCAGAAGAAGTTTAGTGAAGTTTTGGTTACAAATACAATTTTGTTCATTCTTGAAATTAATCTTTTAGTAAGTTAAGGTTCTACTTGGGTATTGGATACCGGTTTTGGTTCTCATAAATATAGATTTATGAAGGAACCAAGCAGAAGTAGAAAGTTAAACAAAGATAAGTAGTTCTATGTGTGGAAAATGAAGCAAAGGTTGCTGCATTAGCCATAGGAACTTATAGTTTAGCATTGCCTACGGGCAAGTCTATTAAGTCAATAATTTGTTATTGTATTCCACTTCTTGTTAGAAACTTTATTTCAATTTTGCTGTTGGACAATGAAATCTTTGGTATTATTTTTAAGAATAATTGTTGTTCTATTTATAATAATAATGTTTTTTATAGAACTAGAATATTACTTAATGGATTTTGTATACTTGACTTACGTGAAAATAATTTTGCATATTGAACAAATTAGTATAAGAAAAGGAGATGATCATTCAAAGAGTTGAATGTGTGTATTTGTTGAAATACAAGTGTGAATTATTTGAAAGATTCAAAGAATTCAAAAATGAAACAAATTGGCAAATTATTAGGATTCTTTGATCGGATCAAGGAAGGAATACTTGTGCAATGAGTTTCTAGATCATCTCAAATGGTTTTCTCACAATGGACGCCTCCTGATACGCAATAATTGATTGATGTATCTAAAAGGAAAAATTGTATCTTGTTGGACATTTTGTTGTCCATAATGATTTTATCGACATTCCAGTACCCTTCTGGGGTAATACTCTAGAAATGCATGCATATCTACAAAAGGTAACCTCAAAATTCGGCCCCAAGACTCCATAAAAGTTATGGACAGAGAGGATTCCTAATCTTAAGTATATTAAGATAAGGGGTTGTCCAGCTTATGTGAAAAAGTTTCAAAGGTTATGCTTAGGAAAAAATTTGACAAGTGCAGATTTATGGGACATCCTAAAGTAAGTTTAGGGTACATATGTTCTATAATCCTACTCAACAAAGGTGTTTGTTATGAAACATTCTACCTTCTAAGATAAAATTGTTTATCATTGAAGGAGCTAGTGGGAGGATAATAAATCTTGAAGAATTGAAGAACCACAAAGCATTATAAGTCATATAAGAGGAACCTATAGATAAACCTTTTGTACCACAACCAAATCGTAAATCTGGAATAGTACCGAAGATACCTGGGAGGCATGGATTCATCATAAATGATGATGGTGAGGTATGCATCATAGAAGTTGATGATCCAGTTACATACGAGGTAAAAGTTGTAGACACTCAGAGAAATAGATTGAAGCAAGCTTCTCAAGAATGAAACATTCTTTTTGATGAAAAAAATCAAAAGAGTTTGATTTTATGAAAAACAAGAATGAACCTAGTGTGTACAAAAGGGTCAGTGGGAGCGTCGTGACACTCCTAGTATTATATATTGATATACTAAGGATAAGGAATGACATACCAATGCTATAATCAGTAAAGATAAAGTTGTCTAAACATTCCTTCATGAATGATTTGGGAAGAGTATCTTAATTGGGGATACAAATCTATATAGATAGATTTAAAAGATGCTCGCCTTAACCCAAGAAACGTATATTCATTTGATGCTAAAGCCGTTTAGATAAGTAGGTTTTATACCTACTTATTGGTTACAGTTGGTCGAAAAACCGATCACTAAACACGCGCAAATATACACGGTCTAACAAGTAATACAGTGATAAGTAGAGTGTCGTACCCACGAGGAACTATGACTAATATTCACCAAGTACCGATTGTTTATCGCTAAAGTCTTATTCGAACAGCACGAAATGGAAGTGTGATTAATCTAATTATACTACTTAATAAAGCAAGTAAATGGATAACGAATGGAAATCTAAGGAATTATAAGCTAAGGTCACAACTTCACCCCCACACAAGCATTCTGTCGAACACCTGGCTTGTTATATTTCATCAAACTAGCTACCCTTCTCTCTTTGGTCTAAATGGTCACGACAATTTATCGACCGAGAATGCACAGGTGCCTATGCACCTCTGTCGAGGTATGCACAAACATATCCTCTCCAGATCCACCCAAAAGAGAATAGAACAGAAAAGAACGTCCAAGCTAGATGCAATCCTACATATGTCTATGCGAATTAATCATAACAAGGATTTAAGCATAAGTTCTCATTGAGGTCGCACGTGGCGCACAGAGATATGTCTATTCTACGCACAACTTATGCAGTCAAAACCCACAATCACATGCCAATATATTTAGGCGTAAATCTACAATTCTTCTGTCGATATCATGCAGATTACCAAAATCATCACTAATGTCTTAGTGAGAATCATAAAGCACAAATATATTAAACCAAATCATATGGTGCCAACCACAGAGATAAAGACAATCAATTCAAATAACAAAGGGATCCATTATAACCTAAGAGTCAATATTCAGTTCATAGTTAATAAACCAAATACAACTAGCAAATAAGATAACATTTATAGATTACAAAATCAGAGAGGAGAAATGGATAGAAGAAACTCTGTCAAAGCCCCTTCAATCTCCACGCAATCCGCTCCTTTCAAGCTTTCCAATCCGTCCCGCTCGTTGCTCTTGTACTCCAAAGAAAAGCAGACTTCTCCCTAAATCTACCTAATCTATATGTACAGAGATAAGAAAGAAAGAGAAATTACAGAAGAAAATCCTAAGCTAAGCTATCCTATACTAAACTACGGTCTCATATGATAGATTATAAGAGATGCAGAGCTCTCTCCATTCTCCCCTCTTTCGATGCAGGCGGCTGCTCATCGCTTATATACTGTTCCCATCTTCTTTTAGGTCATTAAAGACTCATTACTGCTTGGGCACCGGAGCTCGCGCTGCGGCGCAAGCAAAGGCTTAACAAGCGGCACTGGAGCGCGAGCTGAGGCGTTAGGGCGCCGTTAATGGCGTTGGGGCGCGAGTCTGGCGCCGGCCTTAGCACTGGGGCGCCACACGTAGCTCAAGCGAGGCGCCAAAAGTCAGTAGCTTTGCCTAGCATTGGGGTTGGGGCGCGAGCTGGGGTGCCGGATGTGGCGCTGAGGCGCGACTTCCAAGTGTAACACTGGCGCTGCAGTGCCAGTACAGGAAAAATGGCCAATATGCCCTGTAAGCTGGAAAACAACTCTACATTGCATCAATTAAGCATAATAACACTACAATCATATAAAACTATATAAAATCTACGAGAACAGGCAACTATTTAAGTCATAAAATATCCGATTCGTGGGTATAAATCCCGCTCATCAAATACCCCCAAACTTAAGTCTTTGCTTGTCCTCGAGCAAACTAACTAACACAAAACTAATAATAAATAAAACACACGCGAAAGATAAATAAAATAGTAAAGTAGAATAATGGCTTCAAAGCTCGATCATAGCCACTCCCAGAGAATAGAGCAAACACAGAGATGAATAAGAGTTCATTCAATTTCAAGCATAAGACTGTATTTGATCCATTCTATGTGTGTGTGTGGAGACCAACCATCCTAACTAATCATGGCTCAAATAAGTTCGCACAATTGATTGCTAATACTAATATGCATACTCCGCAACTTAAACATTCAACAAGCATTAAGAATAGGACGCAAATGCAGGAAAAGATCAAAAAACTCTAGCATGACGACAGTAAAATCTGACTCGGGCAGTACTTAATTACCTTAGGCTATTCAGAACTACCCATGAATGATCTTTTGATCAGTAACTCCCAAGCCAGACGACTTTAGGGCACTAGGTGTAGAACACCCCTATGAATCAAATAACTCGAACAGTAAAGGCCACGTAATCAACATAAGCCAACTAAGATTTTACAACAAAAACGAAGATTATTTAGCGAGTGCATTTTATGCTCCATCTCGATATCGGTATGGGCGAGTGCGTTTTACGCTCCATCTCGACCCACCGCAAAACTTTCGATATAAACTCTTCTTTTCTATTTTTATTCTCATTTCATTCATTTTTTTCTTCTTTTTTTTTATTTTTTTTATATATGTCAACATGCTAGAATCCAAGATCCAAAACTATATAAACGTCTAAGTCTTTTATTACCTTGTACAAATGAAAGTTTATAAGAGTGAACAAATTTTTAAAGCAATAAACACGCGAACTAAATTCAAAAAATAACTAGTTAAATACAGTTGGTCGGTGCGTGCTAAGAAGGACGGATCAATAACAGTCTAAACTTATCAATTGAACAACCCCTAGCTCATACATGCTTGATACAACTCTAAGAGATAGGCATAGATACTTGACGCTTGTCATCCGCCACAATCAAAAATTACTAAAAACTATAACACCCTTGCTAAATAGCAGCTCAAAATAGGGTAAAAAGGCCATTCAAATGGCACAAGCATCTAATCAGTAAAAGCCCCAAAAAGATGGCTATAAACCACAAATATGCTGATAATAATCAAAGCATTAAAAATAAAAACCAAAAACAGTTCATGGCATAAAAAATCCAAGCATAAACCCGCAGTTCAAAACGACTGCACCACAAAACTGATAATAAAAGCATAATAAAGTACTAAAGTATGCAACCTATCATGGCAGTATAGAAATAAACAGATAGCATCCAAAACACCCCCAAACTTGAGGTGAGCAATGCCCTCATTGCTAAACATAAAGCAATCGTATACAAGAGGGCTTCCCTGAAGTTCGCTCACTCAGCAGCGGTCTCGCCCACGTCAGCCTCGGCGGGCGGTGATGGGGGGTAGGGTGAGAAGACAGGAGGCTCCGGGAACCATGCCTCAACGCTAATAAATTTTGTGCTATCCCATGGCGTTGGTGGTGCCGCGGACGATGATCCTCCCATGCTAAGGCGTTGCCTCTTTTGTGCCATTTTCTGAAATTTTTCTATATGTTATCTGCACTTGCCAAGAGGTATAACAGAAAACACTACGAAGCAAATATGCATTATTACAAACAATATAATAACTAACTACAAAGTGAACTAGACATGAGTAAAGGAAAACAGATAAAATTTATACCGAGTTGGGGGTGCCTCCCCACCAAGCGCTTGTTTTAAAGTCGTCGGCTTGACTATATTGACGTCGTTCAATCCGACTCATAAGCAAAAATAACCTTTTCATGCCGCCTATTCGTCAATTCGTTTGGATTCTTGGCAGACATGGATGATTGGTCATCCTCGTTCTCCTCGTCCATCTAGTCATCAATCTGCACAAAGAAGCTTTCGCCATTGGAATTATCCACTAATTCGCTTATTTCATTTAATTGGAAGCACTCTTTGTGCTCTATTGGGCCCTCACAGATTTCCACAGTCGGGAGCGTGGTTTCTGATTATAGATCAATGTTGACGATACAACCACTGTTGATCCTTTTGTCACCAACTTTAGACTCCACTGGTTGGCCAGCCTGCACTACGACGTCTCCCTCAATAACTGTGTGAGACTCACTGCATTTTCCTTGCGTATCCACCATGCAATGCTCTACTACTTCATCGTCGAGATCAATTACGACCGGGAGATTGCCTTGCGGTGGATTTGTGATGGCATTGACGAGTTACCCCAATTGATTCTCAAGGTTGTGCAATACGACTTCTTGGCTTGCCATCCGAACCTCATTTCTTTCAATAAAATTGGTGAGAAGCTCTTCAAGCCGGTTTTCTTCTTCTCGTGTTGAGGTCTCATAAAAGCTCTCATTGGGTTGAGACGTAAACTCATAATGCGACGGAGACTGATAGTTAAACTGAAAGGCATGATTTGAATCATAATATTGCTCTCGACTGAAGTCCCATAAGTTTGGATAACCCTGGCTGTTTGGATGGTAGGGAATCGGCTCAAAGTCAGCTTGATTCTGACAGTAGGCATTCTAAGTTGACTGACACTCAAGATTATCAGAAAATCTCAAGGCATTAGCAATTTGAAGTTGCAATTTCTCGAGTCCTTCTTCCGAGCTTGGTTGTGTTATCCCCTCATAAGGCTATTGATAACATTGATAGTCCATAATCTGTAAACTTAAAAACAAAAAGAAAGGAAGATCAAACAAATAAAAGAAATAAATATATACACGTTCAAAGTAAGACTAAATTGATTTAAATCAATATTGGACAATATTAGAATAATAGTTCCCCGGTAACAGCGCCAAAAACTTGTTGGTCGAAAAATCGATCACTAAACACGCGCAAGTATACGCGGTCTAACAAGTAATACAGTGATAAGTAGAGTGTCGTACCCACGAGGAACTATGACTAATATTCACCAAGTACCGATTGTTTATCGCTAAAGTCTTATTCGAACAGCACGAAATGGAAGTGTGATTAATCTAATTATACTACTTAATAAAGCAAGTAAATGGATAACGAATGGAAATCTAAGGAATTACAAGCTAAGGTCACAACTTCACCCCCACACAGGCATTCTGTCGAACACCTGGTGTGTTATGTTTCATCAAACTAGCTACCCTTCTCTCTTTGGTCTAAATGGTCACGACAATTTGTCGATCGAGAACGTACAGGTGCCTATGCACCTCTGTCGAGGTATGCACAAATATATCCTCTCCAGATCCACCCAAAAGAGAATAGAACAGAAAAGAATGTCCAAGCTAGATGCAATCCTACATATGTCTATGCGAATTAATCATAACAAGGATTTAAGCATAAGTTCTCATTGAGGTCGCACGTGGCGCACAGAGATATGTCTATTCTACGCACAATTTATGCAGTCGAAACCCACAATCACATGCCAATATATTTAGGCGTAAATCTATAATTCTTCTGTCGATATCATGTAGATTACCAAAATCATCACTAATGTCTTAGCAAGAATCATAAAGCACAAATATATTAAACCAAATCATATGGTGCCAACCACAGAGATAAAGACAATCAATTCAAATAACAAAGGGATCCATTATAACCTTAGAGCCAATATTCAGTTCATAGTTAATAAACCAAATACAACTAGCAAATAAGACAACATTTATAGATTACAAAATCAGAGAGGAGAAATGGATAGAAGAAACTCTGTCAAAGCCCCTTCAATCTCCACGCAATCCGCTCCTTTCAAACTTTCCAATATGTGCCGCTCATTGCTCTTGTACTCCAAAGAAAAGTAGACTTCTCCCTAAATCTACCTAATCTATATGTACAGAGATAAGAAAGAAAGAGAAATTATAGAAGAAAATCCTAAGCTAAGCTATCCTATACTAAACTACGGTCTCATATGATAGATTATAAGAGATGCAGAGCTCTCTCCATTCTCCCCTCTTTCGATGCAGGCGGCTGCTCATCGCTTATATACTGCTCCCCTCTTCTTTTAGGTCATTAAAGACTCATTACTGCTTGGGCATCGGAGCTCGCGCCGCTTAACAAGCGACACTGGGGCGCGAGCTGAGGTGCTGGGGCACCGTTAATGGCGCTGGGGCACGAGTCTGGCGCCGGCCTTAGCGTTGGGGCTCCACACGTAGCTCAAGCGAGGCGCCAAAAGTCAGTAGTTTCTCCTAGCAATGGTGCTGGGGCGCGAGCTGGGGCGCCAGATGTGGCGCTGGGGCGCGACTTCCAAGTGTAACACTGGCGCTGCAGCGCCAGTACAGGAAAAATGGCCAATATGCCCTGTAAGCTGGAAAACAACTCTGCATTGCATCAATTAAGCATAATAACACTACAATCATATAAAACTATATAAAATCTATGAGAACAGGCAACTATTTAAGTCATAAAATATCTGATTCGCGGGTATAAATCCCGCTCATCAGTTACCAACTCGCTAGAATTTTGCTCAACTCAAGTAATTTTGGTATGTTTTATTTGCTTTTTGTGTTTATTTTGTAGTGTGCGTAGCTAGAACTCCTAAAGCATCCTAAGGCATGGAATGACATGGAAATGGAAATTGCAAGAACAAGGCATGGTGGCTTGTGCGAAAGTGAGGATAGCAGCTGGACTTGAGTAGGTGAGGAGGAGGATCAATGAAGTGGTAGAATGAAGAAGAAAAGCTATGAAGAAGAAGAAAGTAGCAGACAACAGCAACAAAAAGAAGCTAGCAGAATTCAATGTGCAGCAACAGCGTGGCGCGCTGCTATATAGCCTACTCATGGCGCGCCCGCGCCAGAGGAAGTACAGAGGCAGAAACACCTACCGCAGGGCCACGCCTCATTAACAAAGGGACTTGGCGTGCCCGCGCCAAGCACACGACAAACAAGGCTTACAGCGCACCCGTGCCCGTTTCCTAGTGCTTTATCGCGCGACCGCGCCGATCGTAATTATTTTAAAATGCTACCTTTTGTATTTTTGAAAAGCTGAAGCATTTTTGTTATCTTTTAGATGATATGGTTGGTTACCAGATGCGTATTATTATTATTCTATTGTCAGTTTTTCATTACGACTATTAGGGTTTATGACTCTAGAGAGAGTTCATAGCATTTTTTATATTATTTTGAGCTTCTCTTTCTAGATTTTTGATTTTAGATATTGGGTTTGAATTTATTGATGAATGTGGACTTGAACAAGCTTGGGAACAAACTTTGAAGCAGGGTTTAACAGATTTGATTCCTCCTTTTCCTTATATCTTTTGCTTCCATTGTTCATTTCTATTTTTTGCTTTATTTCCATAATGGTTGTTGATTCAGAGATGAACTAACTTCCATTATGGGATTCTAATGGATTTTTATGTGTAGTCTATGCGTGTATGCCTGATTATGATGTTGTATGTTTAATATGGGATTGCCCTACATGGTTGTGCTAAATTATTGAATGATTGATCACCATTCACACTAACTAGTATGGAATTAAAAAATGAAATAGAAGTAGAGATTAGACCATGTTGGCATATGTTTATGAGACTTATTCATATTAGGATTTATGATTCGTGACCTGAATAGGAATATACCGGTTCACCATGTGTAGTCAATGAGAGCTTGTACTTAAATCATTGTTGCTTATAATTCACATAGACATATAGTTAGTTAGGTAATTTTGATGCTTACGTGAATTCTATCAAATTGTGGATTTTATGTGATTTAGATATAGTACATCGAAAGATGGTTATGTTTTACTTTTGTGCTCTCAATTATCTGTCCATATTAAATAATTAGACACAACAGAAGGCATGCATTTTGGATAAAGCATTAAATGAAATTAGGATCCCATATTTCTCCAACTTGATTACCGTACTTTTAGTAATTAGTATTTTTTGTTAAAATAGATACCAATTCACTAATTATTTGATCGTTTGAGCAAACAGTAATAGTGATAAGGTTGTTGCATGAGTTAGAGTCCATTTTGGCGCCGTTGCCGGGGAAACGGTGTTTAATTTTATTACTGTCGTCATCAACTGAAACTAGATTTGTTTGACTTGAACAATTCTATTCTTATCTTATTTCTATTTTATTTTTTTTTTGCATTTCAGGTACTTGTGTATGCACACGCGATCGTCAAATCCTGAGTTGATACCTCTACATGACAATATCAACGGTAGAGTTTGGAGATCAATGGCACGTAAGAATACATAAGTAGCTACTGATACTTCAACATCCAACATGGCAGAAGAGCCTCAAGAACAGTAGCATAGAGCTATAAGGGATTATTCAATGCCCAAGATTAATGAGTTGCAGTCGAGCATAGTAAGTCCAGCTATAGCAGTCAACACTTTCGAAATTAAGTCGGGAACGATACAAATGGTCCAGAATATGGTTCAATTTGGGGGTGCTGCTGCAGATGACCCCAATGAACATCTATTGAGCTTCATAGAGATATGTGACACCTTTAAGTACAATGGGGTGTCAGAAGATGCAATTAGGCTCAGGCTATTTCCATTCTCTTTGCAGGATAAGGCGAGAAGCTGGCTCTATTTGTTACCACCGGGGTCTATCACAACATGGGAGGACTTAGGAACAACAGCGAGAGTAACTGTATGAAGCCTGGCTAAGGAAATGTCCCCATCATGGAATGCTGGATTGGATTATCATAAATACTTTTTATAATAGATTGGGTTGGCAGTCAAGGCCGATAATAGATGTTGCAGTAGGAGGAGCCTTATGGGCCAAAAGTTATGAAGAGGCTTATGATCTCATCGAGATAATGGCAGCAAATGATTTTTAGAATCTTACAGCCAGGATGTAACCTAAAGTTACGGGGGTGTTAGAGGTGGATGCCATTACAGCATTGTCAGCTCAGATGGCAGCTTTGGCGAAGAAGATTGATTATTTAGCAGAAAGCAAGGTCAAGTCAGTTGCTTATGTATGCGAGATATGTGCGGGGTCACATCAAACGGACCAGTGTTCTATCAATGCAGAGTCAGTACAATTTGTTAGCAACTACCAAAAGTCTCAGAATCAGTTCCAGATTTCTTACCACCCCAACAACCGCAACCATCCAAATTTTAACTGCAATAACAATTAAAGCAACCAACAACATCAACAAAATCAACAGTATCCATCTCAACATCAATACCAATCACAACCATCTCACCAACAATATGCATCCAAACCACCTTACCCTCCTAGATTCCAATAACAACAACAACATCATCCACCACCTATACCTCAGACAGAAAAGAAGTCAGAAATAGAGGAGATGATGTTGAAGTACATGGCTAATACTGAGGTTATGATCAAAAGCCAGGCAGTGGCTATAAAGAATTTGGAGACTCAGATGGGCCAGATGTCAAATACATTGAACAATAGACCACAAGGGACCTTGCCAAGTACTACGGAAACCAATCCAAGAAGGGAGGGTAAAGAACAATGTCAGGCCATTACTCTCAGATCAGGGAAGCAGACTGCAGGTTTATAAGACGGCGCGTCTGCGCCACTTGTACAAAGGGAAACCGCGCGACCGCGCCTGGTGAAAGTTGGTTCTGATGAGAGTTTGTTTAAAGAAGGTTCTGAACAGGGGGAAGTAGAGAAGAATAGTGTAGAGTTACCGGAGAAACCAGTGACTAAACAACCACTTGTTCATCCTCATGTTCCATATCCACAAAGACTGCAGAAACAAAGGGAAGACAAGCAATTCAACAAGTTTTTGGAGGTATTCAAGAAGCTACAAATTAATATACCCTTCATTAAGGCATTGGAACAGATGTCAAGTTATGCAAAGTTCATGAAGGAGATCTTGTCAAGGAAGAAAAGACTAGAGGACTTCGAGACTGTAGCCTTGACTGAAGAGTGTAGTGCGGAACTTCAGCGTAAGTTACCTCCGAAGCTAAAGGATCCGGGCAGCTTCATAATACCATGCTTAATTGGAAAGATATGTTTTAATAGATGCTTGTGTGATTTAGGGGCGATCATCAACTTGATGCCTCTGTCAGTTTTTAATCAGTTGGGATTGTCGGCTCCAAGGCCGACAAATATTTCACTACAGCTTGCTGACAGATCCATTACCTATCCACGGGGTATTGTGGAAGATGTATTGGTCAAGGTGGATAAATTTATCTTCTCAGCTGACTTCATCATCCTAGACTACAAAGAAGACAGAAATATACCAATCATTTTGGGGAGACCTTTCTTAGCCACGGGATGGACTTTGATAGATGTTCAGAAAGGTGAGTTGACGATGAGAGTTCATGATCAAGAAGTCACTTTCAACGTGTTTAAGGCTATGAAGTTTCCTACCGACGAGGAAGAATGTTTCCGGATTGATTTGGTAGACAGAATATTGAATGAAGAAGTTGAAAAGCTGGTGGATAATGAACCATTGAAGAATGCAATATTAGGGGATTCAGGAATGGAAAATGATGAGATTGCTGAATTTATACAGATTCTTGACACAGTGCCACGGTTTTAAAATTTTAAGATTCTTGTTGAGCCACTTAAAATGCTAGATAGACATCAGCAAGACTCAAGCCTTCGCTTGAGATGCCTCTAGATCTTGAACTAAAACCCCTTCCTGATCACTTGAGGTATGCATTTTCAAATGATTGTTCAAAGTTGCATGTTATTATCTCTTCTGCACTAACATCTTACCAAGAAGATAAGCTGCTATGAATCTTAAGAGAGTTTAAATCAGTGATAGGATGGACCATAGCAGATATTAAAGGGATCAGCCCATCATTTTGTGTGCACAAGATCCTGTTGGAAGATGATAGTAAACCTTCAGTGGAACAACAGCGCAGATTGAACCCAATTATGAAGGAAGTGATTAAGAAGGAGGTGTTGAAGTGGCTGGACACAGGAATAATATATCCGATCTCAAACAGCTCCTGGGTGAGCCCGGTACAGTGTGTGTCGAAGAAAGGGGGAATGACCATAGTCTCCAATGAGAATAACGAGCTGATACCAACCAGGACGGTGACGGGGTGGATAGTCTGCATAGATTATAGCAGACTGAATAAGGCTATAAGGAAATACCACTTTCCACTTCTGTTTATTGATCAGATGTTGGACAGGCTAGCAGGTCACGAGTATTATTGCCTTCTGGACGGGTACTCAGGTTATAATTAGATTGTGATAGCTCTAGAAGACCAGGAAAAGATAACTTTTACATGTTCATACGGAACATTCATGTTCAGAAGGATGTCTTTTGGGTTGTGCAATGCCCCAGCCACATTTCAGAGGTGTATGATGGCTATTTTTTTGGATATAGTGGAGCACAATGTAGAAGTCTTCATGGATTACTTCTCAATTTTTAGAGATTCATTTGACCTGTGTTTGGAAAATTTAGTGATGGTGTTGAAGAGATGTGTCGAGACAAATTTGGTGCTGAATTGGGAAAAGTGCCATTTTATGGTACAAGAAGGTAGAATATTGGGACACAATGTTTCTAATAAAGGATTAGAGATGGACAGGGCTAAGTTAGAGACTATTGAGAACTTGCCTCCATCGACTTCTGTTAAAGGTGTTCATAGTTTTCTGGGGCACGCAGGCTGTTACTGTAGGTTTATAAAGGACTTCTCGAAGATCACGAAGCCACTTTGCAGTTTGTTAGAGAAGGATGTGCAGTTTAAGTTTAATGAAGAATGCATGGTTGCATTTGAACATTTGAAGAAAAAGTTAACTACAGCACCAGATTGGGACCTTCCATTTGAATTAATGTGTGATGCCAGTGACTCTGCTGTGGGGGCTGTTTTGGGCCAGCGAAGGGATAAGATCTTCCATGTGATATATTATGCGAGCAAGACCCTCACTGATGCTCAGTTGAACTATACCACCACAGAAAAGGAGCTTTTAGCAGTTGTGTATGCTTGTGCATATTTGATTGGGACTAGAGTTATTGTGTACACAGATCATGCAGCAATTCGGTTTTGGTGGCAAAGAAAGATGCAAAACCTCGTTTGATAAAGTGGATACTTTTTTTGCACGAATTTGACTTAGAAATTAAGGACAGAAAGGGAACTGAGAATCAAGTGGCAGACCACTTATCTAGATTGGAAAATCCAAGAAGGGATATAAACGACAAAGTTTTGATCAATGAGTCCTTCCCGGATGAGCAATTATTCGTGGTGCAAGGTGAAGTGCCATGGTTCGCAGATTTTGCTAACTTTCTAGTAAACAAAATAATCCCTTCTTACTTAACTAGGTATCAAAAGAAGAAGTTTTTGCATGATGTGAAATGGTATATTTGGGATGAACCGTATTTGTTTAAGAAGTGTTCGAATCAGATGATAAGAATGTGCATTCCATACAGCGAGATAGAGGGTATTCTGCAGGATTGTCATGCATCCGTATATGGAGGTCACTATGGAGGTGAAAGGACATCGGCTAGAGTTTTGCAAGCAGGATTTTACTGGCCGACAATTTTTAAAGATGATTATAGTTTTGTTCAGAAATGTGACAGATGTCAGGGAGTCGGGAACATATCCAAAAGGAACGAAATTCCCTTGAACACAATCCTAGAGCTAGAAATTTTTTATGTTTGGGGGATAGATTTCATGGGGCCTTTCGTCTCATCATGTGGGAATTTGTACATTTTATTGGCAGTCGACTACGTATCCAATTGGGTGGAAGTGGCAGCTCTTCCAACGAATAATGCTAGGGTGGTTCTAAGGTTTCTACAAAAGAGCATTTTTATGAGGGCAGCCACTTTTGTAATTGTCAGTTCACAACTATGTTGGCTAAGTATGGGGTGAGTCATCGAATTGCTACAGCTTACCACCCCCAGACTAATGGCCAAGCAGAGGTATCGAATCGTGAGATTAAGAGAATCCTAGAAAAGATAATGAATCCCATAAGGAAGGACTAGTCATTTAAGCTAGATGATGTAGTATGGGCTTACAGGACCGCTTATAAGACACCGTTGGGTATGTCACCATTTCAGCTTGTATATGGAAAGGCTTGTCATGCTCCCATGGAGCTCGAACACAAGGCATATTGGGCAATAAGGAAGCTGAATTTCGACTTGAAGGCTGCAGGAGATAAACGTCTACTCCAACTCAATGAATTGGATGAATTCAGATTGCAGGCCTATGAGAACTCCAAATTGTATAAGGAAAAGGTGAAGAGATGGCATGACCGCAAGACTTTGGAAAGGGTGTTTGAACTAGGGCAAAGAGTGTTATTTTTTAATTCCAGACTCAAACTCTTCCCAGGGAAGCTCAAGTCAAGGTGGTCAAAGCCGTTTACTATAAAGAAGGTATATCCACATGGGGCGATCGAGATTTTTGATAAGTTCCTAGACAAGCCATTCAAGGTCAATGGACAGCGGCTTAAGCACTATTTTGGTGGTGAGGTTGACAAGCAGAAGGTCACCTTAATTCTTTCTACTACATGATCGGAGCAGAGTTAGTCAAGCTAACTGACTATAAATTAGCGCTCAATGGGAGGCACCCCATTATTTCTCTTCTCTCCTCTTGTTTAATTCTTTGTGAATCATGTCTATTTCTCATCTTCATGTTTAATTCTTAAGAGTATAAAATTTTTGACACAAGTTTTGTTGGTATTGACTGCACATATCATTTTGGTTAGGAATAACATTTAGAGCATTCTTTTGGATACATGCATTCATATATGTCATTTAATACATATGTTGATTTGGGAAATTGATATATCTCATAAGTGTAAATGCTTTAATGTAGGTGATTTGAAGAGTGTTATTGGCTATTTATTTCTACTTCAAGTGCAGATCAATTCTCTTCAGGGTACAGGGCAGCGCGACCGCACGACTTGGTAGTGCAAAAATGGCGCGCCCGCGCTGGGTTTCTATGCATTCTGGAACATAGCGCGCACGCGCCCTGTACATGCTTATCCACAGCACGCCTGCGCCAAGGCAGTGCGTCCGTGCCATTCATAGGCTTAAACTCGGCGCGGTTGCGCCCGAGTCTGAATTCAGAGAGTTTGAAATGTTTTAAATACGTGACCCACTACACTTCTTTTTATTAGTTATCACTTTTTAAAACATGCGGCTCCCCATTTCATTTTCAAAACTAACGCCTCTATCCCTTCTTCTTCTCAAACGATTTCATTTCAAAATCTTAACTCCTCATCCCATGATTTCTAAACATTTGGTTTGCCTTCACACCCAATAACCTCTCATACATATCCCCATTTAGATAACTAGGGTTTGTTAGAGTTATTCAAAGAAACAAGTTTGGGGGTGTCTTCCGAGTTTATAGAACGTATCAATCAATTTCTCCTCTTCTCTTCAGTCAGGATTTTCTTTGCATCATTTGCTATGGCACCCAAGAGGGCACGTTCCCGTACTCCCGAATCATCTTCTTCTAGCAGTCAAAGTGAGGACATAGTCGACCTCAGCAAATTCGTCAGCCTAGATGCTCAGATGGAGTATTACAGAAAAGTGGCTAAGACCTTTATGAAGGAGCGTGGATTTAATCCTAGAAAGCAAGACGGAGAGTTGTGGGCAATGATTAGAGAAAGAGGCTAGGTTGGAGTGGTGTCTAGTCCTATGCCTGCTCCTATGGCTATTGTCCGTGAATTCTACGCCAACGCCAAGGAGACTATGAATGGGATGTCCTTTGTTAGTGGAGTTCAAGTGGATTATCGCCCACAGGCGATTCGAGGCGTGTTCAACTTACCTGACCCACCAGATGGACATGCAAACTGGGTAGAGGCTGTACAGTTTGAGACCAACCTAGATAGGGTTATCACTGACTTATGCATACCGGGTACGCAGTGGAATTACAAACCTGGCACAAATCAACCTATAAATTTCCCAAGCTCAGCCCTTAACCGCTACGCCAAAGCCTGGAATTTATTTATCTATGCAAAATTGATGCTTTCATCCCATCAACATGACATCCCAACTGAGCGAGCAATTACTTTGTGGGGAATAGTCACTAGTAAATATATTGATGTGGGCCACCTTCTCAACCAAAACATGCTACGCTACATGAGGGGGAGTACCACAGGAAGCATCCCACATGCCTCGGTTGTCGCTCATTTATGTTACAAGGCGGGAGTTATTAATTTGGCAAATGAGCAGTTGCAGTTACCAAGCCAAGACATCACTCATGCCACGATTGTGAAGTTTGAGGATTGGGCAGGAAGCACACCACACCCACGGGGCAAGGGCTTCATTCTTCCAGCCACATCATCGGTGCCATCCCCGTAGCCCACGCAGCCCACTGAAGTAGAAACTTCAACCCATGCCATTGCTGAAAATGATGATCGCCGCCTTCGAAGATTGGAGAGGAAAGTGGATGCTATGTATGACAATTTTTTATCCTTTGCAAATGGGTTAACGCGGTCATTAGCCGAGGCCTTTGCGTAGTAAGGAACTATGCTAGAATGGCCTCAATTCGGGACAGCCGTGTCGTTTTCACCACCAGACTCACCACCCGAGGAGGGTGGCCATGCTGATAATTAGGGGAGTTCTCATAACCCTTTACCTTCATTCATTAGGGACAATGAATATTATAAGTTTGGGGGTATTGGGTGGTTAGTAGTATAGTATAGAGAATGTTGTTTAATTTGCATCATTTTATCCATGTTAGTATACTTTTTGAATTTTTGCATGTTATTGTGTTTAGTTTAATTGTGCAAAAAAAATTTGCGTTTTCTTGTTTATTTTCTATTTTAGTTATATGTTTAGAGCATAACATTGCATAATACGAAGTCTCTAGTTAGTGGAATTCTAATTAGCCAATGATGAATGTAGAAATTTGATGGATTCTTGAATTTGGTTAATAGTTGAGCTTAGTTATAATGTTATACATGATTTGATCCATGCTTGTTGTTTAGATGCTAAGGGTTAGCATATAAGTGTTCATGTTTGCTTGTTGGTAAAAGAATAACTTGTTTGTTGCTGAGTTGAAAATGTTGTTTTTAAAGATAGAATTGTGTAGGAAGTGAAAATAGACTACGAAAACACTGAAAATCAAATTTTGGGAACACATGGGTATACTTGCTATATATAAAAAAAAAAGAAGAAAAAAGAGAAAAATAAGAAAAATTACCATGGCTAGTCTTGTTTCGGGGCCTTTGTTACTTGAGCAAGTACGTCCGAGGGGATTGTCTTTACACCTAGCGCCCTAAGGTCTTTTATGGTCTAGTAGTCGTTGGTTGAAAGCTCGCTAAGGGGTAGCACTATTAGTCTAATGGAATAAGGCATTGTACAGTCATGGGAAAAAGAAAAGAAATCAATAAACACCGTGAAAAAGTGCAAAAATCGCCTTCGTGAGTAAAAATAAAGCAGAATAAACCCATTGTTGAACCTTAGTTTGTACCGATGTGTTGGAGTTGTTGTTGTTTCATTAGTATATGTAATTCTTGATTTAAACTTCAATTTTCTTTCTTAAGCAGTATAACATGTGTAGTCTTTGCCTTTGTCAAGCTTATTAGTGAACACATCACACACACAACATCTTTATAGCAGGTTAGGATTATTTGATTGTATGGTGTTATGTCTGTAGCTTAGTTTGATACTTTAGTCTTGAATCTGGATAATTCTCTGAGGCATACTTGATTAGAATTCTAATATGGCTGGAAATCTTAGGACTCATTTGCATGATAGTGTAGTTTGTATAGCATATAGTTGCATTATTTATTTTATTTTTATGTGTATTGCTTGAGGGCAAGCAATAGTTCAAGTTTGGAAGTATTTGATAAGTAGGTTTTATACCTACTTATTGGTTATCAACTCGCTGGAATTTTGCTCAACTCAAGTAATTTTGGTATGTTTTATTTTCTTTTTGTGTTTATTTTGTAGTGTGCGTAGATGGAACTCCTAAAGCATCATAAGGCATGGAATGGCATGGAAATGGAATTTGCAAGAACAAGGCATGGTGGCTTGTGCGAAAGTGAAGTTAGCAGTTGGACTTGAGCAGGTGAGGAGGAGGATCAAAGAAGTGGTAGAATGAAGAAGAAGAAAGTAGCAGACAACAGCAACAACAAGAAGCTAGCAGAATTCAATGTGTAGTAGCAGCGCAGCAGCGCGGCCATATAGCCTAGTCATGGCGCGCCCGCGCCAGAGGAAGTACAGAGGCAGAAATACCTACTGCGCGATCCTGCCTCATTAACAAAGGGACTTGGCGCGCCTGCGCCAAGCACACGGCAGACAAGGCTTACAGCGCGCCCGCGCCCGTTTCCTAGTGCATCATCGCTCGGCCGAGCCGGTCGTAATTATTTTAAAATGCTGACTTTTGTATTTTTGAAAGGCTAGAGCATTTTTGTTATCTTTTAGACGATATGGTTGGTTACCAGAGACGTATTATTATTATTATTTTATTATCAGTTTTTCATTACGACTATTAGGGTTTGTGACTCTAGAGAGAGTTCATAGCATTTTCTATATTATTTTGAGCTTCTCTTTCTAGATTTTTGATTTTAGATATTGGGTTTGAATTTGTTGATGAATGTGGACTTGAACAAGCTTGGGAACAGACTTTGAAGCAGGGTTTAACAGATTTGATTCCTCCTTTTCCTTATATCTCTTGCTTCCATTGTTCATTTCTATGTTTTGCTTCAATTCCATAATGGTTGTTGATTCAGAGATGAATTAACTTCCATTATGGGATTCTAATGAATTTTAATGCGTAGTCTATACGTGTATGCCTGATTGTGATGTTGTATGTTTAATATGGGATTTCCCTGCATGGTTGTGCTAAATTATTGAATGATTGATCACTATTCACACTAACTAGTTGTATGGAATTGAAAAATGAAATAGAAGTAGAGATTAGACCATGTTGGCATATGTTTATGAGACTTATTCATTTTAGGTTTTGTGATTCGTGACCCGGATAGGAATATATTGGTTCACTGTGTGTAGTCAATGAGAGCTTGTACTTAAATCATTGTTGCTTATAATTCACATAGACATATAGTGAGTTAGATAATTTTGATGCTTACATGAATTCTATCAAATTATGGATTTTATGTGATTTAGACATAGTACATCGAAAGATGGTTATGTTTTACTTTTGTGCTCTCGATTATCTGTCCATATTAAATAATTAGACATAACGGAAGGCATGTATTTTGGATAAAGTATTAAATGAAATTAGGATCCCATATTTCTCTAACTTGATTACCGTACTTTTAGTAATTAGTATTTTTGTGTTAAAATAGATACCAATTCACTTATTATTTGATCGTTTGAGCAAACAGTAATATTGATAAGGTTGTTGCATGATAGCATACATTTATTCACCTTTCTACGTGGGATCGACACTTTCTTGCTCTGTACTACTTGTTGACCCGTGTATACTTGCATGAGTTAGAGTCCATTTTGTTAAACCAAAAAGAAGGCAACTGTGACAACCCGAGAATTTAGATAATTATTAAAATCCTAAAATGATGGATTAAAGGTCATAAGATTAACCTAGACAGAAAATAAGTGTATGGAATTGACGTTTCTGTGAAGGAATTTTAAGGATTTCAAAATTTTTAAGAAGAACCTATATGGTTTCTTAATTGAATGAGAATAAAGAAATATGAGTTACAAAATTTTAAAAACCTAGAAATGAATTAATATGTACTTGAAGAAATATCGAGAATAAGGTATTACGATACCTGTAAATTCAATATGAACTGAATAGTCTAAGAAATGTTATATAAGTACATATGAAAATTTTAGTAAGGAGATAAGATTTCACATGAAGAGATGTTATAAGGTTAAACGAAGATGAGTATATGTATAGAAATATATATACTTAGTAATGTGCTATATATATTTTAGCAAGATGAATGATGTATTAAGTTATTGATATAAGGATCAAGATAAAACTATGTTAGTAATTAACATAGCTTGAAAGTTGGCGTTGACTGACAAATAAGAATTTGAATAAGTAGAAAGTCGTTAGTTATTACGCTTAGCAATAAGAAGGGAGTAATTTAAAACTCAAAATTTGAGTTAGAGATAGAATTTTGAAGCATGGACTGCTCGGTTGCGTCCGCAACGTCAAGATTAGTCAGAATAGACAGTAAACACAAAATGTGTAAAGGTTGACTTTTGGTCTAAGTCAACAGTTGGCCTTTTATGGAAAAAAGTCAAAATTAGAGTGAGAAGTGAAATATGTTATGATATTATGTTATATGGTTAATGGTATAATATTTAGTATTATACCAAATGATGTAAAGTAAAAATATGAGAGGAGATTCAATATGCAAATATGTATATTGGTATAAAGCAGTCAGTAAATTAAATTCATATTTGAATAAATGATTAAATATATTAATTTATATATTTAATATATAAATAAATTATTTGAAAACAATTTATGGAGAGGAGGAGGAAATTAAATTTAAGTATACAATATGAATTGTATAACTTGAATAAGTTATTAAGTATGAGAATTAAATAACCAAAATGGTTATTGTTATTTAGTGGTTCTCGTATTAAAAATATATACTAGTGACCTAATCTAAGAGATTTTTGGAGCATAACATAATTTATTTAATGATTATGTGAGTAAGTGAATACGAATATTATGTGATGGTTTATATTTGTTTATTATATAATCAAATAAAAGAAACTAGTGTAATCCTAATTATATATTAGGAATGAAGGGTTGAATAACTTAAAGGTTATGAGATGAGAGAATTATGGTATTTAAAATATATACTAATTTTAAGAGATTTATTTTATACATCTCAGTTAATTAATTTTATAACCTAATTATAGCAAGTCTAATTGGGTTAAGAAATTAAGGGCATGTAAGTCTAATTGGGTTAAGAAATTAAGTGTACTTGGGTAAAAATTTATATTTAACTTGAGTACATAGAAACCCTAATGAAATGAGTAGGGTAAGATAAAATTTAGTGTAATGGATCATATTAATTTTATGGCCCAAACATTTTTGTTAGGAAGTCCAAATATTTTATTTGGAAAGCCAGATGAATTAAATGTTAAGCCTAAGTGAGCCCAATTGTTAAGGAACATGTGGGAGAATAACAATAAATAATATTAAGTTAAGAGATATATTTTTATTATCTCAAGTTATTAATTTTATAACTTAATTAAAACAAGTTTAGTTGGGTTATAGAATTTAATATACAAGAGTGGTGACTTAAATTCTAAATGTTTGGAATGGATACCCTAATTAAATATTTAGGGTGAGATAAGATAAAAAGTATTGGACTATGTAAATTCCATGGCCCAAGAAATTAAATATGAAGTCCAAAAGATTATTTATGGAAAGCCCAAATTATTATGAGTGGGACAAGTAATGGATGATGTTATTTGTTATGGCCCAAAGAACTAAAGTTAGTAGCCAAAAGAATTAAAAGAATGGCCCAATCAATAATTTAAAGAGCCCAAAATTTGATCCAAGTAAAGGGGGGACATCTTTGGAAAAGAAAAGGCAAAGGAGGGACATTTTTGGGACAAGGAAATTAAACCAAACATGGAGAAAAATCCAAGGTCACATGGCCGGATAAGATAGAGAGAAAATGAGGAGAAATGGATGTAATCATTTACTTATCTACACTAGCCCATGTGTCCTCATTTTATTTGGCCAACACTTTGTTCATTCTTGTAAGCAACCTCTTGGTAAGTACGAAGGAGAGAGAATTAGTTGGATCAAAATGAGGCCACATGGCCGGATGACTTATGGGAGTAAAAGGAGGATGGGTATAGATAATTGATATTCATCTATATCTAATAAAAGTCTATCTTATTTTCTCTTTCATCTATTATTCTTCTTATCTTCTCTTCCATCTCTTTTCCTTACCAAAAACAAAACCAAGAGGGAGAGAGAGAGAAGCAAATTCGGTAGCCCCTAGAGGGAAAAGAGAGAGAGTTTTTGATAAGTCATCAAAGCTTCATAAGCAAATCTAGGAAGAAGAAGAAGGAGAGCATGTGAACAAAAAGGTATAAACCCCTTTTGTTTATATAATTTTTTTGATTATTGTAAATCAAACTTTGAATCTATATTTCTAAACTCAAAAGCCTTAGATCTATGTGTTTATGAGTGTTTCATGTTTAGATATACCCATATTGGGTGTTGATTTAGTTGGAAATCGAAAATAAAGAAAAGTCATTTTTCTAGTTTTATAAGCTCTAAAATTTCTATGTACTTTGGATTTCCACCGTTTTTAATCTACACCTTCTTTTTGCGATCCGTCAAAGGGATGTCCTAGATATGTAAGCTAACTACTAAACCCAAGTGGTAGAACTCAAAAATGTTGAGTACACAAGTTTTAGTGACTGTTTTAATAAAAATAGTTTTGTGTTTTTATGGAAAAATAGACTGTTTTGGACAGACAAAGAGTAGGGGCAGTTTGGTCATTTTTTCAGATATCTAAAAATTTTGGAAAACTTTGGGAGTATACTATGATAAGTTATCTAACATCTTCAAGTGGAATCACTGAAAAAGGAGTTTTAGATTTCCGTATGGAAAATATTTAATAAAGCACGAAAAACTGCAAAATGCTATTTTAGTTTCTGTCCAAATTTTTAAAAGGGCATTTTCGGCAACTTAATCTGTGAGAAAAATTCTGGACTTTTGGGACATGAAAATATATGATATCAAGTACCTTGTGTCCAAAAATGAGCTCATTCCGAGTTAAAATGAGCAAGTTATGACCATTTCAATTTCTGTGATTTTCCGACGAAAATGGCTATAACCGGAGTTCTATAACTCCGATGGCCACGAAATTTAAACTGGAGGCTCACGTTAACATGTATAAGATTTTGCCAAGAGATGGGAATTTCTGGAGTTAAGCACGAGGTAGCTAATTTCTTAAGGAATTAACTAAAAATGATTTTTTAAAAAATACCAAAAGAAGTTGGAAAATTTTAAAAAAAATACTTTTTGTGTATGAAATATGTGTATACATGTTTGTACAGAGGATAGAAAAATAATAAGTTGATTTGGTATTTTCGTGAACGGATATGGAATCCAGCTTGCTGGATTGGAAAATCTGATGAATCCAGCTTGCTGGATTGAAAAGAAGTTTACTGGATTGAAAATATGTTGAATCCAGCTTGCTGGATTGCAATCTAGTTGCTGGATTTGTAATCTAGTTTGCTGGATTGCAGTTTGGCTTGCTGGATTAGAAATTTGTTGAATCCAGGTTGCTGGATTCTGTATCCAGTCTGCTGGATTGGCAATTTAGTTGTTAAATTTAGAATCCAGGTTGTTGGATTAGTATTTGACTTATTAGAGTATAAAGAAGAACTTATAATGTATAAGATTAAGTGTTTAATCATAATAAATATGATACAGTGATTGAAGAATTATCCAAGAATGATAATAATACCGATGTGTTAGGATGTTATCTAATATTTGATTAAGTGTTAGATAATCTATTGACAAAGTAATTGTATTATGATACAAAGTAGAATATGCTGATTGAAAGATCAATCTTATTATTAATGATAGGTCTTACCAAAAGAAGTTAACTTAAACTGCGTAGCAGTAGTCAACGAATCAGGCAAATTTTCCTTAACTCAAACTCGAGTTATATTTCAAAGTATGTTAGTGAATGATTATTGATGATTATTCATGTCTTAACTTATTATTGATTCGCACTTAGTGCATGTTGCATATGTTCATCAGGTATGAAAGGCTGATCACCTTCATTACCATAAGGTTCAGTTAAATTGTTTATGGTCATTGTTGACCTTCAAACATTATCGATTCAGTCATGAATTTATTGAAACTTGATTCATGTTATTTCACAATTATTATATTGTTGAAAATTTGAAACCTTATTCATTCTTTTCAATCATGATATATCTTCATTGAATTTAAACTTGTTGGGCAAATTTGATGCTCACCCTTGTTATATCATGATAAAATTTTCAGATTAAGATGAAAGCTTGAGTAAAGACAGAAGCGAAGAGAAAGTGCAAGATTAAATTATGGTGCAGTTAGATCTATTAAATTTTCTGACGAAAATAACATTGTAAACCTTTAAGTTATTGAAGGTATGTATTAAGTTAAGGTTGTAGACCTTGGGAATGATGTGAAAAAGTTTAATGTATAAATAATTTATGTTTATATCTTCCGCAATAGTTGTAGAAATAGTATACCAGATCTTTGGTGATTAGGACCGGGATTTTGGGGATGCTACAGCAACACATGGCAAACTCCAAGAGATGTCTCATGTTGATGAGCCTTAGAGTGTATCTCTCTTAATAGTTCTCATATACTGCTAAAAGAGAGATCGCATGAGTAACTATCATGTATGCAATGAAATGTACGAGACCTGATGTTGATCGATCATATTCTGGAGAAGATCACTGTAAGACTATAAAAAACATCTTAAAGTACTTAATTGGTAATAAGGATGTGATCATATTCATGCTGGATCTAAATTAAAATTAGAGGGCTTAACAGACTCAAGTTTTTCAAACTGACCAAGACGACAACAAATCCTTTTTAGGGTAAAGCGTTACCTTGAACGGTGGTGCAGTGAATTGGAAAGGTTCCAAATAACAAAGAGTTGCAAGTTTAGTGATAAAGACAAAGTATATAGCTATAAATGAATCTGCAAGTTGATTGTTTAGATGAAAAGTTCATTACAGAACTATGAATAGTTCCTAAGTCTCATCTTGGATCTAAACATGTGTTGCGGCACTTTCATTTGATTATAGGAATCATTGAAAGATAAGAAATCATTATAAAGATAGTAGACTCTCAAGAACAACATTACATATCCATTAACTAAAGCGTATCCAACAACAGGATAATCGTCAGTTAGAGAAGAAGGATATGAAATGTCATAGCGATTGACTTTAGCGCAAGTGAGAGATTGAAAGTAGTATGGACACAAAACAATCATGTTTGAGATGTCATGGCCTCTAGTGAAGGATAAATCATTCACAAGACATAATATATCACTCACAAGTGATTTATTGCAAAGAAATATTTCTTTCACACGATTGCTCGCATAAGACCTCCTCGCAATTGGGTATCTTTCGCTAAGTAGTAACTAAATGTCTTTTATGAATGATATATTGTGAATAACTTTTTTATTCACAAATTGTATTTGGTAATTGAATATTGTTATTTAGTGAAAGATTGATTTCTTTCACAAATAATATTTTAAGAAGGATTATTTGAAATTAGTGAATAACTTTATTCCCGAACAAATAATATATTATGAAGAACAAATTTATTTAACGAGAAAAAATTTTCCCTCACTAATTATAAATTGAGAATGTATCTTCAAATTAATGAGGAAAATAATCCTTCATTAATGACTAACTAATTAACTAAAAAATATTTTAATGAAGGAAATAATCATTCATTAATGTCCATTTCACAAGTAAACTCCTTCACAAATTATAAATTTGTGAATAAAAAATTAATCGATAAATAATCAAAATCCATTGCAAATTATAATTATTTTTCAAATCATTAATTTCGTATTTATTATTATTACTATTATTTTTATTAGATGCTATAATAAATATTAAATTTAATATTTCAAGTTAATATAAATGTCATACTTGTTTTAAACTAATTGATAAACTAATGCATAAAGAGCCAATAATTAAAACTAATACTCCATATATAAATAGATAATGCTCAAGTAACAATAAGTACATAATTTATTATTGTATCTTGATCTTTCAAGGATCATAGTACTTATTACAATATTTATTAACTTACATAAGAAAATTGAAAGAATAACAATGAACTATGCACCATGTTAGATCCACTTCATCATCATTTTCTTCAAAAAAAATCAAAATTTTTATTGTAAACTTCAAGCTGCACAAGCAACACCAAATTCAATTTCAATAAGATGTGGAATAAGAAAATATTAACTTGGTGAACTAAAATTAAGAAACCTATTACGTGCCCACATAGTTGACAAAAAAAACTACCAGGAACTTAATATTTCATATCTTGGACAAAGAAATAAAAGTCTCACACCGATTTCACTTCATCAAAGTCTTAAAATTCTTATGTTTATTGAACACAACTATAGCATGCGTAGACATGGATAGGTAAGATACTTGAACAAATGGTGCAATAATAATCCTACTCCGTTTCACTTGTAGCTTCATAAAACTTTAATTATAAGATATATATACTTGAACAAAAGACATTATGACAAAACACAAGATATACAAATAATTAGAATATCTATTACTTAATTAGATATCAAATTAAGTAATAGAATAAAAAAAATCATCAACTTGGAAGATATTTAATCATCAACAGCAGACTATTTTCAATAACATTCATCTACATTCCCGAAATAAAAGTAAGGAAAAATCTACACAGGGCACAGTAAACGCATACATGTACAACAATTAGCATAAATACATAATTATAGTAATGTTTCACCTTTCATAGACCTTCATCCTTGTCAACAATTGTTGATAGCTTTCCTCTTCCCCTAGAAACTTCAACCCGTGTGGCACGAAGATTACAATTTATACTCTGACCGGCAATAAATTGCACAAGTCTCATATAGTAAACTAAGTGCTTACTGATACTATTTCCCATACAAAATCACCACTATTTTGAGCAGTGATACCACGCTCAAAGCTTTGAATAACGTAATTATCCTGAATTTTTTTTGTCATCAAAAGTAAATGAAGTATGGACCGACTAGAAGTGCACAAATCCCACATGCCAAGAAATATAACATTTGTTCCTATAAAAATAACTTACAGAGAACAAATATTCTTTTTCTCTATTGGTAAAATCTTCTTTATTGGGTTGACAAGAACAAGTATCTTCTTTTTCTCTATTGGTAAAATCTTCTTCTTTTATCTAAAATAAATAAATTATCATCAACTGCAATAAATTTCTAAAGGTTCATCATTATATATATATATATATATATATATATATATATATATATAATATTTTTTATATGTATTCATCAATATTTTTATTAGCCTATATAGTTCCTTATTTTCTTCAAAAACGTTCATCGTTTAATTATCCTATATAGTTCTTTTTTTACCCCTTTTTCTACTCAAGTAAATGTCAACATGATGAAGTATGGCTTACAGGTAAAAAATAATGGGGAAAAGGCGTGAGACACCCTGCTAGGAGTAAGTGAGAGTACCTGTATTAGGGTTCCAAAAGTGACTAGCTACCGGAACCAGAACATCCCAACCTTGAGATCCAAGTGTTGTTCTAACAGCTTTTAGGAGAACTATACAAAGTTTTGAAACCTGAAAAATAATACTAGAAGTGACAATTGCCAGTAAAATGAATATGATAATGTCATAATTAGTATAAATTAAATAGCCAAACCAGTAATGTAAATTACATTGCTCAAATGTAGAAACATTTAATAACAGTTTTGACTATGGAAGGTAAGAAAATATAATGCCACCATACCCAGCACGAATCTCAGCTTCAGTGTACGTTCTCACACTGTTTTCAGGAATTCCCAGAGCTTTTCCTAGTATATGCAAAAGGTACAAGTACTCTTACTTAAAACCCCAATTTTTTTAGTAGGAATTTAGCACAAGTGAACTACATAAATGGAGAGCTAGGGGATCCCTAAGGTACAAAACACATAGATGCGTAAGCTTGATAAGGCTGGTAGTCTATCAGGATCCTACCGACGATGCATGCAGCATGTTATTTAGCAAAGGATACATATAGGTCACACACTAAAATAGGATTCTATTAAATTTAAAATCTTATAGAAGTAGTATGGCAGTGGCCCAAGCATGAAACACAATAGAATAAGGTAGAAATGATAAGAACAAAAGCAGTTTATTCTGAAAAGTTAATCTTATCCAGAAAGAGAGTAAATGACATGATAGATTCATCTTAACACGCCTTTTGATATTCATCTTTTTTTTTTTTAAAACACTAAACTAAAATAACTTTAGCAGTAGCAGGACCACAACAGTTATACCGGGACTTTCTGACGGAATATCTGAAGAAGAGACTCAGAGTACTCTTCAGTCAGCCTCCTCCATCTATCAAGAGTTGCTTTATGCCTTAATGCCCAAATGTTCTTACCATTTTCACTGCCTTTACAAGATGATGGAAATACACTTAGTAAGCATCATATTAAATCCAAGGGAAAGAATTGATGAAGACAAGAGTATACCTTCTGTTTCCAAAAGACCTTTCTCTTGCCATGCTACAAGTTCATTTCCAACAGCAGTACATTCTTCTAGCTTCCAACCAAATAGACCTAACTGACGAATGCCCACCACGAGAGCCCCGGTTGGATCATTCCAAGAGCTAACATTTTTTAACTCCACGTTCTTTAAACAATCCAAACAAAGCTCCAAAAATGCCTTGTCATAACAGTTTTGAATTGTTTTCCAGCTTTACCCTCTCTCGCTAAAATAGTAATAACTAATTCGTTTCAAAACATTTTTGAGCGATTCTTGCACCCACGCGAAGCTATCTTCCGGGGCTACAACTCTTATTCAATAACCTTTTCCAAATTCTGCACCCATAATTCCAGAAAATTCGCACAAAGGGCAAGTCCAAATCTGATTTCCAGATTTTGGACAGATTCGACACACCTACTTTGGAATGCCATAATTCCCTCCTCCTAAGTCGGAATTAGTCCGTTTCAGAGGCTATGGATAGCTGGGATTGCATACTACAAGACCCCAGAAAATTATAATTTTCCAGCAAGTCCAACTAGCCGAAACAGTTAGCCCCAAAGTAGCTTGACACACTAACTTTCGATTTTTCGTTTTGGCTTAATATCACTTTTCATTCTAATTTGATTTGCCCAAACCCTTTAATTATGTACATATAGTGTATATATATGTAGCCTTAGCCTCGGCTTCGCCTAATTCTTTGTTTTTAACAAAAACAATCCTTAGAGGACTTTTACCCAGCGTGTGGTGTACGTTGCTTTAAAACGCAGATTTCATAGAGTTTGGTTTATGTTCTAGCCCGATTTTTGCCACCTTATTACTCCGCACAACCAACCTATCTCATTTGTTCTAATTCAGCCCCATAGGAGTCGAATACAAAATCAAAATTAAGCAAAATCAAGTAATTAGTAAACTAATTACAAACTTTAAAAACTTTAACTCTTTGATTCTAATATACTCAATATGTAATAATATAATCTCAATTCTCATTGCCATATAACATACATATAACAATTAATCCAGCCAAACTCATTAGCCCAATCGTAAATTCTCAGTCTTACCCACTTGTTTTGCTCATATCTTTGGATCATACTACAAATTACCAATTACATTAAAGTTTTACTCTTACAAAGATTCTTATGATATAGAACAGAGGGCTGAAAAAGCTGTGTTCAACAATTTATCATTTAAACTCAACTTGTTTCCCAGCTCCAAAATTCAATTTGAATATGTTTTAACACACTCCATCAACTTGAGTTAACTTTTGATCAATTCTCATGTTTTCACATGATATTCTCAGATTCTCAAAAAAAATTCTAATCTGTTCTTAATACCTCTTTTCCTTTCATTTCCGTACCAAACTTAACAAATTCTTATTATATATTTTTTAAAAACAAAACAGCCTCTTAAAGGCATTCTATCAAGCATGTACTGCACATAGATTTAGAACCCAGATTTCATAGAGCTTTGGATAAAGTCTAGCCAAAAAATTTCACTCTTATTACTCCATACATCTTAAACTCATTTTTGTTTTCACAACCAAACATATAAACATAGCAATACATACCACTATCTATCTTAGCTTCATGAATTTGACAAAACTCCCAACTTACCTTATAATCAATTTGTTTTGATGAAGTTAAACTTTGATATTCAATTTAGAAATCTTCATTCTTGTGGTACTGCTCTTAATTCCTTCCCAGATCAGCTTGCAACTTGGTCTAATTCTTCTTATCTTCAGTTTGAAACTTAGCCCTTTAACGAATTTGATGGGGTTTGTAATACGAATTGATGAATTTCTTTCTTTCTGTGTCAGATAAAAGGGAGTAGGAATGGTTTTGTTTTTTTTTTCCCCACCGATTGCAATGGGTCATGAAGTTTTTAGTATAAAGAAGGTAGGGAAGTATATACCTCCAGCTCATGCTTAAGCTTATCCTTATTATTACTTCTATGCCTTATTCTTAAAACACCCCATGCTTAAGACAAATAATGACTCAGCATAATAATATCCTTCGAATCCCAGATTACATACAACCTCATATATTACATAGTGTTCCATCTCTTATACTTTCCTATATTATACTATCACAAATTAATTCATGTATCATAATTACATGCATAATATAATTCTAATACCCTCTGTACGTATCGCGTTAAATATTAAATACATAACGCATTTTAAAAATTAAAATATAATACCCATAAATATTTTCCATAAAAATAGATGCTATTTATTAAATAAAAATATTTTATTTAATAAATTAATTAAAATAATGTATTTTCATAAACTATTTTAATATGCACAAAATTTACTTTCATTGTCTTATAATTTGCTTTCAGCAATTATTTACGTAGTAAATATATTTTAATATATTTATCATGCCACCTTCACACGTATTTTATACCGCAATTATCACATAAGCAATATAAAATAAAATAATAATTTGATTTCTTTTTCCATAATAAATTGTTTATAACGATTTACCAAATATAATAAATATAAATTATTATATTTAATCTATCACATACATCAGCATATTATACCGCACATAATCACACATACAATGCAATATAATAAACTATTAAAATAAAAATTTATTTTACTAAATCTTTATTTTAATATTATCTGAAAATTCAAAACGTCACATATTACTCGCTCAACTTAGCATATAAATAAGAAACAATCAAGATTTAGTACATTAAAAGCACATACATGATTTTCGCTTGTGAGAACTAGCTCTTAAACACCCAAAATCTACGGCACATCTAAAAACGTAAAATACATACATATATCTATAAACTAGTGGATCTGCATAGACAGAAAGATTACCTAGCCCAAGCTTTGCTTAAGTCTCACTTTTTAAGCATTAAACTTCTTTGAGACAAATTTTCAAACGTCTTACATGCAAGGTTTAAAACCCATAATTTCAAAGTTGTTTAGACATGGTTCTAGCCAAAATTTTCAACCTTATTACTCCACGCAACAATTATAACACATCCTCCATACCAATTCACAACCAAATATAACAGTTATATCAACATTTACATATATTCACTTAATTCGGCATGAACATAATGAAAATACATGGGTTACCTCTATGATTGCTATTCTTATTTGAATTCTTGTTGCAATCCTCCTGTTGATAACCCTTTTGACTTTAACCTCTTTCAATTCAAGTTCCCGAATCCGATCATCAAGTTGTTTTTTTTATTCAAGTGCTCTTTTAGCAAAACCCATTGTCCTCTCTTTAGCTTCAAGTTCCTTGAATCTCTATTCAAATAATGGATTCTTCTCCTTCAAATCAACTATTTTCATCTCTTTATATCAAATCCGAATTTGAACTGAATCGAGTTCTTTTTTAAACTTTAGCGATCAACTAGGGCCTCAAACTGCTGCTTCAGCAACAATAAAAACACAATCAAAAACCACGAATTTCATATAAATTATTTATATACATAATTGTGTATAAATTACAACGTATTGTGCAAAATTAAAGGAAAAAGAGGAAAAATAAGAAGCATACATGGGTAGAGAGAATCTGACGATCGACCCAGAGATCTTTGAAGACGAAGTGGGTAATTGTAGCCGCTGAGGATCCGAAGCCCAATGTGAACCATAGCAATCTTGTTTTCATCATTTTCTTTTCTTTCTTTTGAATTTTTGTTTAAAGAGGATTCAATATGAAGAATTTCTGGCTTTGCTAGTGGAAACCCTTCTAATTGAGGGGAAAATTAGGAAGTGTATTGTGGTCAAAAGTTATTTATTTATAATTTATTAAAACAAATATGGGATATTGTAAGTTATTTATAAAAAGTGTTATTAAAACTAAATTTATTATTGTAAAAAAATTAATGTATTTATATTTATCATAATTAATTTTAAAAGATTTATTTAAAATAAAATAGTGACCAATTTTATCTCTCACAAAAAATCTCTGAATAATAATATATAGCGAGTAATAATTTTTTCATTAAAAGTTTTTTTTCCTCACAAATTTTCATCATAAATAGGCGCCAAATATCCTTCTACCACATGAATTTTGCGAAAGAAAAAAATATAAATTGTGAACGATATTTCTTTTGCTAATAACTATATTGTCATTGTATTATTTTCCTTCACTGTTCCTTCGCTAGAAAACTCTTCATGTGAATGAATATATTTCTTCACAAAATTTCGTTCGCTACATCCCTAATTTCTTGCAGTGATCGTTAGATTACTAAAATAGAAATTAGTGAATCCGGATAGATTGGTACATACGTTGTTTGCTCATTGGATGAGGATGATTGATCTCATGATCATTTGTGTAGAGACACTAGAGCAAGTATGTAGGTGCTTATTGGAGAATAAGTTCACTGAACGTGGCTCACTAAGGAATACCTAATGGAGTTTTACTTGCCTGTCAATAGGGATTCCTGTAGTAATAATAGTACAAGTGAACCTTGGACTTGAGATCATCATAGTATCTTGTGTATGATGAACTATACTTTGACTTATTCCTTAAGACCCTTAGTGTGACGCCCCCAAAATTAGGTATACATCACCCATCTTGGGTCGTCAGATACATAGTACAGAATACAAATACAACTTAATAATACAACTGTCGTGTACAATACGACAAAACATAAACTGTGAGTTTGAATACAAATATTATCTTCTAGAGAGTATTCATACTCAAAAGGAGTCCTCATTACATTTATTAACACACCATTACATAGAATAGTGAGGACTACTAACTAATACTATCATTCGGACCATCACTCCGTACCCCGACTTGTCCCAGCTACGTTCTCATTTCCTGAAGAGAACAGTGAAAGAAAGGGTGAGCTCAACTAGCCCAGTAAGAAATATTATGACTAAGATAATGCAGAATAAATTATCATTAGCCTTCAACAATGTTAAACTGATAAAATATAATAGACATCAAGTTTAACTGCAGCGGAACAAGCAATCCATTAAAAGAGTCAAGTAGAAAATAAACTCTACTATCTTTTATGATTTAAAAGGTTTTTCAACACTGCGATCGCTGAGACTCAGCTTAATAAAATAATCCACATCATCGAATCACCCCTGCACTACGGCCAAGGATATTCGTGTATTCATTAATGGTCATGATCATGCCAACAACTGTCCATCAATGCACTACGGGCCAATGAGGACTTTTACCACATCATTTGTAACATTACGGTCATGATTATACCGAATAATCCCTGGTCATAATCATACCAAGTCCATCTATGCACTACAGGCCACAGATGACTTTCAACAGAATATAAACATGAGGATGATGACAATGATATAAGAATTCAATAAAACAAGTTCAAGAATTAATTTATCCAAGAATTAACAACGTCCAAATTGTCAACATGATACTGCATTGTGGAGTAAAATTCAAGAACGCTTAGAAGAATATTTTCTTGAAAAGATACTGGATGAAACGCAACTATCAAGGATATTCCACAAATTTCATGGAGTATAGAAGTCAAAACTTAACCAACTGAGTACAATAAAGAATGGAATAACAAAAGAAATCACCATGCATGCGATAGACCGCACAGACAGGTTATTCCAATAGAATAATAAATAATGGAACCAGGTCCGGTGTAAAACACACAGACAGGATATTCCAACAGAATAATAATAAAACGGAACCAGGTCCGGTGTAAAACACACAGACAGGATATTCCAACAGAATAATAATAAAACGGAACCAGGTCCGGTGTAAAACACACAGACAGGATGTTCCAACAGAATAATAGAAGAATGTCACCAAGTATAGGGTAGACCGCGTATACTGGTTATTCCAACAGAATAATAACAAATGGAATAACATAAGTTCTCTTCATGAATATAAAAGAAATAATATTCCCTACCTTAAAAGAACTGGATATTGGAAAAGTGATGTAGCAGAATACTTTTAGTCTCTCTCTCTCTTATTCTCTCTATACTTTCTCTCTCTATAGCTTGAATGAATTCGTGAAAAATAATGAAGCCCTAGGCCTCTATTTATAGAAAAACTGAGGGTGGCTCTTGGTCTTAACGAAGGGTCAAATGACTCTTGGTCTTAACGAAAGGTCAAATGACTCTTGGTAATATTGAAGGGACAACTACTATTGACGAAGGTAATTACTATTGACCAAGGTAAATACTATTGACGAAGGTAATTACTATTGACCAAGGTAAATACTATTGACGAAGGTAATTACTATTGACCAAGGTAAATACTATTGACGAAGGTAATTACTATTGACCAAGGTAAATACTATTGACGACGGTAATTACTATTGACGACGGTAATTACTATTGATGAAGAGACTCTTAGATGATGACATATGGCCCCCCATAAAATAACCAAACTTACCACAACGTCTCAATAATATAACATATTATACAGATGATACTATGACAATAATTTAAGAGATATGATGCAGCAATTACTGTAGCAATAATTGAGTATAGCTGAGTGACTTCTCACGTAAGCATCAATAATCAATACCGTGTGCTACTATGCAACCACGCGTATTACTGTACTTTTACTACCGAGTAGTTCAACAGTTTTAACGGTTTTAACGGTAACACCTCAGCCGTTATTTTTATAGAAAGATAATTCTGTCGTTTTCTCAATCCGACAATAATTCCGTTGTGGGGTCCACCAATGATTGTGCCGTCGTACGAATATTTCCCGACAAAAAGAATATTCTCCGACCAAACGAATATTTTATAACAACTTGCTTACTTTGCAAAATTTATAAATATTACCCACAACTATAACATTATATCAAATTAACTCCATAATATTCAAAAATGATATTTATAGAAAATTCATCTTTATTTATAAAAGTTGGGGTCTTACAACCTCCCCTTCTTATGAAATTTCGCCCTCGAAATTAGGGTACGTACCTGGTATGTCGAAGAGGTAAGGATACCTTGATTTCATTTCTGATTCTAACTCCCAAGTCATTTCCTCAACATCGTGGTTTCTCCACAAAACTTTGACTTGAGGTATAACCTTGGAGCGTAGAATATGTTCCTTCTTATCCAAGATTTGAACAGGAACTTCTTCATACGTCAAATCCTCCGCTATTTCGTCCGGTTCTAACTCAATAATGTGGTTCGGGTCTTCCACATATTTGCGTAACATGGATATGTGGAAAACGTTATGAACACGAGACATACTTGGCGGTAAAGCGAGTCTATAAGCCACAGTTCCTACTCGATCGAGGATTAAAAATGGACCGATGAATCGAGGATTTAGCTTTCCTCTCTTTCCAAATCTCGTAACTCCTTTCCATGGAGCAACACGTAAGAACACATGATCTCCTACATCAAATTCCACGTCCTTTCGATGAAGATCAGCATAACTCTTTTGTCGATCTTGTGAGGTTTTTATACGTTGTCGGATCGTTTGAATCTTTTCTGTAGTCATACGTACCAACTCCGGTCCCAACAACGTTGCTTCGCCCACCTCATCCCAGCATACTGGAGAACGACATTTTCTTCCATACAATGCTTCGAATGGAGCCATGCCAATACTTGCTTGATAACTGTTGTTGTAGGAAAACTCCACCAATGGTAAGAACTTGTCCCAACTTCCCTTGAAGTCAAAGACACAGAGTCTTAATAGATCTTCAAGAGTTTGAATAGTCCTCTCTGATTGTCCGTCCGTCTGAGGATGATATGCTGAACTAAATCGTAACTCCGTGCCCATAGCTTTTTGTAAACTAACCCAAAATCGTGAAGTGAATCTTGGGTCTCGATCAGAAACTATGGATACTGGCATACCATGCAGTCTTACAATCTCGTTTATGTACATACGAGCAAGACGTTCAAGTGTATAAGTTTCTCGTATCGGTAAGAAATGAGCAGACTTGGTCAATCTATCAACAATGACCCAAATCGCATCAATACCTTGAGAAACCCTAGGAAGACCGGTAACGAAATCCATGGTAATGTGCTCCCACTTCCATTCTGGAATTTCAAGTGGTTGCAATGGACCTTTTGGTACTTGATGCTCCGCTTTGACTCGTTGACAAGTTAGACACCTTGAGATAAACAACGCTATCTCTCTCTTCATATTGCTCCACCAAAATGTATGACGAAGATCATGATACATTTTGGTACTTCCAGGATGGATTGCAAACGGTGTGTTGTGCGCCTCCATCATGATTTCATACTTTAAATCAGGGTTGTTAGGAACACAAAGTCTGGAGTTGACTCGAAGTATTCCTTCTTCATCGATTCTTGCTTCCGGCATAACACCTTCTTGCACTTTCTTCCTCATACGCATCAGCTCCAGGTCTGTAGCTTGAGCAGCTTTAACTTTATCGATTAAAGTCGGTTCTACTCGTATATTCGCCATCATCACATGGGTCCCTGGAGTCTTCAACTCTATCTCCATCCTTTGCAAGTCACACAAAATGGGCCTTTGCGTTGTTAATATTGCACTTGTACCCGCATATGATCTTCTACTCAATGCGTCAGCTACCACGTTCGCTTTTCCAGGATGGTATTGAATGGTATGATCATAATCTTTCAACAGTTCAAGCCAACGTCGTTGTCGCATGTTGAGTTCCTTTTGAGTGAAGAAATATTTGAGGCTTTTATGATCCGTAAAGATCTCCACTTTCTCCCCATACAAGTAATGCCTCCAAATTTTAAGTGCAAAGACAACAGCTGCCAACTCTAGATCATGAGTAGGATAATTCCTCTCATATTCCTTGAGTTGTCTTGATGCATAGGCTATGACTTTTCCATGTTGCATGAGAACGCATCCCAACCCTTTGCTCGAAGCATCACTGTAGATGACAAATCCCTCCGAGCCAGATGGTATTGTTAGAACAGGTGCTGAAATGAGTCTCCTCTTGAGTTCTTGAAAACTCTGCTCACATTCTTCGCTCCAACCAAACTTTGTATCTTTCCGAGTCAGCTGAGTTAATGGAGTAGCGATTCGAGAAAATCCTTCCACGAATCTCCGATAATAACCAGCTAAACCAAGAAAGCTACGTACCTCGGTCACTGATTTAGGTTGCTCCCAGCTTTGAATAGCTTCAATCTTTGCCGGGTCAACAGATATTCCACGACTTGATACTACGTGCCCAAGGAATGCTACCTCTTCCAGCCAGAACTCGCATTTCTTCAACTTGGCATAAAGTTTGTATTCACGAAGCTTTTGGAGTACCAGCCTCAAGTGTTGCTCATGATCTTCACGGCTTTTGGAATAAACAAGGATGTCATCGATAAAGACGACCACAAAGTGATCCAAATATTCCTTAAATACCCTGTTCATCATATCCATGAAGGCAGCAGGAGCATTAGTCAATCCAAAAGACATAACTAAGAATTCATAATGCCCGTACCGAGTTCTAAAAGCCGTCTTTGGAATATCCTCAGTTCTAACCTTCAGCTGATGATATCCAGAACGAAGATCGATCTTTGAAAAGAATTGTGCTCCTTGCAACTGGTCAAACAGGTCATCAATACGTGGCAATGGGTACCTATTTTTGATGGTGACATGATTCAACTCCCGATAATCAATACAAAGTCGCATACTCCCATCTTTCTTCTTCACGAACAGAACAGGAGCACCCCAAGGAGAAGTACTAGGACGAATAAAACCAATGTCTAACAATTCCTGCAGTTGGGTCTTTAACTCCTGAAGTTCAATAGGAGCCATTCGATATGGGGCTTTGGAAATGGGTTTTGTACCGGGTTCAAGGTCGATACAAAATTCAATTTCACGCTCTGGGGGTAGGCCAGGAAGTTCTTCGGGAAATACGTCAGGAAATTTATTAACAACAGAAATATCATTCAAAGCTGACGTATTTTTGTTTAGATCTGTGACATGAGCTAAGAAAGCTTGACATCCGTTTTTCAATAAACGAATAGCTTTATGGCTTGAGATGACAGCGATTGATTTTAATGGTTTGGTTGCTTGAATTCGCATAATAGGTCGATTAGGAATATGAAAGCTAACAACCTTACGAAAACAATCAATTTTTGCATGATGAGTAGTTAACCAATCAATCCCTAGAATCACGTCAAATGCAAGTATTTTTAATGAAATAAGATCGACAGGTAATGTGTGGGTACCAACTTGAACCAAACAAGACTTATAAACCGTGGATGTAATGAAGGTTTCTCCCAATGGAGTTTCAACTGCTAAGTCAAAGTCTAATTTCTCCGGAATCAAATTTAATCGATGAGCGCAAGTAGGAGAAATAAAAGAATGGGTTGAACCGGTATCAAATAAAGTATAGACTTCGTTAGAGTTTATGATAAGCTTACCCGTGATGACCTCATTCGGGTTCCTTGCGTTCTGGGAGGTCACAACAAACGCTCTCCCTTGCACAACCGGTTTTGACTTTTCTGGGACGGCCTTTGGTGCCTCCATCCTAGCTGAATTTGTCTTCGGTAAACGACAAAATCGGGCTAAATGACCTTCTCTTCCACAATTATAACATGCTTTGGACGGCATCGCGCAGTTTGGACTGATGTGCCCCTCCCCTCCGCATTTGAAACATATGATAGGTGGTCGTTCTCCTTCCTTAACGACAGGTGCTGGTGCTGACGTCTTTCCATCATTGTTGAATCTCCTCTTCTTGAAATGTCCATTCTTATTGTTTTGGCCCTGATTACCACCGAAGTGGTTACCATTTCTGGCCTGTTGATTCCCTCCACGCTTGTTGTCACCGCTTCGATGACTGCTCTCACTGGTATTATCATTTTGCCGGCTGCTCTCTTTTGGTTGCGTTATCTCGTTATCGCGCTCCACCAACTGAGCCCTATTTACAACATCTGAATACAAACACAGTTTATGAGAAACAAGATGTTGACGTATCTCCGGCTTCAAACCTCTTAAAAACATCCGCGTCATTCTTTCTTCATTATCCACCAGGTGGGACGCAAACCGGGATAACTCCGCAAATTTTGCCTCGTACTGCGACACGGTCATATTATTCTGCTCCAATTTGATGAACTCCACCTCCTTCATGTGACGAATACTCTCGGGAAAGTATTTGTCGTTAAACAGATCTTGGAACTTCTCCCAAGACATCTTCAGTGCGGCAGGTTGAGTACGCTTTATCGATTCCCACCAGTAATCTGCCTCTCCTCGCAACATAAAGGCGGCAAAGGGAACCTTTTGCTCCTCGGAGCAACCCAAGACATCAAATATCTTGGTGATCTGCTTTATCCATGTTTCAGCTACAAGTGGTTTGGGTTCTCCCTTAAACTCCGGTGGTCCCAGCTCCTTAAACTGTTTAGCGGTGACCGCCTGAGAGTTTCCAGTATTTCCACCTACGTTGTGGACAGGAGCCGCTTTCACCTGTTGTTGCATGAATTGCATAAAGCCTCTGAACATTTGATCATTCATCATTTGGTCAGTGTTGTTGTTTGCATGAGGATTGACACCTTCCTGATGCACATTATCCTGATTATTGATATGTGGTGAATCAACAGTCGTCTGTGCTCCATTGCTATTCTCAACATTCTCAGATGCCATTTTCAGATACTGCCACAAAATAAAAATTAATTGATATGTCATATATTATCCTTATATTATGACCGACCAATTAAATACCATGCAAATAAACTTAGGTATGTCATACTAGCGAAGGAATTCCCCGTCTCTCCCCTCCTAGTTCTATTCTCACATCTTAGCCAGGGATCATATCCCTAAGCTCTGATACCAACTGTGACGCCCCCAAAATTAGGTATACATCACCCATCTTGGGTCGTCAGATACATAGTACAGAATACAAATACAACTTAATAATACAACTGTCGTGTACAATACGACAAAACATAAACTGTGAGTTTGAATACAAATATTATCTTCTAGAGAGTATTCATACTCAAAAGGAGTCCTCATTACATTTATTAACACACCATTACATAGAATAGTGAGGACTACTAACTAATACTATCATTCGGACCATCACTCCGTACCCCGACTTGTCCCAGCTACGTTCTCATTTCCTGAAGAGAACAGTGAAAGAAAGGGTGAGCTCAACTAGCCCAGTAAGAAATATTATGACTAAGATAATGCAGAATAAATTATCATTAGCCTTCAACAATGTTAAACTGATAAAATATAATAGACATCAAGTTTAACTGCAGCGGAACAAGCAATCCATTAAAAGAGTCAAGTAGAAAATAAACTCTACTATCTTTTATGATTTAAAAGGTTTTTCAACACTGCGATCGCTGAGACTCAGCTTAATAAAATAATCCACATCATCGAATCACCCCTGCACTACGGCCAAGGATATTCGTGTATTCATTAATGGTCATGATCATGCCAACAACTGTCCATCAATGCACTACGGGCCAATGAGGACTTTTACCACATCATTTGTAACATTACGGTCATGATTATACCGAATAATCCCTGGTCATAATCATACCAAGTCCATCTATGCACTACAGGCCACAGATGACTTTCAACATTTTATAAACATGAGGATGATGACAATGATATAAGAATTCAATAAAACAAGTTCAAGAATTAATTTATCCAAGAATTAACAACGTCCAAATTGTCAACATGATACTGCATTGTGGAGTAAAATTCAAGAATGCTTAGAAGAATATTTTCTTGAAAAGATACTGGATGAAACGCAACTATCAAGGATATTCCACAAATTTCATGGAGTATAGAAGTCAAAACTTAACCAACTGAGTACAATAAAGAATGGAATAACAAAAGAAATCACCATGCATGCGATAGACCGCACAGACAGGTTATTCCAATAGAATAATAAATAATGGAACCAGGTCCGGTGTAAAACACACAGACAGGATATTCCAACAGAATAATAATAAAACGGAACCAGGTCCGGTGTAAAACACACAGACAGGATATTCCAACAGAATAATAATAAAACGGAACCAGGTCCGGTGTAAAACACACAGACAGGATGTTCCAACAGAATAATAGAAGAATGTCACCAAGTATAGGGTAGACCGCGTATACTGGTTATTCCAACAGAATAATAACAAATGGAATAACAGAAGTTCTCTTCATGAATATAAAAGAAATAATATTCCCTACCTTAAAAGAACTGGATATTGGAAAAGTGATGTAGCAGAATACTTTTAGTCTCTCTCTCTCTTATTCTCTCTATACTTTCTCTCTCTATAGCTTGAATGAATTCGTGAAAAATAATGAAGCCCTAGGCCTCTATTTATAGAAAAACTGAGGGTGGCTCTTGGTCTTAACGAAGGGTCAAATGACTCTTGGTCTTAACGAAAGGTCAAATGACTCTTGGTAATATTGAAGGGACAACTACTATTGACGAAGGTAATTACTATTGACCAAGGTAAATACTATTGACGAAGGTAATTACTATTGACCAAGGTAAATACTATTGACGAAGGTAATTACTATTGACCAAGGTAAATACTATTGACGAAGGTAATTACTATTGACCAAGGTAAATACTATTGACGACGGTAATTACTATTGACGACGGTAATTACTATTGACGAAGAGACTCTTAGATGATGACATATGGCCCCCCATAAAATAACCAAACTTACCACAACGTCTCAATAATATAACATATTATACAGATGATACTATGACAATAATTTAAGAGATATGATGCAGCAATTACTGTAGCAATAATTGAGTATAGCTGAGTGACTTCTCACGTAAGCATCAATAATCAATACCGTGTGCTACTATGCAACCACGCGTATTACTGTACTTTTACTACCGAGTAGTTCAACAGTTTTAACGGTTTTAACGGTAACACCTCAGCCGTTATTTTTATAGAAAGATAATTCTGTCGTTTTCTCAATCCGACAATAATTCCGTTGTGGGGTCCACCAATGATTGTGCCGTCGTACGAATATTTCCCGACAAAAAGAATATTCTCCGACCAAACGAATATTTTATAACAACTTGCTTACTTTGCAAAATTTATAAATATTACCCACAACTATAACATTATATCAAATTAACTCCATAACATTCAAAAATGATATTTATAGAAAATTCATCTTTATTTATAAAAGTTGGGGTCTTACACTTAGGGTATATCAAAGGGTATATGTGACGCCCCCAAAATAGGTATACATCACTCATTTTGAGTCGCCACATGGTGTAGAATTTAAATACAAATACATGGTATGTGTGCCGTCGTATGAATATTCCCTGCTAAAACGAATATTCTCCGACCAATCAAATATTTTATAACAACTTGCATACTTTGCAAAATTTGTTAATATTACTCACAACTATAATATTATAACAAATCCACACCATAATATTTCGAGAAAAATTTTAATCTTCGTTTATAAAAATTGGGGTCTTACAACCTCCCCTTCTTATAAAATTTTATCCTCGAAATTAGGGTACGTACCTGGTATGTCGAAGAGGTGAGGATACCTTAATTTTATTTCAGATTCCAACTCTCATGTCATTTCCTCAACATCGTTATTTCTACACAAAACTTTGACTTGAGGTATAACCTTGGAGCGTAGAATATGTTCATTCTTATCCAAGATTTTAACAGGTACATCTTCATACGTTAAATCTTTCGCTATCTCGTCTGGTTCTAACTAAATAATATGGTTTGGGTCTTCCACATATTTACGTAACATCTATATGTGAAAATCGTTATGAACACGAGACATACATGCGGTAAGGAGAGTCTATAAGCCACAGTTCCTACTCGATCGAGGATTTCAAATGGGCCAATGAATTGAGGATTGAGCTTTTCACTCTTTTCAAATCTTGTAACTCCTTTCCATGGAGCAACACGTAACAGCACATGATCCCCAACATTGAATTCCACGTCTTTTTGATAAAGATCAGCATAACTCTTTTGTCGATCTTGTGAGGTTTTTATACATTGTCGAATCTTTTGAATCTTTTTCGTAGTCATACGTACCAACTCCGGTCCCAACAACGTTGCTTCACCCACCTCGTCCCAGCATACTGGAGAATGACACTTTCTTCCATACAATGCTTCAAATGGAGTCATGCATATACTTGCTTGATAACTGTTGTTGTATGAGAATTCCACTAATGGCAAGAACTTGTCCCAACTTCCTTTGAAATCAAGGACATAGAGTCTTAATAGATCTTCAAGAGTTTGAATAGTCCTCTCCGACTGCCCGTCCGTTTGAGGATGATATCCCGAACTGAATCGTAAATCCGTGCCCATAGCTTTTTGTAAACTAACCCAAAATCGTGAAGTGAATCTTGGGTCTCGATCAGAAACTATAGATACTGGCATACCATGCAGTCTTACAATATCATTTATGTACATATGAGCAAGACGTTCAAGTGAATACATTTCTCGTATATGTAAGAAATGAGCAGACTTAGTTAATCTATCAACAATAACCCAAATCGCATCTATACCTTGAAAAACCTTGGGAAGACTAGTAACGAAATCTATGGTAATGTGATTCCACTTCTATTCTGGAATTTCAAGTGGTTGCAATGGACCTTTTGGCACTTGATACTCCGCCTTGACTCGTTGATACGTTAAACACCTTGAGATAAACTTCGCGATCTCTCTTTTCATATTGTTTCGCCAAAATGTATGTCGAAGATCACGATACATTTTGGCACTCCCAGGATGGATCGCAAACGGTGTGTTGTGCGCCTCCATCATGATTTTTTACTTTAAATTAGGGTCGTTAGGAACACAAAGTCTGGAGTTGATTCGAAGTATTCCTTCTTCATCGATTCTTGCTTCCGGAATAGCACCTTCTTGCACTTTCTTCTTCATACGCATCAACTCTAGGTTTGTAGCTTGAGCTGCTTTAACTTTATCAATTAAAGTCAGTTCTACTAGTATATTTGCGATCATCACATGGGTCCCTGGAGTCTTTAAATCTATCTTCATCCTTTGTAAGTCATACAAAATGGGCCTTTGCATTGACAATATCGTACTCGTACCCACATATGATCTTCTACTCAATGCATCAGCTACCACGTTCGCTTTTCCAAGATGGTATTGATTGGTATGATTGTAATCTTTCAACAGCTCAAGCCAACGTTGTTGCCGCATGTTGAGATCCTTTTGGGTGAAGAAATATTTAAGGCTTTTATGATCCGTATAGATCTCTACTTTCTCCCCATACAGGTAATGCCTCCAGATCTTTAGAGCGAAAATGACTGCTGCTAACTCTAGATCATGAGTAGGATAATTCCTCTCATATTCTTTGAGTTGTCGCGAGGCATAGGCTATGACTTTCCCATGTTGAATGAGAACACATCCTAACCCTCTGCCTAAAGCATCGCTGTAGATGACAAATCCCTCTAAACCAGATGGTATTGTCAGAACAGGTGCTGAAATAAGTCTCCTCTTGAGTTCTTGAAAACTCTTCTCACATTCCTCGCTCTAATCGAATTTTGTATATTTTCGAGTCAACTGAGTTAATGGAGTAGCGATTCGAGAAAATCCTTCCACGAATCTCCGATAATAACCACCTAAGCCGAGAAAGCTACGTACGTAGGTCACTGACTTAGGTTGCTCCCAGCTTTGAATTGCTTCAATCTTCGTTGGGTCAACAGATATTCCATAATTTGATATCACATGCCCAAGGAATGCTACTTCCTCAAGTCAGAACTAGCATTTCTTCAACTTGACATATAACTTGTTCTCACGAAGCTTTTGGAGTATAAAGTGTTGCTCATGATCTTCACAGCTTTTGGAGTAAATGAGGATGTCATCAATAAAGACGACCACAAAGTGATCCAAATATTCTTTGAATACTCGGTTCATCATATCCATGAAGGCAGCAGGAGCATTAGTCAATCCAAAAGACATGACTAGGAATTCATAATGCCCGTACCGAGTTCTGAAAGTAGTATTTGGAATGTCATCAGTTTTAATCTTTAACTGATGATATCCAGAACGAAGATCGATCTTTGAAAAGAATTTAGCGCCTTGTAACTGGTCGAACAGGTCATCAATACGAGGCAACGGGTACCTATTTTTGATGGTGACATGGTTCAACTCCCGATAATCAATACAAAGTCTCATACTCCCATATTTCTTCTTCACGAATAGAACAGGAGCACCCCAAGGAGACGTACTAGGACGAATGAAATCGATGTCTAACAATTCCTGCAGTTGAGTCTTTAACTCCTGAAGTTCAATAGGAGTCATTCTATATGGGGCTTTGGAAATGGGTTTTGTACAGGGTTCAAGGTCGATACAAAATTTGATTTCCCGCTCTAGGGGTAGGCCAAGAAGTTCTTCAGGGAATACGTTAGGAAATTTATTAACAATAGGAATATCATTCAAATCTGATGTATTTTTGTTTAAATAAGTGACATGGGCTAAGAAAGCTTGACATTCATTTTTTAATAAACGAATAGTTTTATTGCTTGATATGACAGTGATTGACTTTAGTGGTTTAGTTGCTTGAATTCACATAATAGATTGGTTAGGAATATGAAAGTTAACAATCTTACGAAAATAATCAATTTTAGCATGATGAGAAGTTAACTAATCAATCCCTAAAATCACATCAAATACAATTATTTTCAAAGAGATAAGATCGACAGGTAATGTGAGGGTGCCGATTTGAATCAAACAAGACTTATAAACAGTGGACGTAATGAAGGTTTCTCCCAACGGAGTTTCAACAGATAAGTCAAAGTATAATTTCTCCGGAGTTAAATTTAAACGTTGAGCGCAAGTAGGAGAAATAAAAGAATGGATAGAACCGGTATCAAATAAGGTATAGACTTCACTAGAGTTTATGATTAGCTTACTCGTGATAATCTCATTCGGGTTCCTCGCTTTTTGGGAGGTCACAACAAACGCTTTCTCTTGAACAATCGACTTTGACTTTTCTGGGACGGCCTTTGGTGCCTCCATCCCAGCTGGACTTGGCTTTACTGCAAGATAAAATCAAGCAAGGTGTTCTTCTCTTTCGCAATTATAACATATTTTGGACTGTTGCGTACAGTTTCGACTGATGTGTCCCGCCCCTCCGCATTTGTAGCATATGATCGGTGATCATTCTCCTTCTTTAACAACGGGTGCTGGTGTTGACGTCTTTCCATCATTATTGAATCTTCTCTTCTTGAAATTTCTACTTTTATTTCCATGGCCATGATTATCACCGAAGTGGTTACCATTTCTGGCATGTTGACTTCCTCCACGTTTGTTGTCACCGCTTCGATGACTATTACCACTGGTATTATCATTTTGTCGGTTGCTCTCTCTTGGTTGGGTTGACTCATTATCACGCTCCAATAACTAAGCCACATTTACAACATCTGAATACAAACACAATTTGTGAGAAACTAGATATTGACGTATTTTAGGTTTCAAACCTTGCAGAAATATTCGCGTCATTCTCTCCTCATTATCAACCAAGTGGGACGCAAACCGAGACAACTCGGCAAACTTAGCTTCGTACTGCGACACGATCATATTATTTTACTCCAGCTTGATGAACTCTACCTCTTTCATGTGACGAATACTTTCGAGAAAGTACTTGTCGTTGAACAGTTCTTGGAACTTCTCCCAAGATATCTTTAGTGCGGCAGGCTGAGTACATTTTACAAACTCCCACCAGTAATCTGCCTCTCCTCGCAACATGAAGGTGGTAAAGGGAACCTTTTTCTCCTCGGAGCATCCCAAGACATCAAATATCTTGGTGATCTGCTTTATCCATGTCTTTACCTTAAGTGGTTCTGGCTTTCCCACAAACTCCGGTGGTCCCATCTCCTTGAACTGCTTAGCGATGACCATATGTGAATTGCCAGTGTTTCCACTTACATTTTGGACAAGAGTCTCTCTCGCCTGGTGTTGCATGAATTGCATAAAGCCTCTGAACATCCCATCGTTCATCATTTGGTCGGTGTTGTTGTTTTCCTGAGGATTATTACCTTCATGATGCACATTATCCTAGGTATTGATCGTTGGTGACTCAACGGTCTCATGTGCTCCATTGTTTATCTCAACATTCTCGGATGTCATTTTCAAACATTGCCACAAAACAAGGGTTAATTGACATGTCACATATTATCCCTATATTCTGACCAACCAATTAAATAACAAATAAACTTAGGTAGGTTATACTAGCGAAGGAATTACCCGTCTCTCCCCTCCTAGTTCTAGTCTCACATCTCAGCCAGGGATCATATCCCTAAGCTTTGATACCAACTGTGACTCCCCCAAAATAGGTATACATCACCCATTCTGAGTCGCCAAATACATGTTATAAAATTCACATACAAACTTAATTATACAATTGTCGTGTAAAATACGATAAAATATAGCTGAGAGTTTTAACAGGAATATTGTTTTCTAGACAGTATCCAAACTCAAATTTAATCCTCATTATATTTATTATCACACTAAATAGTGAGGACTACTAAAACAACCATCTCGGACTGTCACTCCATTCCCCGACTAGTCCCGGCTACATTCTCATTTCCTGAAGAGAACAATGAAAGTAAAAGGGTGAGCTCAACTAGCCCAGTAAGAAATATTATAACTAAGATAATGCAGAATAAATTATCGTTAGCCATCAACAGTGTTAAACTGATAAAATATAATAAACATCAAGTTTAACTACAGCGGAACAAGCAATCCATTAAAAGAGTCATGTAGAGCATGATATCTACTATCTTCTATGATTTACAAAGTTTATCATCAAATTTATCGCTGAGACTCAACTTAATAAATAATACACATCATCGAGTCATCCCTGTACTACGGGCCAAGGATATTCATTAGTATCACGTCCACGAATTATCCATACACTACGGGCCAATGATATTCGTGTAATCATCAATGGTCATGATCATGCCAACAACTGTCCATCAATGCACAACGGGCCAATGAGGACATTTACCACATCAATTGTAACATTATGGTCATGATTATACTGAATAATCCCTGGTCATAATCATACCAATCAACAGTCCATCAATGCACTACGGGCCAATGAGGACTTTCATCACAATATAAGCATGAGGATGATGACAATGATATAAGAATTCAATTAAAAGAAAACAAAGGATAAATTTCTAAAGATTTATAATTTAATTTATCCATAATTCAATAATGTCCAAATTGTCAACATGATACTGCTTTGTGGGGTAAAATTCAAGAATAATATTGTATCAAAAATGATTTGGATTGAAAAAAAATTAATTTTTATCATGAATAGTACCCCGGGTGAATAGTAACTGAGTGAATAGTACCCCGTGAATAGTACTTTGAAAATAGTACCCCTTGAATAGTACTCCGACATGCAAAGGTTAAAACTTATCAAGAATGCTTAGAATAATATTTTCATAAAAAGTTACTGGATGAAGCGCAAACTTCAAGGATATTCTACTAATTTCATGGAGTATATAAGTCAAAACTTAACAAAAATGAGTATAGAATTCGGAATCTGAAACGAAATAATATTACTTACATACTACAGAGTATGGAAGAAAATATTATTTCATATGAATATTGAATAAAAATAATATGCCTTACCTTAAAAAGAAGAGTATTCCAACTGGTATAGTAGGGATATTCTTGAAGAAAACTTGAACTATTTTCTACACTCACAGCTTTCTTAAACTCTAAAGAAATATGCTCAATATTATAGAAGAAGAATTTTTTGATTCTGATGTGATTTTCAATTCTAACTAAGCATCCTATTTATAGGAGAATGGAATGGGTACTGTTTGATCACGGGCGCATAGACTGACAATTTCACGGATGAAATTTGAGAATTCACGAATTTCTTAAAAATCACGGACGACTGATTTTCAAATTCAACACCCACACCCATCATTTTCACCACACACACTCACACATCACTATCACACACACACACGCATCACTTTCACTTCTTTTTTTCTTCCCACCACCACATTTTCTCTCATTCTCTCACCCACACGACACACACACACATGTTTATATATATATATATATATATATATATATATATATATATATATATATATACTTTATAACTTCTTACCGATTATTTTGAAAAATGGGTAAGTGGGGATCTAAATAATACGCCAAAAATCACAATAAAAACGTCATAAAAATCTCTTCAATATTTTTTAACAACATTTATTCATCATTATTATAACTCGCAATATTAACAACCAGATCGTTCCCAGGAAAGAGGGGGCTTTCCGATAAGGATTTCCCCCTATTGGCGCGTAATTAGGTGACCAAACCTCTTTTCTCGACAGAACTTTTTAGACATTGTTAATTATGCAGATAATAATGTGAATAACTTGTCATCCCAATTATTGATCTAATAATATAAAATATTGACAATAATTGAATCAAATAACGTGAGATATTATGCAGCAATTACTGTAGCAATAATTGAGTATAACTAAGCGACTTCTCACGTAAGCATCAATAATCAATACCGTGTGCTACTATGCAACTACGCGTATTACTGTACTTTTTATCACCGGGTATTTCAACAGTTAACGGTAAAACTTTCGCCGTTATTTTTATAAAAAGATATTTCTGTCATTTGCTAACTCCGACAATAATTCCGTTGTGAGATCCACCAATGATTGTGTCGTCATACGAATATTTCCTGTTTAAAACGAATATTTCTCGACCAATCGAATATTTTATAATAACTTGCATACTTTGCAAAATTTATAAATATTACCCACAACTATAGCATTATATCAAATCCACACCATAATATTCAAAAATATATTTCGAGAAAAATTAATCTTTATTTATGAAAGTTGGGGTCTTACATTGTGCATAAAGGATGATCCGGGTATATGATTTGTAAAATTTTAAAACTCTATTTTATCACGTTTCCACTTACTTTGTGCAATTTGATTGCGTGTATAAATTTTACAAACCTAACAAGATTTTATAAACAACTTATGACTAAATACGATTATGAATAAATACAGTCATGAAACTTGAAAAATGAATTGACATGGTTGTCTTACTAATGCAAATTTTTTTGCACTCATCATTGATAATTAATGTGATTATGAATTGATGCATTCATGAAACTTAAAAAAGGAATATACATGGATATTTTATCAGTGTTAAAATACTTGCCTGAAGCGTTAAGAAAGGAATATACATGGATATTTTATCAGTGTTAAAATATTTTATCAGTGTTAAAATACACGAAAGAGTTTAAGAATACTTGCCTGAAGCGTTATTTAATTAATACTTTAAATTATCCTTCAAATGTCCTACACATTTAATTAATAATAACATACAAATTAGTCACATATAAGCCTCATTTATTGGTTTACGTTATTTAGATTCTTAGTTCATAGTGTTCGTGATTAATAATGTAATCAATGCGACCAAATTTTCTTTTACATCCTACACTACAGTCCAAAGAAAACATCATAACCTGTTTGCTTTAGACCAAAACCTACTGTAAGTGACTTCATAAATCAAATATGATAACATGTCTGCTTTGCGTGTTTGCTTTAGTACAAAACCTACTATTCTTGAAGCAGTAACAAACAGTTTTTTCGGTATCGACGTGCCCACTTTACAACGTCATAACTCGACCCTCTGTTATCGGAAGGAGTCTGTTCCTGAGCCATACTCTAGCTCATAACATTTTCTAAAACTTCCCCCAGACGGATTAACTTTTCTAATTTTCTAACAAGCCAAAATATTGGCTCAAAAATCCTTCGTTAGACTGCTTTTCTTAGTTAAATGACGCTTTCAACGTCGAACCTTCAAATTTACGTAACTCGCTCATCTTGAGCTCATTTTTGAGCCTACGGATTCCTTGTTCTACGTACTATAATTCCTAGAAAAGAAAATATTTCCAGAAACTCCAACCAACCATAAAATTGGCTTAAAAAGTCAGTGCATGGAGCCAAAGACTTGGAATGGTCTTATGTCACTTGCTAGTAAATTGATGACCATTTGTCACTTGCTAGTAAATTCATGGCTATGTTTAACTTGCTAGTAAATTGAATGTGTGGTGAATTGGATAGAGAAAAGGGGGGGGGGACCGACCATGTAAAGGAGGAGGGGACCAAGTGGTTAGTCACCTTTAAAAACCTAGAAATGACCCATTTAATTTGCACCCACTTATAATTCAGATTGGAGAAATCATCCTAATTTGGCATAGAACCAAGGACCCTACCCAAATAACTCTTCAAATCATGTCAATCAGTCTCTAAATCAATCTTTTCAACCTTAACAAAAGCCAAATCCTGGTTCGCACTAAAATTCAAATTTATTAACTCAATATCCACAAGGTTTTTCTAATGAAAGTGAGAAGAAACTTAGCACATTAAAGAAAAGCATAGAAACTTTAATGAAATCTCATAATAATCTCATGCAAAGCATTAACCATGGATTTTCTTGTTTAGAGATCTAAATGAGTTAATTGGCCAATCCAGTTAGTGAAAGGAAGAAGGGTAAGTTTCCTAGTCAACCCGAGACCAATCCAAATTTTTCAGTCCCTAATCAAAAACCTTATCATGCTAATTCACTTAAAAACAACCAAGTCAAGGGTTAAATATTTTCTAGGTCACTGTACTATAGGTCGACTTACAAATAGGTCACTGAACTTTTTTTTCTTACAGTCAACTCACTGAACTTTAGTTTACTAACAAAAAGTTTACTATTCCATTAAGTATGTTGACTTTGGACGGAATTTGCAACGTAAGCTGCTGACGTGTAAAAATTTTCTGATGTGGCACAGATCAGTCCCATGTGGCTTTCATGATGTGGAAATGGAGGAAAATTTACAAATGTAATAATATAAATTAAAAAAGTTAGTAAAAAATAAGAAAATAAATGAAAAATATATTCAATTATTTTGTAATTAATATCAAATGAATATTTATTTAATTCTTTACAAATATAATAATATAAATTAGAAAAATTTGCCAAAAAATAAGAAAATAAATGAAATATATATTCAATTATTTTGTAATTAATATCAAATGAATTTTTATTTAATTTTTTACAAATATAATAATATAAATTAGAAAAATTTGCCAAAAAATAAGAAAATAAATGAAATATATTTTTAATTATTTTTGTAATTAATATCGATTGAATTTTTGTTTAATTATTTACAAATATAATAATATAAATTAAAAAAAATTGCCAAAAAATAAAAAATAAATTGAATATATATATTTCAAGTCATTTGGACCCATTTTTTATTTCTTTCTTTATTTATTATTTTACCGAAGTTACTTGGAAGTTAATTTTAAATATTTTTTATATTGGCGAAAAATTGGTTAGAGATTTATGTTGTGGCTTTTATCCTGCTTTTTAACCATATTATTTATATTCTGTTAAAATAATCGTTATTATCGCTCTCGATTGCAATAGTAAACTTTAAATGGCCATGTCCCATAAAAAAATCTCATTTGTGAATAATAAAAATATATGTTTATTTTATTTATATTTCTAAAAATGATAAAATTTTAATCTAATAATGTGAATCACATTATTTTTTAAAAGGAATCAGTTTTTTTACAAATTTTAAAAGGAATCAGTTTTAAAATTTTAATCTAATAATGTACATAAATGAAGTTCGTAAAATTTTCAGAATAATTAAATATATTATTCAATATAATGTAAAATTAATAAATAATTAAACAAAAATTCAATTGATATTAATTACAAAAATAATTAAATATATATTTCATTTATTTTCTTATTTTTTGGCAAATTTTTCTAATTTATATTATTATATTTGTAAAAAATTAATTAAAAATTCATTTAATATTAATTACAAAATAATTGAATATATATTTCATTTATTTTCTTATTTTTTGGCAAATTTTTCTAATATATATTATTATATTTGTAAAGAATTAAGTAAAAAATTATTTGATATTAATTACAAAATAATTAAATATATTTTTTATTTATTTTCTAATTTTTTTACTAACTTTTTTAATTTATATTATTACATTTGTAAATTTTCCTCCATTTCCACATAATGAAAGCCACATGCGACTGATCTGTGCCACATCAGAAAATTTTTACACGTCGGCAGCTTACGTGGTAAATTTCGTCCAAAGTCAACATACTTAACGGAATAATAAACTTTTTGTTAGTAAACTAAAGTTCAGTGAGTTGACTGTAAAGAAAAAAAGTTCAGTGACCCATTTGTAAGTCGACCTATAGTACAGTGGCCTAGAAAGCATTTAACCCACCAAGTCAATCATGTAAATTCTGTAATCTCTTTAAGGTTTGGAAATTATTTTAACAATCATGATGGAATTGATGATGACGAAGAGAAAAATTTAAATGTTGAATCTAATAATCCATTTTCAAAGTCAGCCCAGACTGAAAAGCCTACAAACTCTGAGTTAGTAGGCCCATCCACTATGCAGGTGTCAAAAAAGATCAAATCACATTTTCTGAGTCGAATGAAAAAGTTTTTTGTAAGACCCCAACTTTTATAAATAAAGATTAATTTTTCTCGAAATATATTTTTGAATATTATGATGTGGTTTTGATATAATGTTATAATTGTGGGTAATATTTATAAATTTTGTAAAGTATACAAGTTATTATAAAATATTCGATTGGTCGAGGAATATTCGCTTTAACAGGAAATATTCGTACGACGGCACAATCATTGGTGGACCCCACAACGAAATTATTATCGGAGTTAGAAAACGACAGAAATATATTTTTATAAAAGTAACAGCGAAAGTTTTACCGTTACCTATTGAAATACCCAGTGATAAGAGTACATTAATATGCGTGGTTGCATAGTAGCACACGGTATTGATTATTGATGCTTACGTGAGAAGTCACTCAGTTATATTCAATTATTGCTACAGTAATTGCTGCATAGTATCTCACGTTATTTGATTCAATTATTGTCAATATTTTATATATTATTAAATCAATAATTGAGATGACAAGTTATTCATATTATTATTTGCATAATTTACAATGTCTAGAAAGTTCTGTCGAGGAAAGGGGTTTGGTCACCTAATTGCGCGCCAATAGGGAGAAATTCTTATCAGAAAGCCCCCTCTTTCCTGGGAACGATCTGGTTTTTAATATTGCGGATTATAATAATGGTGAATAAATATTGTTAAAAATATTGAGAAAATTTTTATGAGGTACTTGTTATAAATTTTCGCGTATTATTTTAACCCTCACTTACCTATTTTTCTAGAATAATCGAAAAGAAAGTTATAAGGTATATATATATATATATATATATATATATATATATATATATATATATATATATATATATATATATATATATATACAGAAAGGATCAAGAGTAGAACTCTTAAGTAGTAGAACTCCCTTAAATAATAGAATTGTATCAAAACGACGTAGTTTTGATAAAACGCGGTAGTATTTTTGTAAATACACGGTGGCATGGTATTTATAAAAATGTCACCGCGTCTTATCAAAACTACGTCGTTTTGATACAATTCTATTATTTAAGGGAGTTCTACTACTTAAGAGTTCTACTCTTGATCCTCTCCGTATATATATATATATACATTTGGCATGTGTGTGTGTATGGTGGGAGAAAAGGGGGGTGGGGGGAGATGCCTTGGAGGAAAGGGCATTATGTAGTGTGTGTGATTAAATGTGTGTGGTAATGCCCGGAAAGAAAAATAAAAGGAGTGATGTGGTGTTGCCGTGTGAGTGTGGGTATATATATATATATATATATATATATATATATATATATATATATATATATATAAGTTTTATTTTATTAGATTATAAATAGAATATATTATATTTTATTTAAAGTTTTTGTTTTATTAGAATATTTTATTGCATAGTAATGAATAGTAAAAATCAGAAAATCAATTTTTCTCAGCCGAACGTCGCCCGTGATTATTTTCCTGTGCAGTCCATGATTTTATTTTCTAAATAGTATCCTTCCAGTCTCTTATAAATAGGATGCTTAGTTTAGAATTGAAAATCACACCAGAATCAGAGAATTCTTATTCTATAATATTGAGCGTATTTCTTTAGAGTTTTAAGAAACTTTGAGCGTAGAAAACAGTACAAGTTTTATTTAAGAATATCCCCGCTATAACAGTTGGAATACTCTTCATTTTAAGGTAAGGGATATTTTTTTGTTCAATATTCATATGAAATAATATTTCTCTTCCATACTCTGTAGTATGTAAGTGATATTATTTCGTTTCAGATTCCAAAATTTTACACTCATTTTGTTAAAGTATGGCTTCTATACTCCATAAAATTTGTAGAATATCCTTGAAATTTGTGCTTCATCCAGTAACTTTTTATGGAAATATTATTCTGAGCATTCTTGATAAGTTTTAACCTTTTCATGCTGGAGTACTATTCACGGGGTACTATTCTCGAAGTACTATTCACGGGGTACTATTAACTCAGATACTATTTGTCCGGAGTACTATTCATGACAAAAATTAATTTTTTTCGATCCAAATTATTTTTGATACAATATTATTCTTGAATTTTACTCCACAAAGCAGTATCATGTTGACAATTTGGACATTATTGAATTCTGGATAAATTAAATTATAAATCTTTAAAAATTTATCTTTTGTTTTCTTTTAATCGAATTCTTATATCATTGTCATCATCCTCATGTTTATATTATGATAAAAGTCCTCATTGACCCGTATTGCATTGATGAACTGTTGATTGGTATGATAATGATCATAGATTATTCGGTATAATCATGACCGTAATGTTACAAATGATGTGGTAAAAGTCCTCATTGGCCCGTAGTGCATTGATGGATAGTTGTTGGCATGATCATGACCATTGATGATTACACGAATATCCTTGGCCCGTAGTGCATGGATAATTCGCGGATGTGATACTAATGAATATCCTTGGCCCGTAGTGCAGGGATGATTCGATGATGTGGATTATTTATTAAGCTGAGTCTCAGCGATAAAATTGATGATAAATTTTTTAAATGATAGAAGATAGTAGATATCATGCTCTACTTGACTCTTCTAATAGATTGCTTGTTCTGTTGCAGTTAAACTTAATGTTTATTATATTTTATCAGTTTAACACTGTTGAAGGCTAACAATAATTTATTCTGCATTATCTTACTCATAATATTTCTTACTAGACTAGTTTAGCTCACCTTTTTACTTTCATTGTTCTTTTCAGGAAATGAGAACGTAGCCGGAAATAGTTGGGGAATGGAGTGACGGTCCGAGATGGTTGTTTTAGTGGTCCTCACTATTTAGTGTGATAATAAATGTAATGAAGATTGAATTTGAGTTTTGATATTGTCTATGAGACAATATTCGTGTAAAAACTCAGCAATGTTTTGTCGTATTTTACACGACAGTTGTATTAATTAAGTTTATATTTGAATTCTGTACCATGTATTTGGAGACTCAGAATGGATGATGTATACCTATTTTGGGGGATCACAGTTGGTATCAAAGCTTAGGGATATGATCCCTGGCTGAGATGTAAGACTAGAACTAGGAGGGGAGAGACGGGGAAATCCTTCGCTAGTATGACCTACCTATGTTTATTTGTTATTTAATTGGTCGGTCAGAATATAGGGATAATATGTGGCATGTCAATTAACCCTTATTTTGTGGTAGTGTTTGAAAATGACATCCGAGAATGTTGAGATAAACAATGGAGCACATGAGACCGTTGAGTCACCAACGATTAATACCCAGGATAATGTGCATCAAGAAGGTAATAATCCTCAATAAAACAACAACACTGACCAAATGATGAACAATGGGATGTTCAGAGTGTTAGGTTTGTAATATTCAGGAACGCAATCAAATTGCATAAAATAAGCGGAAACATGGAAAATCAGAGTTTTAAAAATTTTACAAACCATATACCCGAATCATCCTTTATACGCAATTATTAATTAAACGAAAAAAAAGAACAAGAATCATACCCTTGAAGATTCGAGCTTCCTCAGGTACAAGTTCACCTCCAATTCTTTTCGCGTTCAACTTGAATCCACCGGGTTTGGTTCCTTCTTTTGATCAACGTTAGCCACCTAAGTGTTTGGCCTCTAGAGGTGATCCACCAAGGAAGAAAAAAAATTCAAGAAGATGGATGTTTGGCTAAACTCTAGTTTTCTATCTCTATAGAAAAAACGTACTCTCCCAACTATTGGAATTACGTATTCACGTGTTGTGAAAGTGTCAACCACCTCACCCATAATAAGACTCCTCTTATTTATAGATGTAAGCAACCCTCCTTAACAATTAAGGAATTGAGTTTTATTTAATTAATTAAATTCTTTTAATTAATTAAGCTCCCTAATCTTATTAGGGATAATTAATTAAACTCTTTTAATTAATTTGCTTCCTAATCCTATTAGGATATTTGAGAGTATTTTTATTAATTAATTCTCAAACTTCTTTAGGAATTAAATATTAATAATAATAATAATAATAATAATAATAATAATAATAATAATAATAATAATAATAATAATAATAATAATAATAATAATAATAATAATAAGACTCCTCTTATTAATTTATATTTAATATTTCCAAAATATTAAATAATAAATATTAAGCTATTTAATTTATTCTATCACCATAGATTAAATTAAATATACTTAACTTATTATTACGATTATGCCATTAACTTCCTAAATAATTATTCTTCCTTTTATGGTGTGACCCTTTAGGTTTTCCATATTAAACCGGTTGTGAATAAATCAATTAGAACAATTCTAACCTTATTTAAATAAATAAATTAAACTAATAATTTGTTTCAATAAATAAAATTTATTCTACAATAGGGATAAGCCTCCCAAGCGATCAACGACTTTCTAGATAATATAGATTTCAACACTAATCATAAAAAAACCTTTGAGTTAATAGTGACCGTATAATTCAATCCTTCCAACATACAATGTCCCAATTAAATATAAGACATGGAATTACTGTCAAGTCTTATTTTATTTAATTATATGTATTTCGACTCTTATATGCACAACTCCAAATAATGCAAATTAGAAACTCCTTTCTAATTTCATTATGCCTTGGCCAAGGACTACTGGGTTGTCATTTATCGAATCACATAGGACATTTGTCTTCTTTTACTAGAAGTGGTAGATTCTATTGATCATACATTATCTCCATGTACAACTTATTATACCCAAGCATACCCTTTGATATACCCTAAGGGTCTTAAGGAATAAGTCAAAGTATAACTCATCATACACAAGATACTATGATGATCTCAAGTCCAAGGATCACGTGTACTACTATCACTACAAGAATTCCTATTGACAGGCAAGTAAAACTCTATTAGGTATTCCTTAGTGAGCCACGTTCAATGAACTTATTCTCTAACAAGCACCAACATACTTGCTTTAGTGTCTCCACACAAATGATCATGAGATCAATCATCCTCATCCAATGAGCAAGCGACGTATGTACCAATCTATTCGGATTCACTAATCCCCAATTTAGTAATCCAACGATTGAGAACTATTTTAGTTTTAAGCTTTCTAAGAATTTAGATCTCATTAGAATGATCATCATCATTATTCTAAAAGCATTGCTTAAAACTATGTGTTTATCACATATTATAAAACAGCATCATGTAGATAATTAAAAGCCTTTAATAAATAAATACTTTTTATTAATAAATGAATAAGATTGTTACAAAGTATATGCTTTATCATCAAACTTGATTGGCTTGTGTGCATACTACTTTCACAGAGGCTTTATGCAATTCATGCAGCATCAGACGAGAGCGACTCTTGTTCAAAATGTAGGTGGAAACACTGACAACTCACGGATGGTCACCGCTAAGCAGTTCAAGGAGCTGGGACTACTAGAGTTTATGGGAAAGCCAGAACCACTTAAGGTAGAGACATGGATAAAGAAAATCACCAAGATATTTGATGTCTTGGGATGCTCCGAGGAGCAAAAGGTTCCCTTTGTCACCTTCATATTGAGAGGAGAGGCAGATTACTGGTGGGAATCCGTAAAGCGTACCCAACCTGCCGCACTGAAGATATCTTGGGAGAGGTTCCAAGAATTGTTCAACGATAAGTAATTTCTCGAAAGTATTCGTCACATAAAAGAGGTGAAGTTCATCAAGCTAGAGCAAATTAATATGACCGTGTCGCAGTACGAAGGTAAGTTTGGTGAGTTGTCCCGGTTTGTATCCCACTTGGTGGATAATGAGGAGAGAATGACGCAAATGTTTTTGCAAGGTTTGAAACCCGAAATACGTCAATACCTCATTTCTCACAAACTGTGTTTGTTTTTAGATGTTGTAAATAGGGCTCAGTTATTGGAGCGCGATAATGAGTCAACCCAACCAAGAGAGAGCAGCTGGCAAAATGATAATACCAGTGGTAGCAGTCATCGAATTGGTGACAACAAACATAGAGGAAGTCAACATGTTAGAAATGGTGACCACTTCGGTGGTAATCATGGCCAAGACAATAGAAGTAGAAATTTCAAGAAGAGGAGATTCAACAATGATGGAAAGACGTCAGCACCAGCACCCGCTGTTAAGGAAGGAGAACGACCACTGATCGTATGCTACAAACGCGGAGGAGAGGGACACATCAGCCCAAACTATACGCAGCAGTCCAAAATATGCTATAATTATGGAAGAGAAGGTCACCTTGCTCGATTTTGTCGTGCAGTGAAGCCAAGTCCAGTTGGGATGGTGATACCAAATGACATCCCAGACAAGTCAAAGCTTGTAGTTTAAGGGAGAACATTTGTCGTAACCTCCCAAAAAGCGAGGAACCCGAACGAGGTCATCACGAGTAAGCTAATCATAAACTCTTGCAAAGTCTATACCTTATTTGATACCGGTTCTACCCATTCTTTTATTTCTCTTACTTGCGCTCAATGTTTAAATTTAACTCCGGAGAAATTAAACTTTGACTTATCTGTTGAAACTCCGTTGGGAGAAACCTTTATTACATCCACTGTTTATAAGTCTTGTTTGATTCAAATCGACAACCGCACATTACCTGTCGATCTTATCTCTTTGAAAATACTTGTATTTGATATGATTTTAGGGATTGATTTTTTTATTGAAAAATGGACATCAAACTTTCTTAGCCCATGTCACGGATTTAAAAAAAATGCATCAGATTTGAATGATATTTCTATTGTTAATAAATTTTCTGACGTATTCCCTGAAGAGCTTCCTAGCCTACCTCCAGAGCTTGAAATCGAATTTTGTATCGACCATGAACCCGGTATAAAATCCATTTCCAAAGCCCCATATCGAATGACTCCTATTGAACTTTAGGAGTTAAAAACCCAGCTGCAGGAATTATTAGACATCGGTTTCATTCGTCCTAGTACGTCTCCTTGGGGTGCTCCTGTTCTATTCGTATAGAAAAAAGATGGAAGTATGTGCCTTGGTATTGATTATCGAGAGTTAAATCATGTCACCATCAAAAATAGGTACCAGTTGCAAGGCGCTAAATTTTTTTCAAAGATCGATTTTCATTCCGGATATCACCAGTTGAAGATTAAAACTGATGGCATTCCAAAGACTGCTTTCAGAACTAGGTACGGACATTATGAATTCCTAGTTATGTCTTTTGGATTGACTAATGCTCCTGCTGTCTTCATGGATATGATGAACCGAGTATTTAAGGAATATTTGGATCACTTTGTGGTCGTCTTTATTGATGACATTTGTAAGACCCCAACTTTTATGAATAAAGATGAATTTTCTATAAATATCATTTTTGAATATTAAGGAGTGAATTTGATATAATGTTATAGTTGTGGGTAATATTTATAAATTTTGCAAAGTAAGCAAGTTGTTATATAATATTCGATTGGTCGGGGAATATTCGTTTTTACAGGAAATATTCGTACGACGACACAATCATTGGTAGACCCCACAACGTAATTATTTCAGAATAAGAAAACAAAAAATATCTCTTTTTATAAAAATAACTGCGAAAGTTTTACCTTTAACTGTTGAAATACCCGTTGTTAAAAGTACAGTAATACGCGTGGTTGTATAGTAGCACACGGTATTGATTATTGATGCTTACGTGAGAAGTCACTCAGTTATATTTAATTATTGCTACAATAATTGCTGCATAGTATCTCACGTTATTTGATTCAATTATTGTCAATAATTTATATATTATTAAATCAATAATTGAGACGACAAAGTTATTCATATTATTATTTGTAATATTGATGATGTCTAGAAAATTCTATCGAGGAGAGGTTTGGTCACCTAATTGCGTGTCAATAGGGAGAAATCCTTATCGAAAAGCCCCCTCTTTCCTGAGAATGATCTGGTTGTTAAATATTGTGAATTATAATAATGATGATAAATGTTGTTAAAAATATTGAAGGGATTTTTTATGCAATATTTCTTGTAAATTGGCTTATTTTATGGACCCCCATTTATCCATTTTTCAAAATAATCGGTAAAAAATTATTCAATATATTAAGGGTAGGGGCCACATGTGGGGCCCACGTGTGGAAGAAAAAATGAAATGAGATGGAGTTTGCAGGATTCACGGGTGGTGGATGAAGTACTATTATATATTTATATATAAGGGTGTGTGTGTAATGTATTGCATGTGAATATATATATATATATATATATATATATATATATATATATATATATATATATATAGGTTTTGGTGGAAAATGGTGTACTAAGTCAAAAGAATGATAATGGGGTGGGGTGGGGTGGGGTGAGGGGGGGGGGGGGAAATGGTCACGGGATGAAGAAAGAAAGAAAAAGGGCGGCATGTTATATATATAATATATTTTATTAGTTTTGTTTTTTATGAAAAAAATAGAATATATTATATTTTATTTGCATAGTATTTTACTATGCAGTGCACAGTAAAATCATATGAAAACAGTCAGTACGCCCGTAAAGTTTCGTCCGATTTCCTACTGTGTAGTCCGTGATTTTTTTTTCTAAATAGTATCTTTCCTTTCTCTTATAAATAGGATGCTTAGTTAGAATTGAAAATCACACCAGAATCAGAGAATTCTTCTTCTATAATATTGAGCGTATTTCTTTAGAGTTTTAAGAAGTTTTGAGCGTAGAACACAATAAAAGTTTTCTTCAAGAATATTCCCGCTATACTAGTTGGAATACTATTCTTTTCATGGTAAGGGATGTTATTTTTGTTCAATATTCATATGAAATAATATTTTCTTCCATACTCTGTAGTATGTAAGTAATATTATTTCGTTTCAGATTTTAAATTCTACACTCATTTTGTTAAAGTTTTGGCTTCTATACTCTATGAAACTAGTAGAATATCCTTGATATTTGCGCTTCATCTAGTATCTTTTCATGAAAATATTATTTTGAGCATTCTTGATAAGTTTTAACTTTTTTATGCCGGAGTACTATTTACGGGGTTACTATTCCTGAAATACTATTCACGGGATACTATTCACTCGAGTACTATTCACTCGGGATACTATTCATGATAAAAATTAATTCGTTTTTGGTCTAAATCATTTTTGGTACAATATTATTCTTGAATTTTACTCCACAAAGCAATATCATGTTGATAATTTGGACTTTATTGTTTTCTGGATAAATTAAATTATAAATCTTTAAAAATTTATCCTTTACTTTCTTTTAATTGAATTCTTATATCATTGTCATCATCCTCATGCTTATATTATGTAGAAAGTCATCTGTGGCCGTAGTGCATAGATGGACTTGGTATGATTATGACCAGGGATTATTCGGTATAATCATGATCGTAATGTTACAAATGACGTGGTTAAAGTCCTCATTGGCCCCTAGTGCATTAATAGACAGCTGTTGGCATGATCATGACCATTGATAAAAACACGAATATCCTTTGCCCGTAGTGCATGGATAATTTGTGGTCGTGATACTAATGAATATCCTTGACCGTAGTGCAGGGATGATGTGGATTATTTATTAAGTTGAGTCTCAACGATAAAATTGATGATAAATTCTTTTAAATCATAGAAGATAGTAGATATCATGCTCTACTTGACTCTTCTAATGGATTGCTTGTTCCGCTACAGTTAAACTTGATGTCTATTGTATTTTATCAGTTTAATACTTTTGAAGGCTAACGATAATTTATTCTGCATTATCTTAGTCATAATATTTCTTACTGGGCTAGTTGAGCTCACCCTTTGCTTTCATTGTTCTCTTCAGGAAATGAGAATATAGCTGGGACTAGTCGGAGAATGGAGTGACTGTCCAGATGTTTGCATTAGTAGTCCTCACTATTCTATGAAATAGTGTGATAATAAATATATTTAGGACTTATTTTGAGTTTTAATACTGTCTAGAAGACAATATTTGTATTAAAACTCACAGCTCATGTTGTATATTTAAATTTGTATTTGTATTCTGTACCATGTATTTGGCGACTCAGAATGAGTGATGTATACCTATTTTGGAGGCGTCACAGTTGGTATCAAAGCTTAGAGATATGATCCCTGGCTGAGACGTGAGACAAGAACTAGGAGGGGAGAGACGAGAAATTCCTTCGTTAGTATGACCTACCTAAATTTATTTGTTATTTAATTGGTCGGTCAGAATATAGAGATAATATGTGGTATGTCAATTAACCCTTATTTTGTGGCAGTATTTAAAAATGACATCTGAGAATGTTGAGAATAGCAATGGAGCACATGAGACCGTTGAATCACCAACGATCAATAACCAGGAAAATGTGCATCAGGAAGGCAACAATCCTCATGCAAACAACAACACCGACCAAATGATGAACGACAGAATGTTTAGGGGCTTTCTACAACTCATGCAACATCAGGCGAGAGAGACTCTTGTTCAAAATGCAGGTGGAAACACTGGCAACTCTCGGATGGTCACCGCTAAACAGTTCAAGGAGCTGGGACCACGGGAGTTTATTCTAGAGCGAAAACCACTTAAGGCGGAGACATGGATAAAGCAGATCACCAAGATATTTGATGTCTTGGGATGCTCTGAGGAGCAAAAGGTTCCCTTTGCCATATTTATGTTGCGAGGAGAGGCAGATTACTGGTGAGAATCTGTAAAACGTACTCAACATGCCGCACTGAAGATGTCTAGGGAGAAGTTTCAAGAACTGTTCAACGACAAGTACTTTCCCGAAAGTATTCGTCACATGAAGGAGGTAGAGTTCATCAAGTTGGAGCAAAATAATATGACCGTGTCGCAGTATGAAGCTAAGTTTGCCGAGTTGTCCCGGTTTACGTCCCACTTAGTTGATAATGAGGAGAGAATAACACGAATATTTCTAAGAGGTTTGAAACTCGAGATACGTCAATATCTTATCTCTCACAAACTGTGTTTGTATTCAGATGTTGTAAATAGGGCTCAGTTATTGGAGCGCAATAATGAGACATCCCAACCAAGGGAGAGTAGCCGGCAAAATGATAATACCAGTGGTAGCAGTTATCGAAGCGGCGACAACAAACGTGGAGGGAATCAATATGTCAGAAATGGTAACCACTTCGGTGGTAATCATGGCCAAGATAATAAAAATGGACATTTCAAGAAGAGGAGATTCAACAATGATGGAAAGACGTCAACACCAACACCCGTTATTAAGGAAGGAGAACGACCACTTATCATATGCTTCAAATGCAAAGAGGAGGGACACATCAGTCCAAACTGTGCGCAGCAGTCCAAAACATGTTACAATTGTGGAAGAGAAGGTCACCTAGCTAGATTTTGTCGTACAGGGAAGCCAAGTCCAATTGGAATAGTGACACCAAATACCTTTTCAGACAAGTCAAAACCAGTAGTTCAAGGGAGAGCGTTTGTTGTGACCTCCCAGAAAGCAAGGAACCCGAACGAGGTCATCACGGGTAAGCTAATTATAAACTGTGGTGAAGTCTATACCTTATTTGATACCGGTTCTACCCATTTTTTTATTTCTTCTACTTGCGCTCAACGTTTAAATTTGACTCCGGAGAAATTAGACTTTGACTTATCTGTTGAAACTCTGTTGGGAGAAACCTTCATTACATCCACTGTTTAGAAGTCTTGTTTGGTTCAAATCGGTACCCTCACATTACCTGTCGATCTTATTTCATTGAAAATACTTGCATTTGACGTAATTCTAGGGATTAATTGGTTAAGTACTCATCATGCAAAAATTAATTATTTTTGTAAGGTTGTTAGCTTTCATATTCCTAACCAACCTATTATGCGAATTCAAACAACCAAACCATTAAAATTAATCACTGTCATCTCAAGCCATAAAGCTATTCGTTTATTGAAAAATAGATGTCAAGCTTTCTTAGCTCATATCATGGATTTAAATAAAAATACGTCAGCTTTGAATGATATTTCAATTGTTAATAAATTTCCTGACGTATTCCCTGAAGAACTTCCTGGCCTACCCCCAGAACGTGAAATTAAATTTTGTATCGACCTTGAACCCGGTACAAAATCCATTTCCAAAGCCCCATATCGAATGGCTCCTATTGAACTTCAGGAGTTTAAGACCCAACTACAGGAGTTGTTAGACATCGGTTTCATTCGTCCTAGTACGTATCCTTGGGGTGCTCCTGTTCTATTCGTAAAGAAGAAAGATGGGATGCAACTTTGTATTGATTATCGGGAGTTGAATCATGTCACTATCAAAAATAGGTACCTGTTGCCTCGCATTGATGACCTGTTTGACCAGTTATAAGGCGCCAAATTCTTTTCAAAGATTGATCTTCGTTCTGGATATCACCAGTTAAAGATTAAAACTGATGACATTTTAAAGACTACTTTCAGAACTCGGTACGGGCATTATGAATTCCTTGTTATGTCTTTTGGATTGACTAATGCTCCTGTTGCCTTCATGGATATGATGAACCGAGTATTCAAAGAATATTTGGATCATTTTGTGGTTGTCTTTATTGATGACATTTTCATATATTCCAAAAGATGTGAAGATCATGAGCAACACTTGAGGCTGATACTCCAAAAGCTTCGTGAAAATAAGTTTTATGCCAAGTTGAAGAAATGCGAGTTCTAGCTTGAGGAAGTAGCATTCCTTGGGCACGTAGTATCAAGTCATGGAATATCTGTTGACTCGGCAAAGATTGAAGCAATACAAAGCTGGGAGCAACCTAAATCAGTGACCAAAGTACGTAGCTTTCTCGGCTTAGCTAGTTATTATCAGAGATTCATAGAAGGGTTTTCTCGAATCGTTACTCCATTACTCGGAAAGATACAAAATTCGGTTGGAGCGAGAAATGTGAGATGAGTTTTCAAGAACTCAAGAAGAGACTCATTTTAACACCTGCTCTGACAATACCATCTTGCTCGGAGAGATTTGTCATCTACAGTGATGCTTCGGACAAGGGGTTAGGATGTGTTCTCATGTAACATGGAAAAGTCATAGCCTATGCCTCTCGACAACTCAAAGAATATGAGAGAAATTATCCTACTCATGATCTAGAGTTGGCAGCTGTTGTCTTCGCACTTAAAATTTGGAGGCATTACCTGTATGGGGAGAAAGTGGAGATCTATACGGATCATAAAAGCCTCAAATATTTCTTCACTCAAAAGGAACTCAACATGCGGCAACGACGTTGGCTTAAATTGTTGAAAGATTATGATCATACCATTCAATATTGTTGAAAGATTATGATCATACCATTCAATACCACCCTGGAAAAGTGAACGTGGTAGCTGACGCATTGAGTAGAAGATCATATGCAGGTATGGGTGCGTTATTGTCAATGCAAAGGCCCATTTTGTATGACTTGCAAAGGATGGAGATAGAGTTAAAGACTGCAGGGACCTACATAATGATGGCAAACATACGAGTAGAATCAACTTTAATCGATAAAGTTAAAGCTGCTCAAGTTAAAGACCTGGAGCTGATGCATATGAGGAAGAAAGTGCAAGTAGGTGCTATTCCGAAAGCAAGAATCGATGAAGAAGGAATACTACGAGTCAACTCTAGACTTTGTGTTCCTAACGACCCTGATTTAAACTATAAAATCATGATGGAGGCGCACAACACACCGTTTGTAATCCATCCTAGAAGTACCTAGATGTATCGTGATCTTCGATATACATTTTGATAGAGCAATATGAAAAGAGAGATTGCGGAGTTTATCTTAAGGTGTCTAACGTGTCAACGAGTCAAGGCAGAGCATCAAGTGCCAAAAGGTCCATTGCAACCACTTAAAATTCCAGAATAGAAGTGGTAGCACATTACCATGGATTTCATTACTGGTCTTCCCAAGGTTTCTCAAGACATAGATGCGATTTGGGTCATTGTTGATAGATTGACCAAGTCTGCTCATTTCATACCGATACGAGAAACTTATATACTTGAACGTCTTGCTCGTATGTACATAAACGAGATTATAAGATTGCATGGTATGCCAGTATCCATAGTTTCTGATCGAGACCCAACATTCACTTCACGATTTTGGATTAGTTTGCAAGAAGCTATGGGCACGAATTTATAATTTAGTTCGGCGTATCATCCTCAAACGGATGGATAGTCAGAGAGGACTATTCAAACTCTTGAGGATCTATTAAGACTTTGTGTCCTTGACTTCAAGAGAAGTTGGGATAAGTTCTTGCCATTAGTGGAATTCTCCTACAACAACAGTTATCAAGCAAGCATCGACATGGCTCCACTTGAGGTGTTGTATGGATGCAAGTGTCGTTCTCAAGTATGCTGGGATGAGGTGGGTGAAGCAACATTGTTGGGACCGAAATTATTACGTATGACTACGTAAAAGATTCAAATGATTCGGCAACGTATTAAGACCTCACAAGATCGACAAAAGAGTTATGCTGATCTTCATCAAAAAAACGTGGAATTCAATGTTGGAGAGCATGTGTTGTTACGTGTGGCACCATGAAAGGGAGTTACAAGATTTGGAATGAGAGGAAAGCTCAATCCTCGATTCATTGGCCCATTTAAAATCCTTAACCGAGTAGGAACTATGGCCTATAGACTCGCTTTACAGCCAAGTATGTCTCGTGTTCATAACGTTTTTCACATATCCATGTTACATAAATATGTGGAAGACCCGAACCACATTATTAAGTTAGAACCGGACGAAATAGCGGAAGATTTAACGTATGAAGAGGTTCCTATTAAAATCTTGGATAAGAAGGAACATATTCTACGCTCCAAGGTTATACCTCAAGTTAAAGTTTTATGGAGAAACCACGATGTTGAGGAAATGACTTGGGAGTTAGAATCTGAAATGAGATCAAGGTATCCTCACCTCTTCGTCATACCAAGTATGTACCTTAATTTCGAGGGCAAAATTTTATAAGAAGGGGAGGTTGTAAGACCCCAACTTTTATGAATAAAAATGAATTTTCTATAAAAATTATTTTTGAATACTAAGGAGTGAATTTGATATAATGTTATAGTTGTGGGTAATATTTATAAATTTTGCAAAGTAAGCAAGTTGTTATATAATATTTGATTGGTCGGGAAATATTCGTTTTTACAGGGAATATTCGTACGACGGCACAATCATTGGTGGATCCCACAACGTAATAATTGTCGGAATAAGAAAACGACAAAAATATCTTTTTATAAAAATAACGGCGAAAGTTTTACCGTTAACTGTTGAAATACCCGGTGTTAAAAGTACAATAATACGAGTGGTTGCATTGTAGTACGCGTTATTGATTATTGATGCTTACGTGAGAAGTCACTCAGTTATATTTAATTATTGCTACAGTAATTGCTGCATAGTATTTTACGTTATTTGATTCAATTATTGTCAATATTTTATATATTATTAAATCAATAATTGAGACGACAAAGTTATTCATATTATTATATGCAATATTGACGATCTCTAGAAAGTTCTGTCGAGGAGAGGTTTGGTCACATAATTGCGCGCTAATATGGAGAAATCCTTATCGGAAAGTCCCGTCTTTCCTGGGAACGATCTGGTTGTTAAATATTGCGAGTAATAATAATGATGATAAATGTTGTTAAAAATATTGAAGGGATTTTTTATGAAATATTTGTTGTAAATTGGCTTATTTTATGGACCCCCATTTATCCATTTTTCAAAATAATCGGTAAAAAATTATTCAATATAATAAGGGTGGGGGCCACATGTGGAAGAAAATATGAAATGAGATGGAGTTTGCATGATTCACGGGTGGTGGATGAAGTACTGCTATATATTTATATATAAGGGTGTGTGTGTGTAATGTATTGCATGTGAATATATATATAATAGGTTTTGGTGGAAAATGGTGTACTAAGTCAGAAGAATGATAATGGGGTGGGGGGGGAAATGGTCACGGGATGAAGAAAGAAAGAAAAAGGGCGGCATGTTATATATATAATATATTTTATTAGTTTTGTTTTTTATGAAAAAAATAGAATATATTATATTTTATTTGCATAGTATTTTACAATGCAGTGCACAGTAAAATCATATGAAATCAGCCAGTACGCCCGTAAAGTTTCGTCCGATTTCCTACTGTGAAAAACTTTTCTAAATAGTATCTTTCCTTTCTCCTATAAATAGGATGCTTAGTTTGAATTGAAATCACACCAGAATCAGAGAATTCTTCTTCTATAATATTGAGCGTATTTCTTTAGAGTTTTAAGAAGCTTTGAGCGTAGAATTCATCAGCTTATTTTTTCCTCCACCAAAGTCTTTCACATGTGGGCCCCACCATGTGTCATCATCACATATGGGCCCCACCTTTTATAATATATATATATATATATATATATATATATATACACTAAATAACTTTCTACCGATTAATTTAAAAAATGGGTAAATGGGGGTCCAAATAATAAGAAAAATTTACCACAAATACTTCCCCTCAATATTTTTAACAACATTTATTCATCATTATTATAACTCGTAATATTAACAACCAGATCGTTCCCAGGAAAGAGGGAGCTTTTTGATAAGGATTTCTCCCTATTGGCGCGCAATTAGGTGACCAAACCTCTCCTCGACAGAACTTTCTAGACATTGTTAATTATGCAAATAATAATATGAATAACTTGTCATCTCAATTATTAATTTAATAATATATAAATTATTGACAATAATTGAATCAAATAACGTGAGATACTATGCAGCAATTACTGTAGCAATAATTGAATAAAAATGAATGGCTTCTCACGTATGCACCAATAATCAATATCATGTGCTACTATGCAAACACGCGTATTACTGTACTTTTAACACTGATAATTTCAACAGTTAACGGTAAAATTTTCGCCGTTATTTTTATAAAAAGATATTTTTGTCGTTTTCTCATTCTGACAATAATTTTTGTTGTGGGGTCCACTAATGATTGTGCCGTCGTACGAATATTCCCTGTTAAAGCGTATATTCCCCGACCAATCGAATATAATATAACAACTTGCGTACTTTGCAAAATTTATAAATATTACCCACAACTATAACATTATAACAAATTCACACCTTAATATTCAAAAATGATATTTATAGAAAATTCATCTTTATTCATAAAAGTTGGGGTCTTACAACCTCCATTTCTTATGAAATTTAGCCCTCGAAATTAGGGTACATACCTGATATGTCGAAGAGGTGAGGATACCGTGATTTCATTTCAGATTCTAACTCCCAGGTCATTTCCTTAACATCGTGGTTTCTCCACAAAACTTTGACTTGATGTATAACCTTGGAGCGTAGAATATGTTCCTTCTTATCCAAGATTTTAACAGGAACTTCTTCATATGTTAAATCTTCTGCTATTTCATCCGGCTCTAACTCAATAATGTGGTTCGGGTCTTCCACATATTTACGTAACATGGATATGTGAAAAACGTTATGAACATGAAACATACTTGGCGGTAAAGCGAGTCTATAGGCCACAGTTCCTACTCAGTCAAGAATTTTGAATGGGCCAATGAATCGAGGATTGAGCTTTCCTCTCTTTTCAAATCTCGTAACTCCCTTCCATGGAGCAACACGTAACAACACATGAGAACAACACGTAACAACACATGTTCTCCAATATTGAATTCCACGTCCTTCCGATGAAGATCAACATGACTCTTTTGACGATCTTGTGAGGTTTTTATACGTTGTCGGATCATTTGAATCTTTTCTGTTGTCATGCGTACCAATTTTGGTCCCAACAACGTTGCTTCACCTACCTCGTCCCAGCATATTGGAGAACGACACTTTCTTCCTTACAACGCCTCAAATGGAGTCATGCCGATAATTGCTTGATAACTGTTGTTGTAGGAAAATTCCACCAATGGTAAGAACTTGTCCCAACTTTCTTTGAAGTCAAGGACACAGAGTCTTAATAGATCCTCAAGAGTTTGAATAGTCCTCTTCGACTGTCCGTCTGTTTGAGGATGATACGCCGATTTAAATCGTAAATTTGTGCCCATAGCTTTTTGCAAACTAACCCAAAATCGTGAAGTGAATCTTGGGTCTCGATCAAAAACTATGGATACTGGCATACCATGCAGTCTTACAATCTCATTTATGTAAATACGAGCAAGACGTTCAAGTGAATAAGTTTCTCGTATAAGTGAGAAATGAGCTGACTTGGTCAATCTATCAACAATGACCCAAATTGCATCTATGCCTTGAGAAACCTTAGGAAGACCAGTAACGAAATCCATGATAATGTGCTCCCACTTCCATTTTGGAATTTTAAGTGGTTGTAATGGACCTTTTGGCACTTGATGCTCTGCCTTGACACGTTGACAAGTTAAACACGTTGAGATAAACTCCGCGATCTCTCTCTTCATATTGCTCCACCTAAATGTATGTCGAAGATCACGATACATTTTGGCACTCCCAGGATGGATTGCAAATGGTGTGTTGTGCTCCTCCATCATGATTTTATACTTCAAGTCAGAATCGTTAGGAACACAAAGTCTGGAGTTGACTCGAAGTATTTCTTCTTCATCGATTCTTACTTCCGGAATAGCACCTTCTTGTACTTTCTTCTTCATACGCATTAGCTCTAGGTCTGTAGCTTGAGCAACTTTAACTTTATCAATTAAAGTTGGTTCAACTCGTATGTTTGCCATCATCACGTGGGTCCCTGGAGTCTTTAACTCTATTTCCATCCTTTGCAAGTCATACAAAATGGGCCTTTGCGTTGACAATAACGCACTTATACCTGCAAATGATCTTCTACTCAATGCGTCAGCTACTACGTTCACTTTTCCAGGATGGTATTGAATAGTATGATCATAATCTTTCAACAGTTCGAGCCAACATCGTTACCGCATGTTGAGTTCCTTTTGAGTGAAGAAATATTTGAGGCTTTTATGATCCGTATAGATCTCCACTTTCTCCCCATACAAGTAATGCCTCCAAATTTTAAGTACGAAGACAACAGCTGCCAACTCTAGATCATGAGTAGGATAATTCCTCTCATATTCTTTAAGTTGTTGAGAGGCATAGGCTATGACTTTCCCATGTTGCATGAGAACACATCCTAACCCTTTGCCCGAAACATTACTGTAGATGACAAATCCCTCTGAGCCAGATGGTATTGTCAGAAGAGGTGCTGAAATGAGTCTCCTTTTGAGTTCTTGAAAACTCTTCTCAAATTCCTCGCTCCAACCGAATTTTGTATCTTTTCGAGTCAGCTAAGTTAATGGAGTAGCGATTAAATAAAACCCTTCTACGAATCTCCGATAATAACCAGCTAAGTTGAGAAAGCTACGTACTTCGGTCACTGATTTAGGTTGCTCCCAGCTTTGAATTGCTTCAATCTTTGTCGGGTCAACAGATATTCCATGACTTGATACTACGTGCCCAAGGAATGCTACTTCCTCAAGGTAGAACTCAAATTTCTTCATCTTGGCATATAACTTGTTCTCACGAAGCTTTTGGAGTATCAGCCTCAAGTGTTGCTCATGATCTTCATTGCTTTTGGAGTAAATAAGGATGTCATCAATAAAGACGACTACAAAGTGATCCAAATATTCCTTAAATACTCGGTTCATCATATCCATGAAGGCAGTAGGATCATTAATCAATCTAAAAGACATGACTAGGAATTTATAATGCCAGTACCGAGTTTTGAAAGCCATCTTTAGAATGTCATAGGTTTTAATCTTCAATTGGTGATATCCGGAACGAAGATCAATCTTTGAAAAGAATTTGGTGCCTTGCAACTGGTTAAACAGGTCATCAATGCGAGGCAGCGGGTATCTATTTTTTATAGTGACATGATTCAACTCCCGATAATCAATACAAAGTCACATACTCCCATCTTTCTTCTTCACGAATAGAACAGGAGCCCCCCAAGAAGACGTACTAGGACGAATAAAACTGATGTCTAACAATTCTTGCAGTTGGGTCTTTAACTCCTGAAGTTCTATAGGAGCCATTCGATATGGGGCTTTGGAAATGGGTTTTGTACCGGGTTCAAGGTCGATACAAAATTCAATTTCACGCTCTGGGGGTAGGCCAGAAAGTTCTTCTGGGAATACGTCAGGAAATTTATTAACAATAGAAATATCATTCAAAACTGACATATTTTTGTTTAAATTCGTGACATGAGCTAAGAAAGCTTGACATCTGTTTTTCAATAAACTAATAGTTTTATGGCTTGAGATGACAGTGATTGATTTTAATGGGTTGGTTGCTTGATTTCGCATAATAGGTTGGTTAGGAATATGGAAGCTAACAACCTTACGAAAATAATCAATTTTTGCATGATGAGTAGTTAACCAATCAACCCCTAGAATTACGTCAAATACAAGTATTTTCAATGAAATAAGATTGACAGGTAATGTGAGGGTACCGATTTGAACCAAACAATACTTATAAATAGTGGATGTAATGAAGGTTTCTCCCAACGGAGTTTCAACAGATAAGTCAAAGTCTAATTTCTCCGGAGTCAAATTTAAACGTTGAGAGCAAGTAGGAGAAATAAAAGAATGGGTAGAACCAGTATCAAATAAGGTATAGACTTCACTAAAGTTTATGATAAGCTTACCCGTGATGACCTCATTCGGGGTCCTTGCTTTCTGGGAGGTCACAACAAACGCTCTCCCTTGAACTACTCATTTTGACTTGTCTGGGACGGCATTTGGTGTCACCGTTCCAACTGGACTTGGCTTCCCTATACGACAAAATCTAGCTAGGTGGCCTTCTCTTCCACAATTGTAACACATTTTGGACTGCTACGCACAAGGAAGCCAAGTCCAGTTGGAACGGTGACACCAAATGCCGTCCCAGACAAGTCAAAACCAGTAGTTCAAGGGAGAGTGTTTGTTGTGACCTCCCAGAAAGTAAGGAACCCGAATGAGGTCATCACGGGTAAGCTTATCATTAACTCTAGCGAAGTCTATACCTTATTTAATACCGGTTCTACCTATTCTTTTATTTCTCCTACTTGCACTCAACGTTTAAATTTGACTCCAGAGAAATTAGACTTTGACTTATCCGTTGAAACTCTGTTGGGAGAAACTTCATTACATCCACTGTTTATAAGTCTTGTTTGGTTCAAATCAGTACCCTCGCATTACCTGTCAATCTTATTTCATTGAAAATACTTGCATTTGACGTAATTCTAGGGATTGATTGGTTAACTACTCATCATGCAAAAATTGATTATTTTCGTAAGGTTGTTAGCTTTCATATTCCTAACCAACCTATTATGTGAATTCAAGCAACCAAACCATTAAAATCAATCAATGTCATCTCAAGCCATAAAATTATTCGTTTATTGAAAAACGGATGTCAAGCTTTCTTAGCTCATGTCACGGATTTAAACAAAAATACGTCAGTTTTGAATGATATTTTTATTGTTAATAAATTTCTTGACGTATTCCCTGAAGAACTTTCTGGCCTACCCCCAAAGCGTGAATTTAAATTTTGTATCGACCTTGAACCCGGTACAAAACCCATTTCCAAAGCCCCATATCGAATGACTCCTATAGAACTTCAGGAGTTAAAGACCCAACTGCAAGAATTGTTAGACATCGATTTCATTCGTCCTAGTACGTCTTCTTAGGGGGCTCCTGTTCTATTCGTGAAGAAGAAATATGGGAGTATGCGACTTTGTATTGATTATCGGGAGTTGAACCATGTCACTATCAAAAATAGATACCCATTGCCTCGCATTGATGACCTGTTTGACCAGTTGCAAGGCACCAAATTCTTTTCAAAGATTGATCTTTATTCCGGATATCACCAATTGAAGATTAAAACTGATGACATTCCAAAGACGGCTTTCAGAACTCGGTACGGCCATTATAAATTCCTAGTCATGTCTTTTGGATTGACTAATGCTCCTGCTGCCTTAATGGATATGATGAACCGAGTATTCAAGAAATATTTGGATCACTTTGTAGTCGTCTTTATTGATGACATCCTTATTTACTCCAAAAGCCATGAAGATCATGAGCAACACTTGAGGCTGATACTCCAAAAGGTTCGTGAGAACAAGTTATATGCCAAGATAAAGAAATGTGAGTTCTGGCTTGAGGAAGCAGCATTCCTTGGGCACGTAGTATCAAGTCATGGAATATTTGTTGACCTGGCAAAGATTGAAGCAATTCAAAGCTAGGAGCAACCTAAATCAGTGACCGAAGTACGTAGCTTTCTCAGCTTAGCTGGTTATTATTGGAGATTCGTAGAAGGGTTTTATTTAATCGCTACTCTATTAACTCAGCTGACTCGAAAAGATACAAAATTTGGTTGGAGCGAGGAATTTGAGAAGAGTTTTCAAGAACTCAAGATGAGACTCATTTCACACTACAAAAAAATTGGCATTTAGCAACGATTTTTCGGGCAAAGACTTTATAAGTCGTTGCTAAAAGTATATGTTTATCAACGAAATTTGTCCTTCGTTGCAGATTGTGTCAGGCTTTAACTTTTTGCAACGAAATTCATAAGTCGTTGCAAAATTTCGTTGCTAATTCATTGGCGGGAAAAAATTTCGTTGGAAATTCGTTGCAAAATTTTCGGCCACTTGATTTCCCGTCATCGTAGGCAACGAAAGTTTTTTTGTTGCTAAAAATGGGGCTTTAGCAACGATTTTTCAGGCAACTACTTTACAAGTCGTTGCTAAAAGTGTATGTTTAGCAACGAAACGTGTCCCTCGTTGCAGATTGTGTCAGGCTTTCACTTTTTGCAACGAAATTCATTAGTAGTTGCAAAATTTGGAAACAAAATTCGTTAGAAATTCGTTGCAAAATTTCTAACCACTTGATTTCTCATCATCGTGGGCAACGAAAGTTTTTTTGTTGGTATATTTCGTTGCCTAATATGGACCACATTCATTGGCATCAATTTTTATTTTCGTTGCATATTTTATACAACTTTTTGCAACGACTATTAAAATGTTGCCTTAAATAATAATAATAATAATAATAATAATAATAATAATAATAATAATAATAATAATAATAATAATAATAACAGTTATAATAATAATAGCACTAATATTAATAATAATAATAATAATAATAATAATAATAATAATAATCAATTAATATTTTTTTGGGGGTAGGGGTGGGAGTGCGTGGGGGTGGGGGTGTAGTGGGTGCGTGGCGTGGGGTGGGTTAACTAAACAAATCTCAATATTAAAGTAAATTTTAGATGAAATATTTATAAATTTATAAATTTTAAAGATAATTTTATAGGAATATTTGTTTATAAATATTTATATGAATATTTAGAGATAAATTTATAAATATATATGTGTGTGTGTGTGTGTGTGTGTGTGTGTGTTAATAGAATTTATCTAATATACAAAATATATAACATAAGATGCAAAAATATCACAACTAAGTTTTGAACCTAAGACCTATGGGTTATTGGGTCATTAAGCTACCACTAAGTCATTCTAATTTATTAATTAACTAAACTACCGCCATAACTATTAGAGATAGACAGTGTAGCACATGAGGAAATGAGGGGCAAATGAGTAATTTCTCATGTCGCTACAGCTTGTAGCGGCAGGGGGAAATCCATTTCAATCCGTGTCATCCAATGTTGCGATCAACAGTATAGATTATGGTTGTTGAAATAGTACTCGTGATAATCGATTGCCAAGCATGTTAATTCCGGGCCTCCGACCCAAATAAACCCAACCTCATCAAACCTGATTATTATATCTATACTTCCCAATGTTTACTATTTCTAGATAGAAGTAGGATATACTTACAAGTATTCCCTCACTCCGAGAATGAAAGTGATAATTGATTTTATGCGAATTTAAAAAAAATGTCAAATGATAAAATTATTCATATTTAAATTCTCACTTAATTGCATATTTTTCTATACATGACTAGTGATATTATATAAATATTTATAAATAATAAAAATATGACATTTAATACTAAGGATATTATGCACAAATTATTGTAAAAAAATAGATTATTTAATATAAGTAAATATTTAATTTGAGATTACATAAAATAATAAGAACTTTTATTCTTAGACGGAGGGAGTAACTTAAATCATGAATATATTTTTAAGTCCAAAAATAAAACATAAAAAAGAAGAATAGTAATGGTATACCCTAGCTATTCCTAGTTCTCCTTTTACCTTTTTTTCAAATATATTATAAAATTAAATTATTATACTATCAGTTCTAGAAAACATAAAAGATGAAGAAAAATTTATTGTGTTTTATGAACTAAAACAGAATAAAGTTATTTAAAATGACTTATAAGTCATTCCTAATAAGTTAGTTTGACCCATATTAATGTAATATCAATTTTATTCTTATTTTATTTAATTTTTTTAAAAAATAAACGAATTTATAAAAAAGAAGAGTAAGATGCAACGTCACTTTAATTGCCGTTAGAATTTTTATTTTTATTTTTTTATAATTGAAGTCTTATATATTCCTTCATTTCCAACGCCGATGACAGAGAATAAATATAAAAAAATATTGATGTTTGTAAACAAGAACAACATATCAAAGAAATTAAAAAAAAAAAAAGAGATTCTAACGTCAGTTAAAGTGATGTTACATTTTACTCTTCTTTTTTACAAATTTACTTTATAAAAAAATTTTAAAAAAGTTATAATGCCGGTTAGTTTTGCATTGGATCACATTTTTATTTTTTTCAAATTTCTTTTAAAAAATAAAATCGTTTCAAAAAAAATTAAGATAATTTTTTTTAAATTCATTTTTTTAAAAAATATTTTTCAAAGTGGCGTTGGTTACCTTTATGATTTTTAGCCAAAAAAAAAAATTCAAAAATTCAAGCGTTAAGCAGTTTTTCCCAAATTAGATGTGATTTCTAAATTAGATGTGAGAGGCTTTATTTTTAACTGTAGTCGTTGAAATTTTTTATTTTTTAAAAAATATTTGTTTAAAAATAAAATCTTTTTTAAAAAAATTAAAGTTTTTTTTTTAAAAAATATTTTTTTATTTATAAAAATTATTCTTAAATTACATAATTTAGTTAAAAGAAGATTATATTCCAAGAAAATTTGTAACAAAAAAGATATAATTGAGAAAGTTAAATTATAATTTAGGCAATTCTGCTTTCTCTTAATATACTTCTTTTCCGGTTGACAAAAAAAATTTGGGATCTGACTTTAGAAACCTAAAATTGAAGAGGCGTCAAGCCACCACGAACCACCGCCAGAGTTCGCGGCGGCGGAGGTGGAGGATTAGTGTCAATAATTGCTCATCGGCCGACCCTCAGGGTGACGTTGGAGTTTGACAGTGACAACTCGATGTATTTTCACAAGATATCGTGCAAGTTGTTGGAGAATCTGGCGAAACTGAAGCTAACGTTTTAGAACAACTACAAGAGAGAAGAGGCTGAGCCTCAATTGAGCTTCGTTTCCAAGTATCTTTCGCTCGATTACGATGTCGAGGAGCAGAATGCTCTTGTTAAGGGCTCGTTTGACCTTGGTCCTAGTTTGCACCTCAGAGCCACTCGTGATGTCAAGGTCTCTCTCTCTATAATTATATAATATGTATGCACATATGTGTTGTGTATTTATATGTTAATTTCTGTTTTATAAGAAAAGAAAATCTGTTTAACAAATTTTCTAGGGAATATTTTGTGATTTTCTATTTGGATTAGCTTTCAATTCTATTCATTTTGAATTTATGACTGTAAATGGTGCCCAAAGATTTGATCTTTGGGCAAGTTCTGCAGTTTATGTTCTGATTTTCAAAAGCTGGTAATGGTATCTTTGTTCTTATTCTGAGTTTTTATCATATGAAAGTTATTGTTTAATATGTAGAAAACAGCCTTAGCCCAATCACTCTCTGTCTAGAGTAATATCTTTTTGAACTGGATTCATCACAGTTGGAGCTATTTCTTCTTATATATGCTTCATTAACATATCGAAGTCCTCGTGCCGATTTGCTCATTTTTGTAATAAACATGATTAATTAGTATGAACTTAATGAAGTAATTTAAGTCGATGTAAATCAAACTGGAAATAATCATTCTACATTCTCTAAAGAAAGTACAAGAACTTAATGATTACTAACTTTAGTATATCTTTTTACTTATGGCATGCTATTCCCTTTGAGTGATTGATAAAGATTATGGTATATTTTCCAGTCATAAACAATTGTTATAATCAATTTCTGCAGGAAAATTTTCTCTCATTACTTTTGAAGAGTTTATTTCAATTGCACTGGATGCACCCAGAGTAATTGGAATATATCCAGAGATTAAAAATCCAGTACTGATCAACCAGCATGTGGGTAACATATTTCCTTCAATGCCGCTACAAAATATTTAGAAAGAAGAAAATGGCTGCTTTAAATTAGAAAATTGCTGATGGATCAACTAACTATATTATATCATAGATGATGCTTTCTTCATTTCTAAATTTTTGCTGTTGCATTCAACAGGTAAAATGGCCAGGTGGTAAGAAGTTTGAAGACAAATTTGTTGAGACACTTGAGAAGTATGGATACAGAGGCTCATATCTGTCAAAGCACTGGTTAAAACAACCTGCATTTATTCAGTCCTTTGCCCCGACATCACTTATTTACATTTCAAACCAGACGGATCTGCCTAAGATCTTCTTAATTGATGATGTAACTATTCCATGTCAAGACACAAATTAGGTTTCTCTTTTCTGCTTTACTCTTGAGGTTACTATAATCAGTCCTAATATGCAAAGAGAAATTTCATCAACCTAGATTTACCAGAATGTTGTGGTGGACCAGAAGATACACAGATTCCATCTAATATCTAATGTTCGGTCGATAGATCCATTGGATACTCTGTTATTCTTTTCAATTCCTTAGAATTTCTTAAATATGCTTATTTGCTTCTATATATGCTTATTTACTTCTATATATGCTTATTTGCTTCTATATATGCTTATTTGCTTCTAATTTGTATTGAGAATGATAGATTGTGGATGCATCATATGATGAATGGATAACTTATTATTATGTAATTTAGTATGCTTAATATTACTGTCGTATTTGAAATCTAAGTTAGTATTGACAACAGTGTCATACTGATATAGGAAGGCTGTGATTGAATACTTAATTTGCGAGTCTTAATTTGTTTCCTTTTTAAAAATCTAATCTCTGTTAAAATGTCTTCTGTCAACTAAAATTTTCTGTTTAAGAAATCCAACATTATTGTAACGGTATCTACTGATTTCAACAGTAGAATTATTTTGTTTTGTTTAGAGATGTTTGTTATCCTTGTTAAAATGAGAATGTTTTCTTTGTATAGTTTATGTTTCTTCTATTGTAATATGTTTGACTTGATGAATTCTTTAGATGGCTGGGAGAATCGGTGGGTTAAATCTAACTGGAAGAAAGATGAGAACGTGGCTGGGGAGTGGAATTTCACTTCTGGTAAATGGAAAGGAGACCCTAATGACAAAGGTACTCCTCTGACCATATTTTTTACACCGGATTTATTAAGAAATTTTTGAGGCAATGCTTAAGGCTTTATATCTCAGGCGTCATTTAGTTTGAATTTTGACACGTGACTTCAAACTTTACTTTTGGTATTCTATCAGGCATCCAGACAAGTGAACATTACCGGTTTTATGCTATATCTGCTGAGTTTCCTGAATTCAGCAACAAAGATAAAACTTTAGTTTTCCAATTTTCTGTTAAGCATGAACAGAAGCTTGACTGTGGTGGTGGCTATATGAAGTTGCTCAGCGGTGAAGTTGATCAAAAGAAATTTGGTGGTGATACACCATACAGGTGATACTATTGCTCTCTTTTATTCGACTCTATTTTTGTTCCCATCTACATAGTGTCTATCAACACCATTAAATTCGCTGATTAGTTGTGTTAGTTTTTTTTGATGCAGTATCATGTTTGGACCTGATATCTGTGGCTATAGCACCAAGAAAGTACATGCTCCAAAAAAAAATTGTACTTAAAGAAGTATAAAGCAATTGATTCTGAAATAAATAGGTATTGAGTACATGTCTCTTTTCATGTCAGTTGTACTTCCAGAGCGCAAGGACAAAATAGAAAATGGAAACAGAATTCTTATTAATGACTTCCAGTATCAATTAGCTCAACAGCTTGAAATCTTGCATAAGACTGTGGCAGCTTCTGGCACGCAACAAGAGCAGCAATTGAAAGGCATGGAGGAAGATATGCAGTCATTTGTATCCACAAAAGCAGAGGTACAATTTTGTAAGATGTAAATAAGATAAGAGATGTCTTCCATTGGGTGGCATCGTTAGTTGATACAGTATATCTTTGTTGCGTATATAGGCTACTGAAGAACATCATGAAATCCTAGCGAAGTTGAAAATCATGTATGGCTCTGGTATTAAAGCTTTAGAAGATTTAGCAGGGGAGCTTGATGGAAATTCTCAGTCAACTTTCGGACATTTGAATAATGAAGTCTCTAAACATTCATCTGCTGTTGGTGATGTATGCATCTCTTGTTAATTGCTTTTACAAAACCTCTGCCAAATTTTATTCTATATTTGTGTTTGACTTTCATTCGCATAATGCAGCTTTTTAAAGAAATAGCTTCAGAGGCTAATAAACTACTTAATGATCTTCAAAATAGTCTCTACAGCCAGGAGGATAAATTGACTGCATATGCACAACAACAGCGAGAGGGTAGCACTTTTTAAAGTTTGCTTTACCTATTTTTTGAGTGTATAGACCTTAATGATTTGAAGTATGACACTAGGTATATTGTTATTGACACTAAATACAGGCACATTCCAGATATGTTGCTACCACACGATCAATTTCTCAAATTACTGTAAACTTCTTCAAGACCTTAGACATGCACGCATACAATTTGAATCAACTTGTAGAAGAAGCACAAACAGTCGATGACCAGAAATTATCTGAGCTTGAAAAGAAATTTGAGGTAATTAAACATTTCTTTTTCTTTTTATTTTTCTGCAGTAAATGGAGATTGTGATTTTCCAAGTACATATAGCTTTCACTATGCTTTCTCTTTATGTGATCTCTTGATAATTATGCTTATGAATTTTGAATCTTTTAGCCCATCCATAATTGTTGAAATAGTTGATTAGTTGTTTAATCTTATTCAGTTTAGTAGTACTCATGTAATTCCATCCTCATATTACTTGTTAGCTTTGTTTCTGAAGGTATAAAGTTGGTCGGATTGAACAGTTAGAAACATCCGAACAAGCAAAATCCAGAGGTGCTTCTTCTGTAAGTACAGTATGGGCTTCTAATTTGGTTAAGTTCTTTTATATATTTGATCCTGTTTATTCTAAATGTTGCGGTAGACAAGTTAAATCTTCTTAAACTATCTACCTATATCAAATGAAGTATATCTTTCTATCACACCCACATATCAGCCTACCCCGACTAACTTGGGATAAAAAGGCTTTGTTGAGTTGAAACCCACATATGGCTCAGTATGTCATCCTGTAATTTTTAACGTTGGTTTTCAGGTCATCCAAAGGAAATTAGTTCATGTAGTTACTCCATCTACCAATATGGATGGTAATATTGGCCCTGATGCTGTACACCTTTCAATAAAAGAGGTTAGTTATTAGTTTTCGTTGACTGCCTACAATTTCAGTTTCTGTAGACTAATTATTTTCTTATTCGTGTTTTATCACATGCGTCTGATTTTTTGTCCGTCTTATATTTGCACAATCTTTTGACTATTTGACTATTTGTGCTATAAGTAGTTGGGGTGGTTGTACTTTTCTTATTCTGTTTTGTTATATCTTTTCTTCTCTCTCTTGTCCTCCATCCCTCTCTTTGTTAGTTGAAGCACTGAAAATATCTCTGTTTTTCAAGGACCTAAAGAGGAAAATTTTCAAGTGTAACTCAGTTTTTGTGGTAAGGAACATAAGAAGCCAATTCACAATTTCTCATGATTCTCATGAACAGGAGAAGGAAAAAAAACAAGGGTAAAAATGAATGAAAATTAATCCAGAAAAAGCTACAAACTATAATGCAGAATCAAAATTTCTATCCTAACATACAAATCTTCATATACTACACATACATACATATATATATTTTAGTGTGTATGTGGGAGTGATACATAAGTAAATACTAGCTATGAGAGTAGTTGGGCAAACACGTCATCCATAGAAAAAATGGGCAGTCCAAATTTTTATTTAAAAATATTAATAACGTAAGAATTAAAATAATTTAAATATATAAGAGCAAGCACCCTTCTTAATATTTTATCTATATGTGGGTTTGTATATTTTAGTCTCTCTTTCAAAAAAGATATGGGCAAGGTAGGAGAGACAGATATAAAGTCAAATCCCTTTATTTTATTTTTACCTTTTTATTGTCTGGGATGGAGGGTGTTTGTGTCTGAGTGACTCATTTAACTAAAAAGAAAAAGAGTGCTGGCTGCTACTGCTGTGTAGTTGTTATAGTAAATGAGTAATAATTTAAGTAGGGAAAAAGAATGATGAAAGTGGATGCTTAGTTTGGACAATATAATAGAGAGGGACTGTTAGATTCCTGGGGGCTGCCTTTAATATCAAAAGCAAGAAGTAGTATAGTTACTGTCTTCACTATTGGGAAGCGTTTGTCTGATTTAGCTAAACATTGTTCAGACACATTTAGACATACATCGATTAAACATGTAATTGACTTCTAATGTAAAGTTTAATTTATCTAGTGCATAATCTGGTGCATGTGCAGAAAGACTGCTGTTACGACATTCTTTACAATACTGGGTATCAAATTTTTGTGCTACGCTTACAGAAGACAAGGGACGAAATTATGAAGTGTACTCTCTATATATGTAGATATATACTTTGATTGAAGAACTGTGGTAGCTTTAGATGATTAATTGTAAAGATAATGAATGATTATGTAGTAGATGATTTTATTAAGTTAATAATATTTTAGTCTTTTGTATTTTTGCCATTATTTACTATGGGGACATTGAGCCGGCCAAGTATATAAAAAGAATGTCAAATTTTGATTTGACAATAATATAATTCGTTACCAAAGCATTGAACAAGTTTTAATATATCAACAATTTTTTATACATTTAGCAACAAATTTTTGTTGCTAATGACATTAAAAATATAATATTTGGTAACGAAAAATTAATCTAATAACGGAGAGGATATTGTTGCTAATACTAACATAAGAGAACATTTTTTTATCGTTGCAAATCATATCAACTTTCGTTGCACATATAAAGAAACGACAATATATAATGTCGTCGCTAATCGACGACTTTCGTTGCTATTGAAAAATAACCAGTAACAAACATTTTCGTTGCTGATTCAGCATAATGTCGTTTCCAAATAATATAATCAGCAACGAAAATCGTTGCTAAAAAGTTTACATTCCGCAACGAAAGCAAGCTTAGGCAACAATTTTCATAATTTATTGCAACGAAAAATGTCGTTGCAAAATGGTGTCAATTTCAACAAAAATGCATGGTCGTTGCAAAAAAAAAGAGTTCATTTCGTTGCCAATTAGTAGGCTTTAGCAACGAAATGGGGCTTTTAGCAATGAAATTTTAATTATTCCGCAACAATACATTTTGTTACTAAAGGATCGATGTCTCTATACGAAAGCTAAATTTCGTTGCAAAATGTATTACTTTTGGCAACGAAAAATAAAACGTTCGTTGCGGAACAATTAGCAACGCTCATTGCGCAACGAAAGACGCAACGACATTAAAGTCGTTACCAAAACCCTTTTACAACGAAATTTGGCACCTTTAGCAATGAAAATTGGTTGTTGCTGAAGCCCCAATTTTTTGTAGTGTCAGCACCTGTTCTGGCAATACCATCTGGCTCGGAGGGATTTGTCATCTACAGTGATGCTTCAGGCAAAGGGTTAGGATGTCTTCTCAAGCAACATGGGAAAGTTATAGTCTATGCCTCTCGACAATTCAAAGAATATGAGAGGAATTATCCTACTCATGATCTAGAGTTGACAGTTGTTGTATTCGCACTTAAAATTTGGAGGCATTACTTGTATGGGGAGAAAGTGGAGATCTATACGGATCATAAAAGCCTTAAATATTTCTTCACTCCAAAGGAACTCAACATGCGGCAACGACGTTGGCTCGAACTGTTGAAAGATTATGATCATACTATTCAATACCATCTTGGAAAAACGAACGTAGTAGCTTACGTATTGAGTAGAAGATCATATGCAGGTATGAGTGCGTTATTGTCAATGCAAAGGCCCATTTTGTATGACTTACAAATGATGGGGATAGAATTAAAGACTCTAAGGACCCACGTGATGATGGCAAACATACGAGTAGAACCAACTTTAATCGATAAAATTAAAGCTGCTCAAGCTACAGACCTAGAGCTAATGCGTATGAAGAAGAAAGTACATGAAGGTGCTATTCCGGAAGCAAGAATCGATGAAGAAGGAATACTTCGAGTCAACTCCAGACTTTGTGTTCCTAACGATTCTGACTTGAAGTATAAAATCATGATGGAGGCGCACAACACACCATTTGCAATCCATCTTGGGAGTACCAAAATGTATCGTGATCTTCGACATATATTTTGGTGGAGCAATATGAAGAGAGATCGCGGAGTTTATCTCAAGGTGTTTAACTTGTCAACGTGTCAAGGCGGAGCATCAAGTGCCAAAATGTCCATTACAACAACTTGAAATTCCAAAATGGAAGTGAGAGCACATTACCATGGATTTCGTTACTGGTCTTCCTAAGGTTTCTCAAGGCATAGATGTAATTTGGGCCATTGTTGATAGATTGACCAACTCGGCTCATTTCTTATCTATACGAGAAACTTATTCACTTGAACATCTTGCTCGTATTTACATAAATGAGATTGTAAGACTGCATGGTATACCAGTATCCATATTTTCTGATCGAGACCCAAGATTCACTTCACGATTTTGGGTTAGTTTGCAAAAATCTATAGGCACAGATTTACGATTTAGTTCGGCGTATCATCCTTAAACGGACGGACAGGCCGAGAGAACTATTCAAACTCTTGAGGATCTATTAAGACTCTGTGTCCTTGACTTCAAGGAAGTTGGGACAAGTTCTTACAATTGGTGAAATTTTCCTACAACAACAGTTATCAAGCAAGTATCGGCATGACTCTATTTGAGGCGTTGTATGGAAGAAAGTGTCGTTCTTCAGTATGCTGGGACGAGATAGGTGAAACAACGTTGTTGGGACCGAAATTGGTACGCATGACAACGAAAAAGATTCAAATGATCTGATAACGTATAAAAACCTCACAAGATCGTCAAAAGAGTACGTGGAATTCAATGTTGGAGAACATGTGTTGTTACATGTTACTCCATGGAAGGGAGTTACGAGATTTGAAAAGAGAGGAAAGCTCAATCCTCGATTCATTGGCCCATTCAAAATCCTTGACCGAGTAGGAACTGTGGCCTATAAACTCGCTTTACCGCCAAGTATGTCTCGTGTTCATAATATTTTTCACATATCCATGTTACGTAAATATGTGGAAGACCCGAACCACATTTTTGAGTTAGAACCGAACGAAATAGCGGAAGATTTAACGTATGAAGAAGTTCTAGTTAAAATCTTGGATAAGAAGGAACATATTCTACACTCCAAGATTATACTTCAAGTCAAAGTTTTGTGGAGAAACCACGATGTTGAGGAAATGACCTGGGAGTTAGAATCTGAAATGAAATCAAGGTATCCTCACCTCTTTGACATACCAGGTATGGACCCTAATTTCGAGGGTGAAATTTCATAAGAAGGGGAGGTTGTAAGATCCTAACTTTTATGAATAAAGATGAATATTCTATAAATATCATTTTTGAATATTAAGGTATGAATTTGTTATAATGTTATTGTTGTGGGTAATATTTATAAATTTTGCAAAGTACGCAAGTTGTTATATTATATTCGATTGGTCGGGGAATATTCGTTTTAACAAGAAATATTCGTACGACGGCACAATCATTGGTGGACTCCACAGCGAAAATTATTATCGGAATGAGAAAATGACAAAAATATCTTTTTATAAAAATAACGGCGAAAGTTTTACCATTAACTGTTAAAATAATCGGTGATAAAAGTACAGTAATACGCGTTTACATAGTAGTACACGGTATTGATTATTGATGCTTACGTGAGAAGTCATTCATTTTTATTCAATTATTGCTACAGTAATTGCTGCATAGTATCTCACGTTATTTGATTCAATTATTGTCAATAATTTATATATTATTAAATCAATAATTGAGATGACAAGTTATTCATATTATTATTTGCATAATTAACAATGTCTAGAAATTTCTGTCGAGGAGATGTTTGATCACCTAATTGCGCGCCAATAGGGAAAAATCTTTATCGGAAAGCCCCCTCTTTTCTGGAAACGATTTGGGTGTTAATATTGCGAGTTATAATAATGATGAATAAATGTTGTTAAAAATATTGAGGAAAAGTATTTGTGGTAAATTTTGCTTATTATTTGGACCTCCATTTACCCATTTTTCAAATTAATCAGTAGAAAATTATTTAGTATATATATATATATATATATATATATATATATATATATTATAAAAGGTGGGGCCCACATGTGATGATGACACATGGTGGGGCCCACGTGTGAGACTTTAGTGGAGGAAAAAATAAGCTGATGATTTTTTTTTGTTCACGGGAAGTTGGCGTTATATATATATATATATATATATATATATATATATATATATATATATATATATATATATATATAATAAGTTTTGTTTTTTATGAAAAATAAAATATATTATATTTTATTATGCATAGTATTTGCATAGTGTCTGCATAGTGTTTGTATAGTAAAATCAATTTTTTTTATAATCGGCCGAACGCCCGTGAATTTTATTTTGAAATCACTGTGCAATCCGTTTCTAAATAGTATCATTCCATTCTCCTATAAATAGGATGCTTAGTTAGAATTGAAAATCATACCAGAATCAGAGAATTCTTCTTCTATAATATTGAGCTTATTTCTTTGGAGTTTAAGGAAGATTTGAGCGTAGAAAACAGTATAAGTTTTCTTCAAGAATATCCCCGCCCTACGAGTTGGAATACTCTTCTTTTTAAGGTTAGAGATATTATTTTTATTCTGTATTCATATAAAATAATATTTTCTTCCATACCCTGTAGTATGTAAGTAATATTATTTCGTTTCAAATTTCGAATGGATTACTTGTTCCGATGCAGTTAAACTTGATGTCTATTGTATTTTATCAGTTGAACACTGTTGAAAGCTAACGATAATTTATTCTGCATTATCTTAGTCATAATATTTCTTACTGGGCTAGTTGAGCTCACCCTTTGCTTTCATTGTTCTCTTCAGAAAATGAAAATATAACTGAGACTAGTCAAAAAATGGAGTGACGGTCCAGATGTTTGCATTAGTAGTCTTCACTATTCTGTGAAATAGTGTGATAATAAATGTATTGATGACTTATTTTGAGTTTGAATACTGTCTAGAAGATAATATTTGTATTAAAAGTCACAGCTCATGTTGTATATTTAAGTTTGTATTTGTATTTTGTATCATGTATTTGGCGACTCAGAATGGGTGATATATACCTATTTTAGGGGCGTCACAGGGCATTTTTGCAAAACCTTTCATAAATTCAGTTGAGTTGGTACAACCATTTCATTCCTACCAACTGGTGGCTATGTAAAAAATTTAATATTTTCAAATCGTCGACATTTCATGCCGGAATCTTTTGTCAATTTCACCCTTTCAAACCAAATTCGAACCACAGAGAAAATATAAAGGGTAAGAAATATTTAAAAGAGGAATTCCAAAAAAGAAATTTTTTCCCGGCGTCAACAGGTGGCGACTCTGCTGGGGACAGTAGAGGGCTTAAGTCGCATTTCAAATCTTTCAAATTCCCTTTCTTGCGTGTGTGTGTGAATACTGTCTTTACATTAAATGGATGTGAGAATGAATGCTCTATTTACTGCACTTTAGTGCCTCACATAATCTCTGCGTTTTGTATTAGTTCTTCACACAATGTCATCATTATATACGGTGAGACACGATGTATGTGAATGTATGTTGTCTGATTCCTCCACCAGGAGGCGAACTCGTCGCTGTTTGATTACTGGACTCAACGGTAATATAATATTATTGTTGTGGGTAAAATTTATAAATTTTGCAAAGTAAGCAAGTTGTTATATAATATTCAATTGGTCGGGAAATATTTATTTTAACAGGAAATATTCGTACGATGACACAATCATTGGTGGATCCCACAACGTAATTATTGTCGGAATGAGAAAATGACAGAAATATCTTTTTATGAAAATAACGGCGAAAGTTTTATCGTTAACTGTTGAAATACCTGGTGATAAAAGTACAATAATGCACGTGGTTGCATAGTAGCACACGATATTGATTATCGATGCTTACGTGAGAAGTCACTCAGTTTTGTTCAATTATTGCTACAGTAATTGTTGCATATTATCTCACGTTATTTGATTCAATTATTGTCGATATTTTATATATTATTAAATCAATAATTGAGACGATACAGTTATTCATATTATTATTTGCAATATTGACGATGTCTAGAAAGTTCTGTCTAGGAGAGGTTTTATCACCTAATTGCGCGCCAATAGGGAGAAATCTTTATTGGAAAGCCCCCTCTTTCTTGTGAATGATCTGGTTGTTAAATATTACGAATAATAATAATGATGAATAAATGTTGTTAAAAATATTGAGGGGATTTTTTTATAAGTATTTGTTGTAAATTTTGGCATATTATTTGGACCTCCCATTTACCCATTTTTCAAAATAATCGGTGGAAAGTTATTCAATATATATATATATATATATATATATATATATATATATTATATTATAATGGGTGTGGTGGGTGATGAATTTGGTGGGTGGATGTAAATTACGTATGGGGGAGGGAGTGTATATATTATTTATGTATAATGGAAGTTGACAAATTGGTGGTGGGATAACATTGTTAATAGCTAGGAGAAGTATTATGTGTGGGGAAGGAAAAGGCATCACACGGGTGATGCCGTGTGATGTAGGATATATATATATATATATATATATATATATATATATATATATATATATATATATATAAATTATAATAAGTTTTATTTTTTATGAAAAATAGAATATATTATATTTTATTGAATATTATATTAATAATTTGAAAAAAAAGAGCTGGCATCTGAGTTTTTTTTCGCCCGTGTTTATTTCGTCTAAAATCCTATTGTTGGCCCTTGAATAAAACTTCTAAATAGTATCCTTTCCATTCTCTTATAAATAGGATGCTTAGTTAAAATTAAAAATCACACCAGAATCAGAGAATTCTTCTTCTATAATATTGAGCGTATTTCTTTAGAGTTTTAAGAAGCTTTGAGCGTAGAAAACAGTGAAAGTTTTTTTCAAAAATATCCCCGTCCTACTAGTCGGAATACTCTTCTTTTTAAGGTAAGGGATATTAATTTTGTTCAGTATTCGTATGAAATAATATTTTTTTTCATACTCTGTAGTATGTAAGTAATATTATTTGGTTTCAGATTTCAAATTCTATACTCGTTTTGTTAAGTTTTGGCTTCTAAACTCCATAAAATTAGTAGAATATCCTTGATATTTCCGCTTCATCCAGTATCTTTTCATGCAAATATTATTCTGACCATTATTAATAAGTTTTAAACTTTTTATGCCAGAGTACTATTTCCGAATTACTATTCACGGGGTACTATTCACTCGATTACTATTCACCCGGGGTACTATTCATAACAAAAATAGATTTTTTTTGGGTCCAAATCATGTTTGATATAATATTATTCTTGAATTTTACTCCACAAAGCAGTATCATGTTGATAATTTGGACATTATTGAATTCTGGATAAATTAAATTATAAATCTTTAAAAATTTATCCTTTACTTTCTTTTAATTGAATTCTTATATCATTGTCATCATCCACATGCTTATATTATGATGAAAGTCATTTATGGCCCTAGTGCATAGATGGACTTGGTATGATTATGACAAGAGATTATTCGGTATAATCATGACCGTAATGCTACAAATGATGTGGTAAAAGTCTCATTGGCCCGTAGTGTATTGATGGACAGTTGTTGGTATGATCATGACCATTGATGAAAACACGAATGTCCTTGGGCCGTAGTGCATGGATAATTTGTGGTCGTGATACTAATGAATATCCTTGGCCGTTGTGCAGGGATGATTCGATGATGTGGATTGTTTATTATGCTGAGTCTCAGCGATAAAATTGATGATAAACTTTTTAAATCATAGAAGATAGTAGATATAATGCTCTACTTGACTCTTCTAATGGATTGCTTGTTCCGCTGTAGTTAAACATGATGTTTATTATATTTTATCAGTTTAACACTGTTGAAGGCTAACGATAATTTATTCTGCATTATCTTAGTCATAATATTTCTTACTGGGCTAGTTGAGCTCACCCTTTGTTTTCATTGTTCTCTTCAGAAAATGAGAATATAGCTGGTACTAATTGGGAAACGGAGTGACGGTCCAGATGTTTGCATTAGTAGTCCTCACTATTCAGTGAAATAATGTGATAATAAATGTAATGAGGACTCCATTTGAGTTTGAATACTGTCTAGACGACAATATTTGTATTAAAACTCACAACTTATGTTTTGATCGTATTCTACACGACACTTAACAGTTGTATAAATTAAGTTTGTATTTAAATTATTTACCATGTATTTGGCGACCCAAGATTGGTTATGTATACCTATTTTGGGGGCGTCACAGTTGGTATCAAAGCTTAGGGATATGATCCCTGGCTAAGATGTGAGACTAGAACTAGGAAGGGAGAGGCGGGTAATTCATTCGCTAGTATGACCTACCTAAGTTTATTTATTATTTAATTGGTAGATCAAAATATAAGGATAATATGTGGCATGTCAGTTAAACCTTGTTTTGTGGCAGTGTTTGAAAATAACATCCGGGAATGTTGAGATAAGCAATGGAGCACATGAGACCGTTGAGTCACCGATGATCAATACCCAGGATAATGTGCATTAGGAAGGCAATAATCCTTTTGTAAATAACAACACCAACCAGTTGATGAACGATGGTATGTTCAGAGGCTTTATGCAATTCATGCAACATCAGGCGAGAACGACTCCTATTCAAAATGCAGGTGGAAACACTGGCAACTCTCGGATGGTCATCGCTAAGCAGTTCAAGGAGCTGGGACTACCAGAATTTTTGGGAGTGCCAACACCATTTAAGGCGGAGGCGTGGATAAAGCAGATCACCAAGATATTTGATGTCTTGGGATGCTCTGAGGAGCAAAAAGTTCCTTTTGCCACCTTCATGTTGCAAGGAGAGGCAGATTACTGGTGGGAATCTGTAAAGCGTACTCAACCTGCCGCACTGAAGATGTCTTGGGAGAAGTTCCAAAAACTGTTCAACGACAAATACTTTCCCGAAAGTATTCGTCACATGAAGGAGGTAGAGTTCATCAAGCTGGAGCAGAATAATATGACCGTATCGCAGTACGAAGCTAAGTTTACTGAGTTGTCTCGGTTTGCATCCCACTTGGTTGATAATGAGGAGAGAATGACGCGAATGTTTCTAAGAGGTTTGAAACCCGAGATATGTCAATACCTAATTTCTCACAAATTATGTTTGTATTCAGATGTTGTAAATAGGGCTCAGTTATTGGAGCGCGAAAATGAGTCAACCCAACCCAAGAGAAAGCAGCCAGAAAAATGATAATACCAGTGGTAGCAGTCATCGAAACGGTGACAACAAATATGGAGGGAATCAACATGCCAGAAATGGTAACAACTTCGGTGGTAATCATGGCCAAGACAATAAGAGTGAAAATTTCAAGAAGAGGAGATTCAATAATTATGGAAAGACGCCAACACCAGCACCCGTTGTTAAAGAAGGAGAACGATCATTGACCATATGCTACAAATGCGGATGGGAGGGACATATCAGTCCAAACTGTACACAACAGTCCAAAACATGTTACAATTGTGGAAGAGAAGGTCACCTAGCTCGATTTTGTTGTGCAGTAAAGCCAAGTTCAACTGGGATGGAGGCATCAAAGGCCGTCCCAGAGAAGTCAAAACTAGTAGTTCAAGGGAGAGCATTTGTCGTGACCTCCCAGAAAGCAAGGAATCCGAACGAGGTTATCACGGGTAAGCTAACCATAAACTTTAGCGAAGAATATACCTTATTTGATACCGGTCCTACCCATTCTTTTATTTCTCCTACTTGCGCTCAATGTTTAAATTTGACTCCGGAGAAATTAGAACTTGACTTATCTGTTGAAACTCCGTTGGGAGAAACTTTCATTACATCCACTGTTTATAAGTCTTGTTTGATTCAAATCGGTGCCCTCACATTACCTGTTGATCTTATTTCATTGAAAATACTTGTATTTGATGTAATTCTAGGGATTAATTGGTTAACTACTCATCATGCAAAAAGTAATTATTTTCGTAAGGTTGTTAGCTTTCATAATCCTAACCGACCTATTATGCGAATTCAAGCAACCAAACCATTAAAATCAATCACTGTCATCTCAAGCCATAAAACTATTCATTTATTAAAAAACGGATGTCAAGCTTTCTTAGCTCATGTCACGGATTTAAACAAAAATACGTCAGTTTTGAATGATATTTCTATTGTTAATAAATTTCCTAACGTATTCCCAGAATAACTTCCTGGCCTACCCCCAAAACGTGAAATTGAATTTTGTATCGACCTTGAACCTGGTACAAAACCTATTTCCAAAGCCCCATATCGAATGGCTCCTATTGAACTTCAGGAGTTAAAGACCCAATTACAGGAATTGTTAGACATCGGTTTCATTCGTCCTAGTACGTCTCCTTGGGGTGCTCCTATTCTATTCGTGAAGAAGAAAGATGGGAGTATGCGACTTTGTATTGATTATCGGGAGTTGAACCATGTCACTGTCAAAAATAGATACCCATTGCCTCGCATTGATGACCTGTTTGACCAGTTGCAAGGCGCCAAATTCTTTTCAAAGATTAAAATTCGTTCTGGATATCATCAGTTAAAGATTAAAACGGATGACATTCCAAAGACTACTTTCAGAACTCGGTACAAGCATTATGAATTCCTAGCCATGTCTTTTGGATTGACTAATGTTCCTGCTGCCTTTATGGACATGATGAACCGAGTATTTAAGGAATACTTGGATCATTTTGTAGTTGTCTTTATTGATGACATTCTCATATATTCCAAAAGCCGTGAAGATCATGAGCAACACTTGAGGCTGATACTTTAAAAGCTTCGTGAAAACAGGCTTTATGCTAAGTTGAAGAAATGCGAGTTCTGACTTGAGGAAGTAGCATTCCTTGGGCACGTAGTATCAAGTCATAAAATATCTGTTGACCCGACAAAGATTGAAGCAATACAAAGCTAGGAGCAACCTTAATCAGTGACCGAAGTACGTAGCTTTCTCGACTTAACTGGTTATTATCGGAGATTCGTGGAAGGATTTTCTCGAATCGCTACTCAATTAACTCAGCTGACTCGAAAAGATACAAAATTCGGTTGGAGCGAGGAATGTGAGAAGAGTTTTCAAGAACTCAAGAGGAGACTCATTTCAGCACCTGTTTAGACAATACCATCTGGTTCGGAGGGATTTGTCATTTACAGCGATGCTTCTGGCAGAGGGTTAGGATGCGTTCTCATACAACATGGGAAAGTCATAGCCTATGCCTCACGACAACTCAAAGAATATGAGAGAAATTATCCTACTCATAATCTAGAGTTGGCAGCTGTTGTCTTCGCACTTAAAATTTGGAGGCATTACTTGTATGAGGAGAAAGTGATCTATACGGACCATAAAAGCCTCAAATATTTCTTCACCCAAAAGGAACTCAACATAAAGCAAAGACGTTGGCTTAAACTGTTAAAAGATTATGATCATACCATTCAATATCACCCTGGAAAAGTGAACGTGGTAGCTGACGCATTGAGTAGAAAATTATATGCAGGTGCGAGTGCGTTATTGTCAACGTAAAGGCCCATTTTGTATAACTTGCAAAGGATGGAGATAGAGTTAAAGACTCCAGGGACCCACATGATGATGGCAAACGTACGGGTAGAACCGAATTTAATCGATAAAGTTAAAGCTGCTCAAGTTAAAGACCTGGAGCTGATTCATATGAGGAAGAAAGTGCAAGAAGGTGCTATCCCGGAAGTAATAATCGATGAAGAAGGAATACTACGAGTCAACTTTAGACTTTGTGTTCTTAACGACCCTGATTTAAAATATAAAATCATGATGGAGGCGCACAACACACCATTTGCAATCCATCCTGGAAGTACCAAGATGTATCGTGATCTTCAACATACATTTTGGTGGAGCAATATGAAAAGAGAGATCGCGGAGTTTATCTCAAGGTGTCTAACGTGTCAACGAGTCAAGGCAGAGCATCAAGTGCCAAAAGGTCCATTGCAACCACTTGAAATTCCAGAATGGAAGTGGGAGTACATTACCATGAATTTTGTTACTGGTCTTCCCAAGGTTTCTCAAGGTATAGATGCAATTTGGGTCATTGTTGATAGATTGTCCAAGTCTGCTCATTTCTTACCTATACGAGAAACTTATACACTTGAACGTCTTGCTCGTATTTACATAAATGAGATTGTAAGACTGCATGGTATGCCAGTATCCATAGTTTCTGATCGAGACCCAAGATTCACTTCACGATTTTGGGTTAGTTTGTAAAAAGCTATGGGCACGAATTTATATTTCAGTTCGGCTTATCATCCTCAAATGGACGGGCAGTCGGAGAGGACTATTCAAACTCTTGAAGATCTATTAAGACTCTGTGTCCTTGACTTCAAGGGAAGTTGGGAGAAGTTCTTACCATTAGTGGAATTCTCCTATAACAACAGTTATCAAGCAAGTATCGGCATGGCTCCATTTAAGGCGTTGTATGGAAGAAAGTGTCGTTCTCCAGTATGTTGGGATGAGGTGGGTGAAGCAACGTTGTTGGGACCGGAATTGGTACATATGATTACAGAGAAGATTCAAATGATCAGGCAACATATAAAAACCTCACAAGATCGACAAAAGAGTTATGCTGATCTTCATCGAAAGGACGTGGAATTCAATGTTGGTGATCATGTGTTGTTACGTGTGGCTCCATGGAAATGAGTTACGAGATTTGGAAAGAGAGGAAAACTTAATCCTCGATTCATTGGCCCATTTCAAATCCTTGATCGAGTAGGAACTGTGGCCTATAGACTCGCTTTACCGCCATATATGTCTCGTGTTCATAACGTTTTTCACATATCCATGTCACGTAAATATGTGGAATGTGATAACCCGGGATTTCGAATAATCCGAATTTTATGAATAATTTTTTTTTATTTAATATTAATATTGACTGTTAATATTGTACTCTGTATCTGTGGTACGAGTTTCGAGAACTGGTCAATTTGTGTATTGACTGATAAATAAGAGTAGAGTTGTGCTTAACAACTTTAGAAACCCTAACCCTAATTTCTGAATAAGGATTCGATAGAAAATGCAATTAAAATAATTGTATCGATGAATACGTGTTTGTACTGTATAGAGATTTGGATTAATAATTGATCAGATAAGATTTAAAATGTATAAACCCTAATAAGAGATTAGAAACCATAATCTCAGGATTAGAAACCCTAACACATAGTTAGAAACCCTAATCAAAATCCGAGAAATCCTAATTTTAAATCCTAGAATCCTAAACCCTAATTAGGAAACTCTAATCCTAATTGACAAGCTTAATGTGTTTATTAAATGTTAATATGATTAGGAAAACCTAATTTAATTAAGAAACCCTAATTATAGTTTTAAAATCTTAATTTTCTATTTTTTAAAACCCTAAATAGAAAATTCTAAAAATTTAAAGTTGTAAAACCTAAGGGTTAAAACCTTAGGGTTAAACCCTAAGGATTTGTACAAATGTCAAGTATGTCATTAAAATTATAATGCTAATGACCAAAATGCCCTTTTTGGATTTTTTAGTAAGTAACTTGTAGAATTGGCCAACAACTTTAGTTGGTAACCTAATAATTTGACTTTGTGACTACAAATCTCCAGCAAGATCAGTTCATTGTATCAGCCACAACACTTTATCATCATATATAAGAGATTTAGAGAGAAAAAGTCATCAAAAGTTGGTCATTTACACTCAAACACTCAACTCACTCTCTCTTTCTCACAAAACCTCCGAATTTTACAAGTATATCAGTCCTAAAAACAGTCCCTTGATCAACCAAGTTCAGTTAGGAAGATCTAAGATCAAAGATTTAACAAGAAGCTATAAACGTAAAACCTATTTTGATCTTACATGCTTAGAAAAATTTTGTGTTTAAGTGTTTAATCAGGTGTTATATGATAATTTTAGATGATCTCTGTTGATCCATTATGGATCCATAGCATCAAAATACTTTAAAAAGATGTTTTTTCAAAACTGTTCTTGAGCTATAAAGGTGGTCTGACAACCTGATGATTGGGTAATATACCCATGAATTGGATATATTTGGACTTAAATTATTGTATTCTCAAGTGATTTAGGAGTATTTTTATTGTGTTTAGTTGTTATTTTGCAGATTCGGGAGCTGCGGGGACGAATTGGGGAATTTTAGCTGATAAGGGCAAGATGGTAATTTCGCTGACCATCAGCGCCGGGGCGCTATACATAGTGTTAATCCCAGCGCCGGGGCGCTGGGTCGAGCTGCTCATTGACCGAGACGCGAGCGTTGACTTTTCGGCTAACTTGATTATTGAAGGTTATTTGAAGCCTAATTGGATTGGGATTGTGGCAAGCTATAAAAAGAGATTAAGTGCTGAAATTAGGGATCTGATGATTCATCTATTCAATCATTCATTGGAGGCTACACAAAGGATTAATTGAAGACTAAGGATTGGCTCAGGAGTTTTCTTCTTCTTCTTATTTTCAATTTGTAATTCTTTAAGGATGTTTTACAAATGATTATTGGTTTTTATTTTCGTTATGAACTAATTCTTTAATTAAGATTTCAATTGAACCTTTATGGCTATAATTTAGTTATTCAGTTTATTCCAATTATTTATGTTGAAGTGAATTGTTTATCATGCCTTGCATCTATTGATTAATTATTTGGCCTATAATTACCTTGTTACTCTAGAAGGAATTGAAAGAGGAATTCTAGGGTTAGAACTGGGCTTGATAACGTGTGACTTATTTATTTGCATAGTGAATAATTAGGTTTGTGAATTTAATGGAAATATCTGTTCACCGCATGTAACACATAAGGAATTGGGATTGAAAGAATTTAATTCACTTGTTTTGCATAGGAATATAGCAAGATTAATATGGATTAAATAGAAGTCAAATGATTACTTGGAAAAGGATTTTTGACAATTGAGAATTCCTGTTAACAATTCAGTAGACACAATAATTGGGATAATTGGATAATTGAGCTATAGTTCATACTTTGGGATATTGAAGTCTTAATCTTTATTTATCGGAAATCATTTATTTAAATCTTAGTTTATTTATTTGCTTATTTTAGAGTAATATCTTTAATTGTTTAATTTAGTTTTAAAATTGCAGAAAATCATAATTTGTCATTGTTTAAATAAAATTGGGTTGATATAGTACTAGTAGTTGGAATTTGTTAATTAGAATTCTCTGTGGGATCGACACTCTATTTTATCACTTTATTACTTGTTGGCCGTGTATATTTGCACGTTTGCTTTGATTGTGAAATCAATCAACAAGTTTTTGGCGCCGTTGTCGGGGAATTGTATTAATATTATTTTCATATTAGTTATAATCAATCCGGTCTTAATTTAAACGTTACTTATTTTTCTTCTTGGATTGGCAGGAATTCTTGTGAGTGTATGCACACTAGATCGAAAGCTAAAAAGGAACTTTTTTCGTATACAGACGACATCGAAAGGAAATTCCAAAAATTGCGGTTGAATAGTGAGGTTATACATTTGGAAGAAGAACTGGCAGACCAGGAAATACCCGTGAACATGGCAGGGAACGAACATAAATCACTTAGGGATTATGCTATGCCGAATGTCACGGATATACAGTCGAGTATTAGGAGGCCGGCAATCAATGCGAACAGTTTTGAGATAAAACCGGGAACAATTCAGATGCTACAGAATACATGTCAGTTTGGGGGTAATTCGATAGATGATCATAATGAGCATATCTTGAGTTTCTTGGAAGTGTGTGATACCTTCAAATTTAACAATGTATCGGAAGATGCTACACGGTTGAGGATGTTCCCGTTTACTTTGAATGATAAAGCACGAAGCTGGTTACACTCTTTGCCTCCTGGCTCAATCACCACTTGGGATGACTTAGCTCAAAATTTTTTAGCTAAGTTCTTCCCACCAGTGAAGTCGACAAAACTACGGAATGATATTCACACTTTTGCACAATTTGATTCAGAATCGTTATATGAGGCGTGGGAAAGGTTTAAGGATATGCTCCATAAGTGCCCTAATCATGGAATTCTGCAGTGGATGCAATTGGGAATATTTTGTGATGGTTTGCACGCGTCCACGAGGGCTAGTATTGATGCAGCAGCAGGGGGAGCAATCATGTCTAAGAGTTTTGATGAGGCATATCAGTTGTCAGAAACAATGGCCACCAACAATTATCAGTGGCCCATGACTAGATCAAATCCTCCAAAAGCATCGGGAAAGTATGAAGTGGATGCGATGACATCATTAACAGCACAAGTGGTCGCAATGGCTAAGAACATGGAAATATGGCTTCCACAAACCGCACAACAGGTTTCAATGGTGTGTGAATTGTGTGCTGGGAGTCATGCTACGGATCAATGTGCCATAAATTCTGAATTAGCACAGTTTGTAGGAAGCTATAATCGCTCAACTCAACCGTATCCGACTCAAAATGCATATAATCCAAGTTGGAGAAATCATCCGGGGTTTTCATGGAGTAACAATCAAGCTGCAGCTCAAGCACCTAGACAACAAAACACATCCGGATTTCAAAATCAGACTCAACAACAACCAGAGAAGAAATCGAATTGGGAAGAAACCTTGGAAAAATTCATTAGAGCATCTGACAAAAGGAACGAGGAACAAGACAAAAAATTGAATCAAATAGAGCTGAATATGCAAAGCCAAGGTGCATCGATAAAGAACCTGGAGAATCAAATGGGGCAAATAGCACATGTATTGAATAACCGTCCACAAGGAACACTCCCGAGTGATACAGAAATAAATCCGGGCAGAAACGAGCATTGCAAGGCGGTAACTTTACGCAGTGGGAAGGACTTGTAAGAAACAGTTAAGGATAAAGAAAAGGGGGACAACGCAACAGATGAAATAGAAGAAGTTGTGGAAATCGGGAAAGATAAAGAGGAAATCGTAGAGCAGAATGCACCGGAACCAACTATCATAATGCCCCCCATACCGTATCCGCAGAGGTTTCAGAAATCCAAGTTAGATAAGCAGTTTTCCAGATTTTTGGATATCTTCAAGAAATTACATATCAACATCCCATTTGCCGAAGCTTTAGAACAAATGCCGAGCTACGCTAAGTTCATGAAGGATGTGTTGTCAAAGAAAAGGAAACTGGGTGATTTTGAAACAGTAGCGCTAACCGAAGAATGCAGCGCAATAATCCAGAACAAGTTGCCTCCGAAGTTGAAAGATCCAGGTAGTTTTACTATTCCGTGCGACATTGGTAACTAGCTTTCGGGAAGAGCATTATGTGATTTGGGGGCCAATATAAATTTGATGCCATTATCAGTCTACAGTCAGTTTGGACTCAAGGCACCAAAACCGACAAATATCAATTTATTGTTGGCGGACCGATCAGTTACATATCCACGAGGTATCGTTGAAGACGTATTAGTAAGGGTGGATAAATTCATCTTCCCAGCAGATTTTGTTATCTTGGATTGTGAAGCAGATAAGGAAATTCCCATCATTCTCGGATGACCATTTTTAGCAACGGGGAGAACATTGATCGACATACAGAAAGGAGAATTGACGATGTGAGTTGAAGATCAACAGGTCACTTTTAATGTTTTTAAGTCAATGTCTTATCCGAAGGAAAAAGGTGAGTATTTGCGGGTGGATTTAATGGATGAGTTAGTTAATCACAAGTTCTGCGGAAACTACTCAGAGGACCCGATAGAATCCATGTTGTTCGAAATTGACGACTACAGTATTGAAGAGGACATTGAGCATATCAAATGGCTAGATACATCATCGTTCTTTCGAAAAAACAATAAACCATTCGACACCCTTGATAAGTCCGAAACGAAAGGTAAAAAGTGTAAACCCTCGATAGAAGAGCCACCGGTGTTGGAATTAAAGTCACTTCCCTCTCATCTTGAGTATGCTTATCTGGGGAAAGATTCGACTCTACCTGTTATTGTTTCTACGGAGTTAACTGACACGCAAAAGGAGAAACTGCTACGGGTTTTGTGAGAATTCAAAACAGCGATTGGGTGGACTATAGCGGATATTCGAGGTATTAGCCCATCTTTCTGTATGCATAAGATTTTAATGGAAGAGGGGTCAAAACCAACCATTGAGATGCAAAGAAGGCTAAATCCCATTATAAAAGATGCGGTGAAAAAGGAGATTATAAAATGGTTGGATGCCGGTATTATTTACCCAATCTCAGACAGTTCATGGGTAAGTCCTGTACAGTGCGTACCCAAGAAAGGGGGTATGACGGTTGTGAAGAATGACGCTAATGGGCTCATCCCGACTAGAACTGTTACAGGCTAGAGAGTATGTATGGATTACCGCAAGTTGAATAAAGCCACACGCAAGGATCACTTCCCTTTGCCGTTTATTGATCAGATGTTGGACAGGTTAGTGGGACATCAATTCTACTGTCTGCTGGATGGATATTCTGGGTATAATCAAATTGCCATAGCTCCAAAAGATTAAGAAAAGACCACGTTCACATGTCCATACGGTACATTTGCATTCTGGCGTATGTCTTTTGGTTTATATAATGCGCCGGCGACCTTTCAACGATGTATGATGGCAATCTTCTCCGATATGGTCAAACTGAATATAGAGGTATTTATGGATGACTTTTCTGTGTTTGGTGATAGTTTCGACTTATGTTTACAAAATCTGATTTTAGTGTTGAAACGATGCGTGGAGACTAACCTAGTACTTAACTGGGAAAAATGTCACGTTATGGTGCAAGAGGGGATTATTCTTGGGCATAAGGTTTCTGTAGCTGGATTAGAGGTGGATAGAGCAAAGATTGAGACAATTGAGAAACTGCCTCCTCCATCATCTGTAAAAGGAATTCGGAGTTTCTTGGGACATGCGGGTTTCTACAGACGCTTCATTAAAGATTTTTCAAAAATCTCGAAACCCCTATGTTCACTCTTAGAGAAAGATGTGCCGTTCAAGATGGATCAGCCATGTATCAAGGCATTTGAGGTATTAAAGAAGAAATTGGTCTCTGCTCCAATCATTGTAGCACCCGATTGGTCTTTACCGTTTGAATTGATGTGCGACGCCAGTGATTACGCGGTCGGAGCAGTGTTGGGTCAACGTCATGACAAGATTTTTCACACTATCTATTATGCTAGTAAGACATTGACGGATGCCCAGTTGAACTACACAACCACCGAAAAAGAGTTACTTGTAGTTGTGTTTGCCTTTGACAAATTCAGATCATACCTCATTGGCACCAGGGTAATTGTTTACACTGATCATTCTGCCATTAAATATCTGATTGAGAAGAAGGATGCCAAATCGCGATTAATACGATGGATACTGTTGTTACAAGAATTTGATCTAGAGATCTGGGACAGAAAAGGTACAAAAAATCAAGTGGCGGATCATCTTTCTCGGTTGGAAAATGCGGAGGTACAGAAGGAAGACAACATATTGATTAATGAAAAATTTCCGGATGAACAACTGTTCCGAGTAACCACAATATTGCCTTGGTATGCTGACTATGTGAATTACGTGGTTGCCAAAGTGTTACCACCGGATTTGACCTCACAACAACGAAAGAAGTTCCTCCACTATGTGAAGCAATATTATTGGGATGAACCATTTCTATTTAAGGCTTGTGCATATCAAATGATAAGACGTTGTGTGCCTCAGGAAGAGATGGACAGCATATTGGGTCATTGCCACTCATCAGATTACGGAGGTCATTATTTCGGCGATCGAACAGCAGCAAAAGTGCTACAATCGGGATTTTTCTGGCCTTCTTTATTTAAAGATGCTTACCTCTTTGTTCTGAAATGTGATCGATGCCAGCGCGTAGGTAATATCTCCAAGCGCAATGAAATGCCACTCAACACAATTTTGGAGGTTGAACTGTTCGACGTCTGGGGAATCGATTTTATGGGACCTTTCCCATCATCTTTCAACAATCAGTACATTTTGTTGGCGGTTGATTACGTTTCCAAATGGGTAGAAGCCGCAGCTTTACGCACAAATGATGCCAACGTTGTCCTCCAATTTTTAAAGAAAAACATCTTCACCCGATTAGGGACGCCGAGAGCAATAATAAGTGATGAGGGGACTCACTTTTGCAATAAACAATTCACAAAGTTACTTACAACATATGGGGTTCGTCATAAAATTGTAGCTGCGTATCATCCCCAAACCAATGGTCAAGCGGAGGTCTCGAATAGGGAGGTCAAGCGAATTATGGGAAAAGTGGTCAATCCGTCATGAAAAGATTGGTCATTGCGTCTTAACGATGCTCTATGGGCATATCGAACAGCGCACAAAAATTCGATAGGCATGTCACCTTACAGAGTGGTATATGGAAAGGCGTGTCATCTCCCAGTGGAATTAGAACACAGTGCATACTGGGCCATACGAAAACTTAACTTCGATCTACAAGCAGCCGGTGAGAAAAGGTTACTGCAGTTGAATGAGATGGACGAATTCTGGTTCCATGCGTATGAAAACGCTAAGCTCTACAAGGAGAAAGTCAAAGCCTGGCACGATAAAAAAATTCTCGGTAGAACATTTGAACCCGGCCAACAAGTATTATTGTTTAACTCACGCTTGCGTTTATTCCCTGGGAAATTGAAATCCCGATGGTCCGGGCCATTCGTGATTATATCTGTCGCTCCATACGGAAACATTGAGGTCGAAAAACCAAATTCAGAACGAAAATTTAAGGTAAACGGTCAACGACTTAAACATTACTGGAGTGGACCCATTGAACGTTAAGCTACGGTCATGTACTTCTCTGATCTAGCGACCAAATGGTCAACACCGAAAAGTCGGGCTGACGACTATAAACCAAGCGCTATGGGGAGGCAACCCAAGGAGTTTCTAGTTTAATTGATTTATTTGTACTTTATTTTCATTATGTTATTCCCTTGGATTTAATTAGAAGAAGATTTTGATGCCAATAGTTAACATAGGTATCACTCGTACAGGTCATACAGCAGAAGTCAGAGTGAAGAGCAACCAGGTTCAGCGCCCTGACGCTCCAAACACATAGGTTCACAGCGCCCCGGCGCTGAAAGGCAGAAGCTGTAAGAACGTCTTAGCGCCCCGGCGCTCAAAAACCAAAGGAACTCAGCGCCTCGGCGCTGAGGACTATAATGACCTTCTGGAGCTCAGCGCCCCGGCGCACCAAACAAGCTTCTACTCAGCGCCCCGGAGCTCGTTTTAGAATCCCAACCGACTTAAAACCGTGGCTTTGCACACTCCTAAACTCCTTTTAACTGCTACACACGTGCACCACTTAACACTTGATATACACGATCATGTAACTGCCCTTCCTATTCATGGTTAAATAGCTTACATTACCTACATAGTAAAATCAAGTTTTATATTTCAATCGGTATTGTTTAATCTACTTAATTTCGTTCTCGTCTTCTCCATCAAAGGTGTGTATAGGGTTTTACTCGATCTACTTCTACTCCTTCCCTACAAATGACGCTAATGAATTTCGAATAATATGTCTATGTTATTCTCATGGTAATTGCATATTTAGGGATTGAATGATTTGACAACTAAGGAGTGAGTCCAGCATTATATAAATTGCACACAACGTGTTTGATGTTTTGTTTGACTTAACGTTCATGCATATAATTCTAACCGTCCCACTACTGTAGGACTATGACGATATCTTTAGTATGGGGGTTTGAACCTGTATGGATGCGTATGTCGAATTAAATGTTTTTCATGGGATTTAGTTGTTGTCGGAATTGCATTTACACGATTAAAATTCTTAAAATTTATCGGTTCACTGTGTTGTGACACGCCCCCAATCATGTATTCCATGTGCACATAACACGAAGTTTGGGGGTTGTGTTAGGGGTCTATGTATACACATTCAAGTTATGCCCATTCCTAATTTTTGTGTATGACGTAATTGGGATCTAAACTAGATGTTGGTTGCATTATTGTTGCTACTCTACATATGAATTTTTATGATGACCCCTATACATGACAATCCAGAGATTTACATCACGCATACTAGATGTTTAATGTATTGCCTCAATAAAATTGAATGCTATTTCTATTGTTAAGGCATGTATATCCATTATGAATATGTACTTGCTTATTCTAATTGTTACATGCCACATCTCGTGGGTATCGCACGCACTTCACACCTGGTTATTTTGAAGTTTGGGGGTCGACATGTGGGTAATTTTTACATATGCACCATACACTCAAGTCTAATACTTGTGCTTGTGACTTTTTGTAGAATTTTCCGATATGGCTTCCAAGCGACAACGTGGAGACGATTTCGGTTCTGCCTCAAACCCGCCGAGATTTGATAGCCGCCGATTTGTCTCCGCCGAGGCACAGGAACGCTACAATAAGATGGCTACCCGCTCATTAGTCCCCGAACGTGGTCTCCGTCCCGATCAAACCAAGGATGGGGAAATAGCAGTGATGATTGCTGAAAGAAACTGGGTCTCCCTCACCGAGCAACCTGACCCGGCAGTGATAGCAGCCGTGAAGGAATTCTACGCCAACGTTTTAGAGCACGATCACTATTGAGTGATTGTGAGGGGAAAAATCGCAGAAATCGGAGAAGAGGACATCAATGGGTGTTATCAACTGAATTGGGAGGATCTTAATGATGGGTATACCAGTCTTTTGAGCCAAGGTCCAGAATATGAGAAAATAATCCGAGAGCTTTGTCAACCGGGTACCACATGGACAGTGCATGAACGTGGCAGCATGACCTGTAGGGTTTCGGCACAGAAACGCACAGCGGAATTTAAAATTTTAAAGCAATTTCTGAAACCCTAAAACAGGATCCATGCGAAAAATCAATTAATTAAGAGGTTTAGAGATTATACCGAATATGAAAACGAGAATCTGAAATCGACTGCGCATCGAATCTCCAACGCAATACAAACCGACTGCGTCTCTACGGTATCCACACGAACGCTCCGCGAATCGTCCTACGATCTGCAGAAGAAGGAATCGCGGTACTAGCCACCAAGGATGAGGATTTTCAGAACTGTTTTCTCTAGTCTCTCTCTAAGAGCGGCTAGGGTTTTTTTATGTTTTGACGTAAAAACCTAAAGTCTGATATACATCATATATATAGCAGTCAGGAGGAATTAATCAAAACCTAATATTATTAAAATCCGAATTTATATATATCTTAATTAAGTCTTACTTAATTAATATACCTATATATAAATTATCCTATTAATTTAAATTCGTAATTTAAAATTCTATCAATCACATTGATATCTTTAAATATTTATAATTTAAATTAATTTCCTTTTAATTACGTTCTTTGTGTGTGACCCTATAGGTTATTATTACGTTGGCAATAATTTTAAAATCATATTATAAAATTATAAACAGTGAGCGGCATCTAGTAATGCATCACTGCTACCCAAGTAATAATAAGATCGATGATTCGATGCAACCTTTTCATGACCAATGTTTCAATATAATTTAATCCTTTTAACCTTAATATCCTAGATTAAACTCGAGTCATGGAATGTGTCATACTCTTCATAATTTAATCTGAGTTTTTCTTGATCAATGAGTAGACTATATGAAACAAATCACTATTTGAGCATGGCCATGCATTTCATAGTCCTACTCAATCAAGAGGCCTATGGATATCACCTATAAAATATAAGATGGTTAAATTCCATCTAGATCACTCATATTACTCACACGATTCATAATGAACCCAATAATCACCTTTATAGTCCACCCTATTAAAGGTAACATTTGATGATATCAAAGTACATAAATTCTCGTGTAGTAATATAGCGGTTTCAGGTCGGAGGACCATTACATCATTGTTACAATGAGAATTGCTAATGACACTTCGCATAATGCTCCATATAGAATTTTCATGGTGGGTCTGTCCAGTACATTGTTCTCTAACATGTACCTATGCATTGACTTAATATCTCATATATTTATGACTAATGAGATTTGGTCATCAGTCAATCCACATACTAGTCTCAATGCATCATTGTTGTCCTATCAACAATGATACTCGACTAGGGACATTTAAGAACAATGATACTAATTGTAATTATATAATCTCATGTTCAAGTCACATACTTGAAACTATATAATTTGTATCACTATTCTAAGGAATTTTATTATGTTAACAATTATATTACGCAGTAATTAAAACAATAATAAAATCATTTATTTATTCAATCAACAATAATATCAAATGTTAAGCAATTATATCAAATAATTGGCCTCTAGGGCATAAACTCTAACAGTCTTCCACTTGCACTAGAGCCAATCACTCATGTATCTAATACCCATGGAACTAATGTGACCGTCGTGCTTCTGCTGCGACAAAGCCTTGGTCAGTGGATCTGCAACATTATCATCTGTTGGCACTCTTCCTATATGTACATCTCCTCTGTCAATGATTTCACGGATGAGATGGTACCGCCTAAGTATATGCTTGGATCGTTGGTGAGATCTGGGTTCCTTAGCCTGTGCAATGGCTCCATTATTATCATAGTATAGAGCAACCGGATCAACAATGGTTGGAACAACACCAATTTCAGTGATGAACTTTTTAATCCATACAGCCTCCTTGGCTGCACTAGAAGCAGCAATATACTCAGCCTCTGTTGTAGAATCAGCGACTGTCTTTTGCTTCGAACTTTTCCAGCTAACAGCACCACCATTAAGGCAGAACACAAAACCTGACTGAGACTTATAGTCATCATTGTCAGTTTGGAAACTAGCATCTGTGTAACCCTTTACTGCCAGTTCGTCTTCACATCCATATACCAAGAATGAATCCTTAGTCCTTTTCAGGTACTTGAGGATATTCTTGACTGCTGTCCAGTGACCTTCACCTGGATTCGACTGGTATCTGCTCGTCATGCTCAAAGCATACGAGACATCCGAACGAGTACATATCATTGCATACATGATAGATCCAATTGCCGAAGCATAAGGGATCTTTCTCATATGCTCCTCATCATCTTGTGATTTAGGACATTGGGCCTTAGAGATCTTTATACCATGAGTCATGGGTAAATTTCCTCTTTTCGCCTCTTGCATGCTGAACCGTTTCAACACTTTATCAATATATGTACTTTGACTTAGGCCGAGCATTTTTCTCAATCTATCTCTATAGATCTTGATACCTAAAATATAGGCAGCATCGTCCAAATCTTTCATGGAGAAACATTTTCCTAACCATGTTTTTACAGCCTGTAAGGAAGGAATGTCATTCCCAATAATTAATATGTCATCAACATATAATACTAGGAATACAATGTGACTCCCACTAACCTTCTTATATACACAAGGTTCATCTTCATTTTTAATAAAGCCAAATTCTTTGACTGCTTCATCAAATCGAAGATTCCAACTCCGAGAGGCTTGCTTCAATCCATAAATGGATCGCTGCAGCTTACATACCTTTCCAGCATCCTTTGGAATGACAAAACCCTCAGGTTGTGTCATATACACATCCTCAAGTAGATTTCCGTTAAGGAAAGCAGTTTTGACATCCATCTGCCAGATTTCGTAATCATAAAAAGCTGCAATAGCAAGTAAGATCCTGATGGATTTAACCATTGCCACTGGAGAAAATGTTTCATCATAGTCAACACCTTGAATTTGTTTGAAACCTTTGCTACCAGTCGGCCTTTATAGGTTTGTACATTACCATCCATGTCAGTTTTCTTCTTGAAAACCCACTTGCACCCGATTGGTTTTACCCCTTCGGGTGGATCAACCAAAGTCCATACTTGGTTAGTATACATGGAATCCATTTCAGATCTCATGGCTTCAAGCCATCTCTTAGAATCTGGTCCATTCATAGCTTCTTGGTAGGAAGTAGGCTCATCCTGATCTATGAGCATCACATCACCGTTTTGAGTCACAAGATATCCATAATATCTCTCGGGCTCTTGGCGTGTCCTACCAGATCTACGAATTCCTTGTGTAATTTGAGCAGGTTCACTTTCCACAATTTCTTGTGATTCCTGCTCACGTTCCAACTCAGGTTCAATGATATTTTGTGGTTCTCGAATTTCTTCGAGTTCTACTTTCCTCCCACTGTTTTCTTTAGAGACAAATTCTCTTTCTAGAAAAATACCAGTTCGAGCAACAAACACTTTATTCTCAGAAGGTTTGTAGAAATAATACCCTTTTGTTTCTTTTGGGTATCCCACAAAATTACATTTGTCAGATTTGGGTCCGAGCTTATCAGAATCCAGACATTTTACAAACGCCTCGCATCCCCAAATCTTCATGAACGACATACTAGGACGTTTCCCAGTCCACATCTCATATGGTGTCTTCTGAACCGTCTTTGTAGGAACACGGTTAAGTGTGAATGCAGCTGTCTCTAGGGCATGACCCCAGAAGCTTATTGGAAGCTCTGCATGACTCATCATTGATCGAACCATGTCCAACAAGGTTCGATTCCTCCTCTCAGACACACCATTCCATTGTGGTGTTCCAGGTGGAGTGAGCTGTGATATAATACCACACTCCTTTAGAAGGTCATCAAAGTCTTGGCTTAAGTATTCACCTCCTCGATCGGATCGAAGGGCTTTTATGCTTTTGCCAAATTGGTTTTGAACTTCATTCTTGAATTCCTTAAACTTTTCAAAGGATTCGGATTTGTGTCTCATTAGATACACATATCCATATCTACTGAAGTCATCAGTAAATGTAATGAAGTAATAAAACCTACCTCTTGCTAACGAACTCATCGGTCCACATACATCACTATGTATAAGTCCCAATATATCGCCAGCCCGTTCACTGTGTCCAGTGAAAGGGGCTTTAGTCATCTTGCCTAATAAACAAGATTCGCATTTTTCATATGATTCAAAATCAAATGAATCCAAAAATCCATCTTTATGGAGTTTTGATATGCGTTTCTCATTTATATGGCCCAAACGACAGTGCCAGAGATATGTCGGATTTGAATCATTTGATTTAAATCGTTTTGTGTTTATGTTATAGATAGGCATTTCTAAATCAAGAATATAAAGACCGTTAAACAATTGTGCAACACCATAGCAAATATCATTTAAGTAAAACGAACAACCATTGTTCTTAATTATAAATGAAAAACTTTTCTTGTCCAAACAAGAAACAGAAATAATGTTTTTGTTTATAGCAGGCACAAAATAACAATCTTCTAATTCTAAAACTAGCCCAGTGGGCAAAGATAAATGATAAGTTCCTACGGCCAGTGCAACAACTTTTGCTCCATTCCCAACTCGTAGGTCAACCTCTCCTTTCGCCAAAGTCCTACTCCTTCGGAGTCCCTGCACATTAACACAAATGTGAGAACCACATCCAGTATTCAATACCCATGATGTAGAAGTAGACAAATTGACTTCTATAACATATATACCTGAATTAGAAGTCGTACTTCCTTTCCTTTTCTTCACTTCTTCCAAATAAGCATGACAGTTCCTTTTCCAGTGTCCAGGTTTTCCACAGAAGTGACATTCACCTTCTTTAGCCACCCCACCTTTAGGTTTTAAAGCCTGTTTAGTTTTGGAACTAGGTTTGGCAACAGACTTAGATCCTATCTTCTTTTTGCCTTTCCAATTTCCCTTAGCATTCCCCTTTTGCACCATCATTATGGGAGCGGGTCCTGCCTTTTTCATGTTGTTCTCGGCAGTTCTTAACATGCTCAACAACTCAGTAAGGGGTTTCTCAATTTCATTCATAAGATAGTTCATAACAAATTGAGAGTAGCTGCTGTTCAAAGATTGTAAAACAAGATCAGTTTGGGCTTCCGGAGTGATTGAAAAACCCAACCTATCAAGGTACTCAATATACCCAATCATTTTCAGCACATGTGGACCAACTGGATCACGTTCACCCACCTTGCAGTGATACAACGCTTTGCTTGTATCATACCTCTCCTGTCGAGCATGCCCTTCGAACAATTTCTTGAGATGCTCGATCATCTCATAAGCATCCATTAACTCATGTTGCTTCTGAAGCTCAGCGTTCATGGTTGCTAGCATGAGACAACTCACGTCCAGAGCATCATCTTGATGCTTCTTGTAAGCATTATGCTCCGCACGTGGTGCAGTGACAGCCGGTGCTGCAGGAATGAGCCCATCAAGGACATATAGCTTACGCTCTTGTTTGAGGACAATCCTCAAGTTCTTGTGCCAGTCAAGGAAATTAATCCCACTTAGCTTGTCCTTCTCAAGGACTGATCGTAGTGAAAGACTACTTGTGTTGTTGTTGTTGTTTGCCATTGATATCTACAATTTATAAGTGCCAAAATAATAAGTCAAATTGCAGAGTTGATATTATGTAATTGATAATAGTACATTCAAAATATACCTCTCACTATTTTATTCAAATTAATAGCCCTCACCATTAATTCGGAAAGCATTTTCTATTAAATCTTTCTAGTGAGCCAAGATCCATATTTCATTATGACTTAAGTTAGCTTTGGCTAATCTCTTAAAACACAATTATTTAGGTAGACAACCCTTTGTCAATTATATCATATATAACTCCTGGATAATTTGGTAAACAACAATTGTTTTTAGTCCATCTAATGGTACCTACCAAACTCTATGCCTCTAAGTCCACAATCCTATTGAGATAACTTAGTTAAGTCGGCCCCAATGATTTTAACAGTTTGGATATCACAATTATCCTATCGCATCTTACCTAGATAAATAGGGTACTTTGCTTTGGCAAACCTACATCTATTGATCAAGGTCTTGATGAGTGTTATTCATTGGAAGGCATCTGATTGAGACTTAATAATTTAATGAGGGATTTTATTAATTAATTTAGATCTCACCAATTTTAATCTTATTAAGCATGCACATTATTTATCATATCATATCACATACAAGCATAAATAAAGTGCAAAATTAAATGTGTCACAGTTATGGCCCAATCCACTGTCAATCTTTTCAAGCTAATGAAAGATTGAAGGTCAATCTAAGGTGGTAAAAGATCTTAAAATAAATAGCCTCCTTGGATCTTCCTCAAGCATGTGCCTCCCTTCATCTTGACATCTTCATCAATTACAGATTATTACATGACATAAAGAAATCTCGAGTTACATTCGAGGGGATTTAGATGAGAAGAGAATATTACATCAGAATTTATAGAAAGGCACGACATGCAAGCCGTATTTCAAAACCAAAAACCACTAACCTATGGGTCAAAAGGCCATAACTGTGCACCATGCATATCACAATAAGCACATAACAATTTATATATAATTAAAGAAAATAATATATAACATATAGGGGACACGACCATCGTGCGCTACGACGGGGGGGTCCAAGGGGGGGTCTCCCCCCCTGGCGGTGGTCCGGCTAACCGATCAGCCGGCGGGTGGTCTCGCTGACCGGTCAGCGAGCGGGGTCGGGGGCAGCGCCCCTGGAAAAAATTTTCGAACTACAATCTGTATTGCAGAATTTTTTCATAAAATCTCTGAAACAGTTTCAGAATCATACATTTTAATCCACCAAAACACCCATAATAACAAATCATATAATACCAGTTTCGATTTAATCATATTAAAACGAATAACAGTACACCCAGAATTTATCATATATTTCCAGTTTCGATTAATCATATTAAAACGATTCTTCATGTTTCTAATCCGATTAGAACAATTATATTGTTATTCCATCGATTAAAGATACGATTAACAGTATCATCATATATATTACCAGAATACACATACAACGGAATATCATATATTCAATTTCATATCGGTAAACATGCATCATCATATATCATATATATCGAATACAATTAAAACACGTAATCTGAATTAATCGTTTCGCAAGTAGCTCTGATACCACTGTAGGGTTTCGGCACAGAAACGCACAGCGGAAATTAAAATTTTAAAGCAATTTCCGAAACCCTAAAACAGGATCCATGCGAAAAATCAATTAATTAAGAGGTTTAGAGATTATACCGAATATGAAAACGAGAATCTGAAATCGACTGCGCCTCGAATCTCCAACGCAATACAAACCGACTGCGTCTCTACGGTATCCACACGAACGCTCCGCGAATCGTCCTACGATCTGCAGAAGAAGGAATCGCGGTACTAGCCACCAAGGATGAGGATTTTCAGAACTGTTTTCTCTAGTCTCTCTCTAAGAACGGCTAGGGTTTTTTTATGTTTTGACGTAAAAATCTAAAGTCTAATATACATCATATATATAGCAGTCAGGAGGAATTAATCAAAACCTAATATTATTAAAATCCGAATTTATATATATCTTAATTAAGTCTTACTTAATTAATATACCTATATATAAATTATCCTATTAATTTAAATTCGTAATTTAAAATTCTATCAATCACATTGATATCTTTAAATATTTACAATTTAAATTAATTTCCTTTTAATTACGTTCTTTGTGTGTGACCCTATAGGTTATTATTACGTTGGCAATAATTTTAAAATCATATTATAAAATTATAAACAGTGAGCGGCATCTAGTAATGCATCACTGCTACCCAAGTAATAATAAGATCGATGATTCGATGCAACCTTTTCGTGACCAATGTTTCAATATAATTTAATCCTTTTAACCTTAATATCCTAGATTAAACTAGAGTCATGGAATGTGTCATACTCTTCATAATTTAATCTGAGTTTTTCTTGATCAATGAGTAGACTATATGAAACAAATCACTATTTGAGCATGGCCATGCATTTCATAGTCTTACTCAATCAAGAGGCCTATGGATATCACCTATAAAATATAGGATGGTTAAATTCCATCTAGATCACTCATATTACTCACACGATTCATAATGAACCCAATAATCACCTTTATAGTCCACCCTATTAAAGGTAACATTTGATGATATCAAAGTACATAAATTCTCGTGTAGTAATATAGCGGTTTCAGGTCGGAGGACCATTACATCATTGTCACTATGAGAATTGCTAATGACACTTCGCATAATGCTCCATATAGAATTCTCATGGTGGGTCTGTCCAGTACATTATTCTCTAACATGTACCTATGCATTGACTTAATATCTCATATATTTATGACCAATGAGATTTGGTCATCAGTCAATCCACATACTAGTCTCAATGCATCATTGTTGTCCCATCAACAATGATACTCGACTAGGGACATTTAAGAACAATGATACTAATTGTAATTATATAATCTCATGTTCAAGTCACATACTTGAAACTATATAATTTGTATCACTATTCTAAGGAATTTTATTATGTTAACAATTATATTACGCAGTAATTAAAACAATAATAAAATCATTTATTTATTCAATCAACAATAATATCAAATGTTAAACAATTATATCAAATAATTGGCCTCTAGGGCATAAACTCTAACATGACCTTCCCCCATTCTCAACTTAGTCTATATGGGAAGGCGTGGTATGCCTTTATCTGTGCCAAACTCATGCCATGCACACATGTGAGCCATGTCACCAAAGAAAGAGCGGTGCTGCTATATTCTATTATTCAAGGCTTGCAAATAGATGTCGGGCATGTCATTCAACAATCTATTCTCCGAGCATCCCGAGGAGGGACCACAGGCGGGTTACCACATCCGTCTCTCATTTGCGTTTTGTGTGCTAAGTTCGGGGTTAAATGGAAATCGGATGAGATGATTCAAACACCTATGCCCGTGTTGGACCACAAGTTGATCAGCAGGTATAAAGTGTGGACTGGTGGGGCAAATCACCCTAGGGGATTGGGTTTTATAATTCCCCAAGTTGAAGCTTCTCAAGCTCCATCACCTCAGGCTCCACCGACTTATGGCCCATCTACAGTAGCTTATCGTGGTGTGGTTCCCGAAGCTGTCCAGCGGGAAATAGACGTCTGGTTTTACAACATGGAGTCCCAGAATGTACGTTTGTCTGAACGTCAAGACGTGATTTTTAAATTTTTAGTTGACCAATTTGCTGCACAGAATGCACTGGCCGTCCAATTACATTCGGGCGTTCACCTTAGCCAGTTCCCTACTGCTCCAGTTCTACCTGTATTTCCCCCTTCCGATCAAGAGATGAGCGAGGATGAAGATGCACCTCCCGAGGAATAAGCTCGTCAGGAAAGTCCTCTGTTTTATTTTGCCTTATTTTTCGCATGAGGACATTGCTATAAATTAGTTTGGGGGTAGTTAATTTTTAGTTGTAGTTGTTAATAGTTTGTAAATTTGGTTTGTTATTGTTAGTTTAATGTTGCATTTAGGATTGCATGTTAATTCTAGCTTTTTATAGTGCGTATATTTGGGGGCCAATGATGAAATTAGAATTGCATGAACAAGTCTAGTAAGGATTGTTGAGTCAGTGATATGATTTTCTTGACATGATTTAAATCTTTATCTGTTTGACACTAATATTATAGGAAAGCACTTTGAAAAACGACCATGTTGGCTATGATAGTTTAAATGGATAAATAATAGAGTTCTAAAGGATGATTGCTAGTGAAATGCAAGGACAATTTGAATAGCTAGAGAAGACTAAAGTTAGACATATACTCAAGTTTGGGGGAAAAATATTTGGAATATATAAGCTAAAAAAAAAGAATAAACATCGTGGCATGCTTGTCAGTTTTGTGGCCTTTGTTACTTGAGTAAGTAAGCCCGAGGGGATTGTCTTTACACCTAGTGCCCTAAGGTCTTAATGGTCTGGGAGTCGTTCGTCGAAAGCTCGTTAAGGTAACACTGAAAAGCCTAAGGGAATAAGACAATGCATAGTCATGAGAAAAAAAACAAAAAAACAAATAAAGCGGGAAAAGTGCAAAAAGCCCCCGCTATAAAAAAAAGGAGAGAAAAAGAAAAGCATAGTATTCCATTTTGACTCTTGAATTTGGGTAATTGTTTGATTTCATGTTGAAGCAAGTTTATTTGATGAGTTCTCGAGTTTACACTGTATGATGCCTATTAAGAAAGCTATTATTTTTCATATTTTTGCTTTCCATTGGTTAGCATGGTTGTTGAGCACACACTCACAATATCAGTAATAACAGATTTGGATTCATGGAGTGTTGGGATATTATTGATATGCTATAACATGATGTATTAGCATGTTTTTGTGATTTTTCTGAGGCCTATGGATATACGTGAGCTATTGGATTGCTGGAATTACGATCATTTAGTTAGTTGCATTTGCCTGATTTGTCGTTTTCATATTGTTTAGTATTGTTTCATGTTTTATTGCATGAGGACACGCAACGATTTAAGTTTGGGGATATTTGATGATTGGGTAATATACCCATGAATTGGATATATTTGGACTTAAATTATTGTATTCTCAAGTGATTTAGAAGTATTTTTATTGTGTTTAGTTGTTATTTTGCAGATTCGGGAGCTGCGGGGACGAATTGGGGAATTTTAGCTGATAAGGGCAAGATGGTAATTTCGCTGACCATCAGCGCCGGGGCGCTATACATAGTGTTAATCCCAGCGCCGGGGCGCTGGGTCGAGCTGCTCATTGACCGAGACGCGAGCGTTGACTTTTCGGCTAACTTGATTATTGAAGGTTATTTGAAGCCTAATTGGATTGGGATTGTGGCAAGCTATAAAAAGAGATTAAGTGCTGAAATTAGGGATCTGATGATTCATCTATTCAATCATTCATTGGAGGCTACACAAAGGATTAATTGAAGACTAAGGATTGGCTCAGGAGTTTTCTTCTTCTTCTTATTTTCAATTTGTAATTCTTTAAGGATGTTTTACAAATGATTATTGGTTTTTATTTTCGTTATGAACTAATTCTTTAATTAAGATTTCAATTGAACCTTTATGGCTATAATTTAGTTATTCAGTTTATTCTAATTATTTATGTTGAAGTGAATTGTTTATCATGCCTTGCATCTATTGATTAATTATTTGGCCTATAATTACCTTGTTACTCTAGAAGGAATTGAAAGAGGAATTCTAGGGTTAGAACTGGGCTTGATAACGTGTGACTTATTTATTTGTATAGTGAATAATTAGGTTTTTGAATTGAATGGAAATATCTGTTCACCGCATGTAACACATAAGGAATTGGGATTGAAAGAATTTAATTCACTTTTTTTGCATAGGAATATAGCAAGATTAATCTGGATTAAATAGAAGTCAAATGATTACTTGGAAAAGGACTTTTGATAATTGAGAATTCCTGTTAACAATTCAGTAGACACAATAATTGGGATAATTGGATAATTAAGCTATAATTCATACTTGGGGATATTGAAGTCTTAATCTTTATTTATCGGAAATCATTCATTTAAATCTTAGTTTATTTATTTGCTTATTTTAGAGTAATATCTTTAATTGTTTAATTTAGTTTCAAAATTGCAGAAAATCATAATTTGTCATTGTTTAAATAAAATTTGGTTGATATAGTACTAGTAGTTGGAATTGTTAATTAGAATTCCCTGTGGGATCGACACTCTATTTTATCACTTTATTACTTGTTGACCATGTATACTTGCACGTTTGCTTTGATTGTGAAATCAATCAACACAACCAAATGTCAGAAGCCACAGATCATTCTCTGATAATGTTCTTTGGTGTTTTATGTTTTTAAAGTTGTAGTATGCCATGAGTACTTTATTCTGGAACTAGAATTGCAGTCGTTGAACGTCTAGATTTCAAGTTATAATCGGTCAAAGTCGGTTGACCGACCATGACCGAGTACAATTTGGGTAACCCAGAAATGCTAAACCAGCGTCTGACAAGTTTTTATAACGCCTTGATCTGTCAGTGTTTAAGCTATTTGTTGATGTTGTTGTAATCAGTTGGTAGTCTGTCATGTGTACTTTATATTTGTGGTCTTAAATCGTGTAAGCTATCAACAGATCGAATGTAGCAAGTGGTCAAAGTAGCATACTTGACCATGATAGCTGTTTTCTGGAATTTCCAGAAAACCGGATGAACAACCCTCTGACAGGGTTTGACCGAGTCATAGCTTGAGGATCTGTTGTTTCAAAACTGTTTTGTTGTTATAGTAATGTTCCTTGTCATGTATACTATAGATTTGAACCATTAGATCACATAAATCATGATTGAAACCTAGATTAAATGGAGCATGAAAGTGACTAGTCGACTACCTGGGTTTCTGGAAAACCCAGGAATGCTTTGGCAGCATATTTGCAAGCCCAAATCTCCTTGTGTGTTTGTTGTTTGACCTAGATATTGGTTGCTAGTTGTAGTGTTGTATAATGACTACAAGATTGATGCTTAAGATTGCCCAGAAAATTTTTAATGGGTGATTTAAAGCCGGTCAAACCATGACCTTGAACTCGGGTCTGACAGTGTTCTTGAGCTCAAGAACACTTAAGACGACAGAAAGTGTCGCTGAAGGGTTTTAGCGACGGTTTTAATTATTTCTATTTTTTGATTTTCGGAAAATTATTTAAAAATAGAAATAAATTATAAAAATTACCAAAAATGGTTTTAAAAATTATTTTAAATTATGAAAAATAATTTGTGATTAATTGGGATATTTTTCATTAATAATTATAATTATTTGAATATTAATATTTAATTTATTTAATTAGTGTATTAAATAAATTAGAGAAAAATTATTTATTATTATGAAAAATTATTTTAAATAAGAATAAAGTATTAAAAAATATTTTGAGTTATAAAATATAACTTTTAATATTTTTAGAAAATTTTTATTAATAATTTAATATTAATGATATTAGATTTATTTAATTATTTTATTAAATAAATAATTTAAAAATTATTTTATTGATTTAAAAATTATTTTAAATGAGAATAAAGTGCTAGAAAATATTTTGAATTATAAAATATAATTTTCAATATTTTTGGAGAATTCTCATTAATAAATTAATATTAATGATATTAGATTTATTTAATTATTAAATTAAATGAATAATAGAAAAATGGTTTTATTGATTTAAAAATCATTTAAAAATGAGAAAAATGATTTAAAAATATTTTAAGTTATAATAAATGACTTTTAATATTTTGATAATAATTTCATTAATATTTAAATATTAATGGTGATGATTTAAAAATAATTTTTATTATTTTAAAAATCATTTAAGTAGAATATTAATGATTTAAAAATATTTTATGTTATTAATGATAACTTTAATATTTTGACAAGTATGTTATTAATATTTTTATATTATTAAATATTAATGATAATAAGTTTGTTTGATAATTAAATCATTTAAAAATGATTCCGATGTTTGAAAAATTATTATAAATTATAATAATTACTAGAAAATTTTTAAAAGCTTTCGAAAAATATTATAAACGATATTTGATTTTTTTAAAATAATATTGAAGCTTAGAGACCAAGTTAAATTGACAATAAAGGTGTAAATTGTCGGATAGGGTGACCAGAACACCGAGAATAGATCGAAATCCAACCAGACTGAACTAGTTAGACTTGTTAAGTGTTTATATAGGTTATAAACACTGATGTTGCTATGTGGTAATGTGTCTAGGAGAAACATTGACTGTGAATTACAGTGTTATGTGTTATAAAATATTGTGCTAATTATGAGACCAATATTGTGATTATAGGTCTTACAAACGCAGATAAGTATATTGTCTAGTAGTAATCAACGCAGAAGGCAAGTTTTCTAACTCAACCCTGAGTTATATTTGTTCAATTATATTGGTGGTTAATTATTGTTAATTACACCACATCCAATAATTTATTGTTGATTAATCGCAGTTAGTGCATATTTATTAATTCAAATTGAATTAGTGAATTCTGAGAATATAATTAGAGAATAACTATTGTTGGATACTTACATCCGTAAAAGCTAGTATTGACAGTATAGATAATTCCTGTTTATTGTCAAATTGTGTTGAGATATATCTGAGCTAATTATTCTAGTTAGACGAACAATTGTTAGAACTTGATAGGTTCGAGAAGATAATTCAATTATTATTGACAGATCGATGCCTATTATTTCGGCTAGATAGAGAAGTGACTAATTGTTGAAATCATAATATTTCGTTGTTAAATCAGAATCTTGAATCTGAGACTGAGAAGAACAACCTTTTATATAAAGGGAACATTTTATTGGTCGTATATTCGGCCTTTGCGCGTGATTAAGTATTATGCATAATATAGGGTACAAGGAGTTGGCCACTCTAAGTACTTGCAGAGGGGTTTAATTTAATCTTTATGGTTATCTGATACACCTGGGTATATCAAAGTCAAAATCTTTGATAGTTACTCGAGAAGAGAAGTTCAAGATCTAATGGATCGCTCAGAATAAATCTGGAAAATATTCCACTTTGTTAAATTGATTCTTGATTTTTCAATAGAATATCGTTGAAACTTTGAAAGCGTTATATTCTTTAATTATCAAATTATAGTGTTGCATAGATTGCGAGAAAACTTGTTATTGATTAACGAATTGTTCAGCTATTTCAATGTTCCCCGAACTTTGGTATTATTCTATCAAATTAGATAGTCTGTACTTATTGATTCTTATACATTTATTGTACGTCTTAACTTGCGGGGCAAACTTGTTGCTCACCCTTGCTAAATAAAATATTTTAGCTAGGGAAGAAGAGGCCAGCGGGTCCAAGAAGAACAAAGGCAAAGGCAAAATGCTAGAATAATTATAATGAACTTATTATTATGTTATATTTGTAAACCTTTTTTGTATAATTAAAGGGTAAGTTTGTAATGTTAAGGTTAGAGAACCTGGGACTATTGTATTAACAATCTCTGTTAATGACTTATGTATTACTATTTCTATATGAATGAGTAGTTAGATGTTATTATATTGTGGATCGTGAGCACCAAACTCGGGGGTCAGGTAACCCAGATTTGGGGGTGTGACATGGAAGACCTGAACCATATTATTAAGTTAGAACCAGACGAAATAGCGGAAGATTTAACGTATGAAGAGGTACCTATTAAAATCTTGGATAAGAAGGAACATATTCTACGCTACAAGGTTATACCTCAAGTCAATATTTTGTGGAGAAACCACGATGTTGAGAAAATGACCTGGGAGCTAGAATCTGATATGAAATCAAGGTATCCTTACCTCTTCGTCATACCAGGTATGTACCCAAATTTCGAGGATGAAATTTCATAAGGGGAGGTTGTAAGACCCCAGCTTTCATAAATAAAGATTAAATTTTTTCTCGATATATATTTTGAATATTATGGTGTGGATTAATATAATGTTATTATTGTGGGTAAAATTTATAAATTTTGCAAAGCAAGCAAGTTGTTATATAATATTCGATTAGTCGAAGAATATTCGTTTTAACAGAGAATATTTGTACGACGACACAATCAGTGGTGGACCCCACAACGTAATTATTGTCGAAATTAGAAAACGACAGAAATATCTTTTTATGAAAATAACGGCGAAAGTTTTACTGTTAACTGTTGAAATACCCGGTGATAAAAGTACAGTAATACGCGTGGTTGGATAGTAGCACACGGTATTATTTATTGATGCTTACGTGAGAAGTCACTCAGTTTTATTTAATTATTACTACAGTAATTGCTGCATAGTATCTCACGTTATTTTATTCAATTATTATCGATATTTTATATATTATTAAATCAATAATTGAGACGATACAATTATTCATATTATTATTTGCAATATTAACGATATCTAGAAAGTTTTGTCGAGGAGAGGTTTGGTCACCTAATTGTGCGCCAATAGAGAGAAATCCTTATTGAAAAGTCCCCTCTTTCCTGTGAATGATCTGGTTGTTAAATATTGCGAATAATAATAATGATGAATAAATGTTGTTAAAAATATTGAGGGAATTTTTTTATGAAGTATTTGTTGTAAATTTTGGCATATTATTTGGACTTCCCATTTACCCATTTTTCAAAATAATCGGTGGAAAGTTATTCAGTAGATATATATATATATATATATATATATATATATATATATATATATATATATATTATTTTATAATGGGTGTGGTGGGTGATGAATTTGGTGGGTGGATGTAAATTACGTATGGGGGAGGGAGTGTATATATTATTTATGTATAATGGAAGTTGACAAATTGGTGGTGGGATAATAGTGTTAATAGCTAGGAGAAGTATTATGTGTGGGAAAGGAAAAGGCATCACACGGGTGATGTCGTGTGATGTAGGATATATATATATATATATATATATATATATATATATATATATATATATATATATATATATAAAATTAAAATAAGTTTTATTTTTTATGAAAAATAGAATATATTATATTTTATTGAATATTATATTAATAATTTGAAAAAAAAGAGCTGGCGTCTGAGTTTTTTTTCGCCCGTGTCTATTTCGTCTGATATCCTACTGTTGGCCCGTGAATAAAATTTCTAAATAGTATTCTTTCCATTCTTCTATAAATATGATACTTAGCTAGAATTGAAAATCACACCAGAATCAGAGAATTCTTCTTTTATAATATTGAGCGTATTTCTTTAGAGTTTTAAGAAGCTTTGAGCGTAGAAAATAGTGAAAGTTTTCTTCAAGAATATTCCCGACCTACTAGTCGGAATACTCTTCTTTTTAAGGTAAGGGATATTAATTTCGTTCAGTATTCGTATAAAATAATGTTTTCTTTTATACTCTGTAATATGTAAGTAATATTATTTCGTTTCATATTTCGAATTCTATACTCATTTTGTTAAGTTTTGGCTTCTATACTCCATGAAATTAGTAGAATATCCTTGATATTTCCGCTTCATCCAGTATCTTTTCATGTAAATATTATTCTGAGCATTATTAATAAGTTTTAACATTTTTATGCCGAAGTACTATTCTTGAATTACTATTCACGGGATACTATTCACCCGGGATACTATTCATAACAAAAATAGATTTCTTTTCGGTCTAAATCATGTTTGATACAATATTATTCTTGAATTTTACTCCACAAAGCAGTATCATGTTGATAATTTTGACATTATTGAATTCTGGATAAATTAAATTATAAATCTTTAAAAATTTATCCTTTGCTTTCTTTTAATTGAATTCTTATATCATTGTCATCATCCACATGCTTATATTATGATGAAAGTCATCTGTGGCCCTAATGCATAGATGGACTTGATATGATTATGACCAAAGATTATTCGGTATAATCATGACCGTAATGTTATAAATGATGTGGTAAAAGTCTCATTGGCCCGTAGTGCATTGATGGACAATTGTTGGTATGATCATGACCATTGATGAAAATACGAATGTGCTTGGCTCGTAGTGCATGGATAATTTGTGGTCGTGATACTAATGAATATCCTTGGCCGTTGTGCAGGGATGATTCGATGATGTGGATTATTTATTATGCTGAGTCTCAGCGATAAAATTGATGATAAACTTTTTAAATCATAGAAGATAGTAGATATCATGCTCTACTTGACTCTTCTAATGGATTGCTTGTTCCGCTGCAGTTAAACTTGATGTTTATTATATTTTATCAGTTTAACAATGTTGAAGGCTAACGATAATTTATTCTGCATTATCTTAGTCATAATATTTTTTACTGGGCTAGTTGAGCTCACCCTTTGTTTTCATTGTTCTCTTTAGAAAATGAGAATATAGCTGAGACTAGTCGGGGAACGGAGTGACGGTCCAGATGTTTGCATTAGTAGTCCTCACTATTCAGTGAAATAGTGTGATAATAAATGTAATGAGGACTCCATTTGAGTTTGAATACTGTCTAGAAGACAATATTTGTATTAAAACTCATAGTTTATGTTTTGGTCGTATTCTACACGACACTTAACAGTTGTATAAATTAAGTTTGTATTTGAATTATGTACCATGTATTTGGCGACCCAAGATGGGTGATGTATACCTACTTTGGGGGCGTCACAGCTGCAAGTGGCTAACCTAAATCTACCTCTGTTTCTCGAGAGGAGTTCGAGGGACTAAGAAACCAGATAGCCGAATTAGCTATATTTTTAAAAGAACAGAACAAAAAGACTCAGGGTCAACAAATACGCATTCAAATAGAAACCTCTGCACAAGGAGGAAGCTAAGGTACTACCAAGAAAGAAAAGGAGGTACAAATATTTGAACCTCAAATCCATGAAAAATCCAACAAAACCCCTAAAATCACCAATCTTAAAAAAGATCGAGAAACTGGTGATATTCGGAAGAAAGTTCAGTAAATGGAAGAAACCATTTGGTCAATCAAAGGGATTGGAGCGTATGGGAGTGTGACTTACTTAGACCTCTATATCTTTCCGCTATCCAAACACGTTTGAAACCCCAGATTTTGAGAAATATGACAGATTAGAAGATCCTTACACTCATTTAAAAGTGTTCATTGGAGAACTCGAATCTTATGCCAAAGATGAGAAACTAAGGATGCAGTTGTTTCAGAAGAGTTTGACTAGAGAGGCCAGAGCCTGGTACGCCAGACTTGACAATTCCAAAATTCATAGCTCAGAAGAACTAGCCCATGCTTTTTTAAACCAATACAGTTTCCAATCACAAATGGCTCAAGATAGATACCAGATTACCAAGGTTAAGAAGTGAAACAATGAATCTTTCTGTGAATATGCCCAAAGGTGGAGACGTCTGGCTGCTCAAGTCAGTCCGTTAATGATAGAAACTGAGATGGTAATGACCTTCATCGACATACAAGAAGCTCTGTTCTATGACAAAATCTTGGCGGGCATCGGAAAACCATTCTCAGAAAACCATTCTCAGAAATGATTAAACATGGAGAAATGGCTGAAATGGGTTTGAAGTCTGAAAAGATTAAAGACCATACTGCTTTTGAAGCCATAGCTGAGCACATTCAAGCTGGAAATTATGGGAATAACCCTCGGAGGGTTCACAAAAAGAAAGAAGAGGATGTATCCTTGGTACTGCAAGGACAAACTCAGAGAGGCAATCAAAACTTGCCCATTCTAAGGAAAAATTATCCCCCCTTTTCAAGCATCTGCACAATCCTCAAATTCTCTATTGCAAAAAGTTGGAGATGTCAGACGTCGAAGAGTGTTCACACCCTTAGGGGATTCATTGGAAAATATACTAAAGCTTCTGACAGTACAAAAGAAGATTGTCCAACTCCTTCCCCTAGCTAATCCAAGTGGAAGGAGTTTTGACTCAAGTAAGAAATGTGCTTATCATTCTGAAGCTCCGGGCCATGATACCCAAGATTGTTGGTCTGTAAATGACAAAATCCAAGATTTGATACACAGTGGGGAGATTATGGTGACAACACAAGAACAACCACATGTTCAAGATAATCCTCTACCTCAACACAATAAAGAGGGCATCAATATGATCAGTATGGGAAGTGGAGAAGGTTCCAAATAACTCCAGTATATAGGGGACTGCTCTTAAGTAAACAAGGATAGCTCTGGCAGCTTGGATTATTCGAAAAGTTAGTTTCTGATATAACAAGAAATAAATTCTATCAAAGAACAAATTGGTCAACTGGCGGAACTAATGGTGCATCAGCACCAAATAACTCTACAGCTGATCAATCAAGGGCAAATAAATCTCCTCTCCATCATAACAAGGGATCAACAACGATTCCAAGAGAATGAAACTTAGGAAGAAAACCTTGAAAGGCAAGCAAGATCCCAGGCTCGTCGAGAGTATGTAGATAAGAGAAAATTCACTCCTTTGGGTCAATTGATGGAGGAGATCTTATAGATGTTGATTAATAAAAGGAAGATCACAGAATTGGTTCCTCCATTCAATCCCCGTACCAAGAGATTTGATGCTACCAGGACATGCCAATATCACTCCAACACTCCTGGCCATACTACAGAAAGTTGTTGGGCACTCCGTCACCTGATCCAGAATATGATTGACTGTGGTGACCTGTAAATGGTAAATAGTGGTAAAACCCTGCCTAAAGAAGAGGAGATATTTCCCCTTGGAACACATAGATGGATGAAAGTTATAGCAGTCATATCCTCTGAAGGAGACTTGTCTGCAACACCGCTTACTATCTAAGGAATGAAGGTTAAAGGAGTAAAGAACCCTTTGAAAGTGGTTGCTCCCGAGCCTCTGATATTACCATTGAGATAGCAGTATCCTATAATCAGCTTAAAAAGAGTCCCCTAGAACTATGGGAAAGTTAAGTGATCAACTTCAAATCAAACTGCTGCTATATTGAAGCAAACCTCACTGTATCTACTTCAGCTAATAATGAAGCCAGTAATTAAATCCATGGGAAGAGTGCGTAAGGAGAAAATTGAAGAATTCCTCAAGAAGATGGGACATAATGAAGCCAAAGTGGTGCAAAGATTGAAAGAAGCACCCCGACAGATATCCATTATGGATTTGGTTTCATTTTTGGAAGATCTTCACAAGGTCTTAGTGAAAGTACTAGAAGAAGCTCACCTGCCGAAGACGATAGATATCGAGAAGTTTCATCACTTGATAGATCACATTTTCAACTGTAACGTGATATCTTTCACCGATGATGACATACCATCAGAAGGGATAGGTCATTGTAAGTCATTACAGATAGCAATGATGTCCTCAAGATATGTAGTAGGAGGTGCGTTGATAGATGGAGGATCATCCTTGAACATTTGTCCCTATGCCGCATTGGAAAGAATAAAGATCAATCCAAATCAAATCCGGACTAGTCATGTAGTTATAAGGGCCTTTAATGGATCTCGGCGAGAGGCTGTAGGAGAAATCAAACTTCCATTAGAGATTGGTCCCCATACTTTCTACGTATCCTTCCAAGTGCTAAACATTTCTATTGGATATAATTTATTGTTGGGAAGACCATGGATCCATATGGCAGAAGCAGTTCCGTCCACCCTTCATCAACAAGTTAAGTATATTATTAATGGTAATCTGGTAACTATCAATACTGAACCAGATTATCCTATTGTCGATGTCGGGATTTTTTGATGTCCCTTTCCGTTACTTGTTCTTTGGTGTTCTCATTTTTATGTGAGATTTATGTGAAAAAATAAGTGAAAAAGGTCCGACATGTATAATGTCAACGATTGGACTATAAGAGTCGCCAGTTGGTTTTTTAAATGGTTGTACCAACACAATCGAGAAAAGGTTTACACATTGACCCAGTGATGTGACACTGCTAAAAGGGTCGGTGAAACCGAGATTCAATTAGGGTCCGGGGACTTAATTATGCGGAGGGAAGGTGTTAGGCACCCCCCAACATCCGTGTTACCACGGTGACCGCCTCTTTCCAAGAAACTATTATCTGAATGTGTGTGTGTGTGGGTCAATGTGCTGTTATTTGGAAGTGGTACGAGGTCTCGTTCGCACCTATATACGCAAGGTTTGAATTTATGTAAAAATTCAATTTTAGCAAGATATGACAATGATGTTTTATAAAAGAGGTTTTTCAAACCCTGACCCTCAATAGTAATTGAGGCCTTTTGCACTCCCATTTTATTAAATGCGCGGCTTGGTTGATTTTATTTGACGGCTGCGAAGCATCCGTATTAAAATAATGTACAAAATAATGCCGACTTCCTCGTGGGTATGGAAACCATATGAGGAAATTTAGACACCGCAGAATAATTTACAAGCTGCTTACAGCTAAAAATGTCCATCACGGGAACCAAATCTAGATCTAATGAGATGAATCTGTGATCACATGATTTCTAGGCTCACATGATACCACAATTTGTATGAAAGCAGTAAGCAGATATATATATAAAAGCTGTAAATATATATATACAGACATGATCACCAACCGCGAAGAACCTCCATGGGGGATCAGAAATATAAATAAAGCTGTTAAAAGCTATCAACCGCCACGGAGGAAACTTTAGGCGGGACAAAACGTAGATAAAGCTGTAAAAACGGTCAACCACCACGAAGTAAACTCCAGGTGAGACGAAATGTAAATATATATATATATAAGCATGTAAACGCACCGGATATAAAATCCAGGCTCACCGAACAGAGTTCGATAGCAATTCATATATATAAGTATATATATATAAAAGCGAGTAAACGCACCGGATATAAAATCCAGGCTCATCGAACGGAGTTCGACCACATTTTATATATATAAGTATATATATATATAAGAAAACAATTAAACGCACCAAACCGAAGTTTAGGCTCATCGAACAAAGTCCAACAAATAGTTAATATATATAAGTATATATATATTAAAGCAATAAACGCACCAGACCGAGGTCTAGGCTCAATCGAACAAAGTCCGATACACAATTCATAAATATAAAAATATATATATAGAAAAGCAAATAAACGCTCCAGACCGAAGTCTAGGCTCAACCGAGGCATAACTCGGTAATGTTAGTCAATATATATATATATATATATATATATATATATATATATATATATATATATATATATATAGAGACTGAAATGAAACCACGGACCGAAGTCCGGGCAAAAGCAAGCAACACGACTCTCAACGTGTAGAATGGTGTGTGCAAAGATGAAGAGAAAGACTCTAAAGTGTGTGAGAAGGCTTACAGGCCTCGGGGTTATCTCCGAGGTTGGATTTGGTTACTCCCAGATTACGATCCGGGGTTTGATGATGAACTTTTGGTATTATTCGATATGGATTTGGATTGTCTTTCAGGGTTCTCTCTTAAAAGACGAATCTGTCCTCCTGTAATGTTAGTAACAGTAGAAGAAAATTTCGAGTGTCTACACCTATCCAAAGTGATATGCCTGTGATCAATCTCGATGAGGGAGTTGAGCATGTCAGTTTTTAAGCCCTTGAGGTGAGCAACACTCAGTATCAACCTATTAGGGCCCTAGTTTTAAAGCCTAGAGTTTCCACCGAAGTAATGTCGGCTACTCAAGAAATGATATCCTTGGGTTTCTGGTCTGGACAAGGGATAGGGAAAAGTCATTAAGGAATCAGAAGTCCCGTTCAAATTCCTAGTCAGACAGGGAAGGATGGATTAGGTTATTCCTCTAGATCAGACAACCAGAACCCGCACAAGCATCCACCGGTTCCTTCCTCTACTAGTCTACTACCAAACCTTATGGATGAAGGATTCGTGAAACCAACAAGAAAAATCCATGTGGCTGTATCAGGAATGCTAATTCCTAAGGTTAATTCGGCCAGTGAAAAGGAAATCTAGACTCATGTTCAAGAAAATAAGGAAATGAATGAAAGGTTCTTGTAAGAAGTGCAAGACTGATTTGCAAAGATGTATTTTTTGGCACATACTGAGGGTATGAATGAGGATATCCCAGATGATGACTATTTAGAAGATCAAATCCTGATCTCTTATAAATAGGGCTAAGGAGAACCGATCAAAGAAAAGTACTGGCCCTGATATGAATTCAGTCACGGTCATCATCAAAGAGAAGGAGGACATCAACTATCCCTTCATCACAGCTGTCAACAAAGACTTGATCCTGGACAATTGGAGCAGCACTCCTTGCATCTGCTGAATAGGGTAAAAAGGGCAGAAAATCCATCTGCCTTGAAGTGTGGATATTATATACTGCTTACTTTTGTTGCAAAGTACTAGCAGTTACTTTTGTCATGCTTTTGCTAATGCTCTGTATGATTAAACAATCTCATATATTAAGTAAAAGCATTTTGTTTTCAGTACTCTAAAATTGGATTTGTTTAGCCTTGCTGATGAAATGCCAAATCTCCACAATGACTACAACTTTGATGTAGAGTTAGACTTTGACTTGATGAGGATTGATCAAGAGGACATAGAGGACTATGAGGTATCTGAGGAGATCAAAGAATGGGTCGAGGACAAACCCAAAACAAACCTTGATCAAACCATATTTGTCAATATCGAAACCTTAGAAAACCCTAAAGAAATCCAGATAGGCATGGACCTTACCCCAAACTAAAGAAAAGACCTGATTGCTCTACTAACTCAGTTTCAGGATGTATTTGCATGGTCACGTGAGGACATAATTGGTTTGTCTACTGATATTATCATTCAATGGTTGGCCATTAAAGAAGGATTCAAACCAGTCAAACAGAAGCTTAGGCGACTAAAACCTAGGTGGAGTCTAAAAGTCAAAGAGGAAATTGTTAAACAATTCAAAGCCAGCATCATCATGGTATCAACCTACCCTGAGTGGATGTACAATATAGTTCCTGTGCCCAATCCCGGAGGAAAGGTACGAGTATGCGTGGATTACCGAGATTTGAACAAAGCTTGTCTCAAGGATAACTTTCCAGTACCTTTTATCCACATACTAATAGACAACACAACGCAATATGACTTGTATTCTTTTGTTGACTGCTTTGCTGGGTATCATTAGATCATGGTTGTTGAAGAGGACATGGAGAAAACAACTTTCATTACCCGATGGGGAAACTTTTGTTACAGATGTTTATCTTTCGGCCTTATTAATGCCGGTGTCACCTATCAGTGAGCCATGATGGTCATTTTTCATGACATGATGCACAAAAAGATAGAGGTCTACGTGGATGATATCATCATATAATTTCAGAAGGAAGATGACCATATCTACCATCTCAAAAAGCTTTTTAACCGATTATAAAAATACAACTTAAAGCTGAATCTGACCAAATGTGCCTTCAGTGTCAAATCAGGCAAGTTGCTAGAATTTCTAATAAACAACAGAGGCATTGAATTGGATCCCGCCAAAATTAAAGAAATTACCGAGATGCCCATGCCCCGAACAGAGAAGGAAATACGAGGATTTTTGTGGAGAATTAATTTTATAGGCAGATTCATATCTCAAGTCACAGCAACATGTGATCCCATCTTTAAGCTGTTTAGGAAAAATTCCTCCATTAAAGTGGAATGAAGGGTGTCAAAAAGCTTTCCTTTCCATCAAGAAGTAGTTGATTAAAGCCCCTGCCTTGGTACCTCCAAGGGATAATGTTCCCATGATTATGTACCTGTTAGTCAATTACAATGCTATGGGCTGCATGGTGGGGCAAAAAGACTATAGAGGCAAGGACAAAGCTATTTATTACCTCAGCAAGAGATTCAGTAGTGGCGATCAGAAGTACACTTTGATTAAAAAGACATGTTGTGCGTTAACATGGGCCGCCATGATAACGTTATCTTCATGGGCACACAACCTATCTCATATCTCGCATGGATCCACTGAAGTATGTATTCAATATTCAATAAACCCATGTTGAATTGCCCATTTTCCAAATGATAGTTGATCCTCCAACAGTTTGATATCATCTATGTGACTCAAAAGTCTATCAAAGGCCAAGGAATTGCGGATCAATTGGCCGAAGCACCATCAGGGAATTTCGAATCCTTGGAAACGTATTTCTTGGATGATGGAATAATGACAATTCAATAGATCCATCGAGAAAATACAGTTCGATCTTGGAAATTATATTTTGATGGAAAATACAGTTCGATCTTGGAAATTATATTTTGATGGAACCATAAATATGGAAGGTGCCGGAGTAGTGGTAGTTCTCGTATCTCTTACAGGAGAACAATATCTTATGGCCATCAAGCTATAGTTTGTCAACACCAACAACACAGCTGAGTATGAAGGCTGTATAATGGGATTGAAACTGGCCCAATCCATGGATATCAAAGGATTTTTGGTCTTTAGGGATTTTGAGTTGGTTATCAAACAAACCACTGGGAGTATTATACCAAAGAATTGCATTTACTTCCATATCATTGGCAAGTTATCAAGATGGCTATGGAGATTGAGGAAATAACCTTCATCCATACCCCTCAAAGTAGGAATGACTTTGTTGATGCATTGACAACAATGGCATCATTGATCCACATATCTGACATGATGGGAATTTCAGATATCAAATTAGTAAGCCAAAAGGCACCAGCCTATGAAAATTATATTGAAGAACTATCAGATGAATTGCGTCCCATTAAACAACCCTGATATCATGACATTAAAGAATATCTTTGAGATGAATCTACACCCACTGGGGAAAGTCAAGCTGAAAGAAAGTGAATCCATAAAATGGTTTTGAAATTCTATTTGAACAGAGACGCACTTTACAAAATGGATGCTAGAATAGGTCTTTTAAGATGTTTGGACAAAGATCAAGCCTAAAGACTCATGGATGAAGTCCATGGTGGAGTATGTGGTCCACACATGAGCGGTCTTTTACTTGTCAAAAAGATATTAAGAACGGGACATTATTGGATTTCTCTCAAAGCCGACTGTGACGATCACGTCAGGAGATGCTATCAATGCCAAGTCCATGGAAATGCTATCCATGCTCCTCCAAATGAATTACATTGTATGAGCTCGCCGTGGCCCTTTTAATGTGGGGAATGGACGTGATTGGGCCAATAGAACCCAAAACCAACAATGGTCATCGATTCATCTTTACCATGATTGATTACTTCACCAATGGGTAGAAGCTACCTCTTTTCCCAAGGTCAGCGAAGAGGCAATCATTAGTTTCGTCAAAAACAATGTCATCTATCGATATAGACAACCGGAGGTGATTGTGTCAGATAATGCCAAAAATTTGAATAACCAGATGATGAAGGAATTATGCAGCAGATTCCACATCAAAAATCTTAACTTCGTCATCTATAGTCCGAAAATAAATGTTGCTATCAAAGTATCCAACAAGAACATAAAAAAGATAATGCAAAATAGGTCAACCAATTGTAGAAACTCAAAATTTTGCATTCCTGCTACGAACCTTGCAGGAGGGTAGAATCATCTTCAAGAGATAACCCTGGAAGTCAAATCAATTTTAACCCCGTAGACAACCCCAGGAAGTCTAGTTCTCAATCTTGGAGATAACCCCAAGAGACTCAGTTTAACCCTGGAGATAACCCCAGGAGATTCAGTTCCAACCTCAGAGATAACCCCGAGGGATGCAATTCAAGTTTCAAAGATAACCCCAGAAGAGTCAGTTTGAACTCTGGAGACAACCCCAGGATACTCAGTCCAACCCCGAAGATAACCCTGAGAGGTCAAGAACACCTCAGAGATAACCCTGAGGACATTCAGCATCCACAACAGCCCAATTTCAGATATAACCCTGAAAAACGACTGCTACATCTGTGCAAAGCTGGAGATAACCCCGGTGGGGGCAAAATCGTCAATTTTCCACCTTAACATCACATTCACGCCATCTCAAAACAATTCAATCCACACTCCATATCAAGGTGTTGATGAGTGGGATTTATACCTGTGAATCGGATACTTTATGGCTTAAATAGTTGCCTGATCTTCATAGATTTGATATAGTTTTATATGATTATAGTGTTATTATGCTTAACCAACATATTGCAGGGCTTTACAGGTGTTTTATAGCATTCAAGGGACAAAACAATCATCTTTCACATACTCGCGTAGCGGCGCCAAAGCCCAGCTTGAAGCTCGCGCCGTAGAGCCACCCCCTGGTCCTTGCTGACGTCACCTTCACGCCGCAGTGCCAGCGCAAGCTCCGATGTCTTCCTGCACATGTGGCACTGCAACGCCACCCATAGGTCTATTGCCCGCGCCACAGGGCGAGCTCTGATGCCCAAGCAAAGACGACTTGATTTTGACCTAACTTAAAAGAGGGACGGATATATAACACATGAGAGCCTCTGCATATGATATATATCTCATAACACATACCATATAATTAGATAGCTTAGCTTAGGATAGTTTCTTCTGTAATTTCTTTCTCTTTCTCTTAATTAATCTCTGTAAATATAGATTAGGTAGTTTAGGGAGAAGTCTGGATTTCCTTAGAGCATCAAGAGTAGTGAGCTACACGGATCGGAAAGCTTGAGAGGAGCAAAATGCTTGGAGACTGAAAGGCCTCGACAGAGTTTATTCTTATCCATTTATTTCCTCTAATTTTGTAATCTATAAATGTTATCTTTATTGCTACTTATATTTTGTTCGATAGCTATGAACTGAATATTGGCTCAAGGTTATAATGGAACCCTTTGTTATTTAAATTAACTGTCTTATCTCTTTGGTTGACACCATATGATTTGATTTAATATATTCATGCTTAATGATTCTCGCTAAGACATTAGTGATGATTTTGGTAATCTATATGATATCGACAGAAGGATTGTAGATTTTCACCTAAATATATTGGCATATAATTGTGGGTTTCGACTGCATAAGTTGTGCATAGAATAGACATATATTTGTGCGCCACGTGCAACCTATTTGAGAAATTATGCTTAAATCCTTGTTATGATTAATTCGCATAGACATGTGTAGGATTGTATCTAGCTTGGACGTTCTTTTCTATTCTATTCCCTATCAGGTGGATCTGGAATGGATATGTTTGTGCATACCTCGACAGAGGTGCATATGCACCTGTGTGCTCTCGGTAGACAAATTGTCGTGATCATTAAGACCAAAGAGAGAAGGGTAGCTAGTTTGATGAAGCATAACACGCCAGGTGTTCGACAGAATGCCTGTGCAGGGTGAAGTTGTGACCTTAGCTTGTAATTCCTTTGATTGCCATTCATTATCCATCTACTTGCTTTGATAATTAGTTATAACTAGATTAATCACACTTCTATTTATTGCTGTTCGAATAAGACTTTAGCGATACAAAGTCGGTACTTGGTAAATATTAGTCATAGTTCCTCGTGGGTACGACACTATACTTATCACTGTATTAGTTGTTAAACCGTGTATACTTACACGTGTTTAGTGATCGATTTTCTGATCAACAAGTTTTTGACGCCGTTGCCGGGGAACTAGTATTCTAATATTGTTCAATATTGATTTAAATCAATATAGTCTTAATTTGAACGTATATATATATATATATATATATATATATATATATATATATATATATATATATTTCTTTTATTTGTTTGATCTTCCTTTCTTTTTATTTTTGAGTTTAGAGGTTATGGAGGATCATTATTATCAATGGCCTTATGAGAGGACGACACAACCAAGCACGGAAGAAGGAATCGAGCAATTGTAAGTTCAAATTGCAAATGTCTTGAGATTTTCTGACAATCTTGACTGTCAGTTCACTCAGAATGCCTACCATCAGGAGCGAGCTGACAGTGAACCGATCTCCTATCATCCAAACTGTCAGGGTTATCCAAACTCTTGGGACTACAATTAAGAGCAATATCATGATCTGAATTACTCCTATTCGAATCAAGTTGAATATCAGTCTCCGCCGCAATATAAGTTGACGTCTCGACCCAATGAGAGCTTTCCTGAGTACTCAACACAAGAAGAAGAGAACAGGCCTGAAGAGCTTCTCACCAACTTTATTGAGAGAAATGAGGCTTCGATGGCAAGCCAAGAAGCCGCATTACAGAGCCTCGAAAGTTAATTGGGGCAACTCGTCATTGCCATTACAAATCCACCACCAAACTTTCTATCGGTTATAATTGAGTTTAACGATGAAAAAGTAGAGCAGTGCACGGTGGATACGCGAGGAGAAGGCGATGACTCTCACTAAGTTATTGAGGGAAATGTCAAGGTGCAAATTGACCAACCAGTGGAGGCTGATCTAGAAGAAGAGAGGATCAACAGTGGTTTTATTGTCAATAGTAATCAACAGTTAGAAACCACGTTCACAACTATGGAAACCATAGCTCAAATCCTGAGTGACTACTGCACAAAATAATACAACGGATAGACTTTGAAGACTTGAAGATCTGGTCATGGACCCATCTTCCCGAATTCGTATAACCTCTAATTCCATGTCATTGTGTAGCTCTCGACAACATCATTCTGAAAAGGTACAACACTCCTTTATCGAATGCCCGGATTGAAAGTTATGAAGGTTCTTACAGACAACGCGTAGCCCAAGTGCACGTACTTTAAGACGATAGCACCCGCATGGCCCAGGGCAGCCGCAGGTAGACCCGCGGTTGCCGCGGGTTGAACCGCGACCATCTGGTCTTTAAATATGAGATATTGGCAGCTCATTTAAAAAAAAAGAAAAAAACAGAGAAAACTCTGTCCATTTTAGCCTGTAACCCCTACTAGAGTGCTCTAAACTGAGTGATTCTTCTTTCTAAACACTTGTAAGCTCATGTCTTGTAACGTATTGAAGTTTAACCGGTGGAAATTGAGTTTTCAGGCATCAAAAGTTATCTGAATTCTTCTTGGCAGCCCACTGTAAGATATTCATTGTTGTCGGGAAATATTCGTTTGGTCGTGGAATATTCTTGCTGTCGTGAAATATTCGTACGACGGTGCAGCCTTTTGTGGGCCCCATAACTGAAAGCGATTGGATGAAGAAAATGACAAGTATAAGTTGTTTATAAATAACGGCGTAGTTTTTACCGTTAATACGGTTGGAATACCCGGCGGTTAAAACACATTAATACGCGTTGTTGCACAGTAGCACACGGTATTGTACCAATTATTGATTCTTACGTAAGAAGGCACTACTCAATAATTGTTACAGTAATTACTGTTCAGTATTGTATTTTATTGATTCAATAATTGCTGCGTTGATATTTTATATTACTGTTGTTTCAATAATTGTCACTACACAGTATTTTCCATTATTGAAGTAATAATTCATATTATCTGAATTATATTATTAGATAATATTATTGACAATGTCTAGAAAGTTCTGTCTAAGGAGAGGTTTGGTCACCTAATTGCGCGCTAGTAAGGAGAAATCCTTATTGGAAAGCCCCCTCTTTCCTGGGAATGGCCTGGTTGCCAGTACTGTGATTCTGTAATATTATTTGTGAATAATTAATTATTGATTTATATAATGAGGAAAAGATTGATTTTATGTGGATATAGATGGAGAAATTTTAAAGTGACAATTGTTAAAAAATTGATATTTTATCTTTTTTGATAAAATAATATTTTATTATATTATATAATAACGATGATATTTTTACAATGAATATAGGATATATGAGTATATGAGGAAGAAGAGTATTTTTGTTGCAAAAGTTGTTTAAAACATGTTAAACATGTTGGTGGACCTATTTCCTGACTGAAATTTGATTATAGCCTGTAAAATCGTCCGTATGTGGATTTCGGTCAATTTATGTTCGAAATTTAGAAAAACTTTCTTCTACAAAGTTGTAGAGAATTGAATTTCCTATAAAAAGTTGCGAGATTCGAATTTTCTGATAAAAGGTCTATTTATTATGAATTATTGAAGTTCTAAAATAATTGATTTTGGAAGTTTTAATTGTTTTAATTAACAAAAATATTTTTGTTGTTTTTATTTGAGTAGATGGCTGATGTTGGATTCAATGAGTGTGCGTAGGAAGTTGTGGAATAATAATAATATTATTATATTAAATTTTCTGCTTTGGTGTTCTAAGCATTTTTTTATAAGTAGGGTGCTTAGGTTAGAATTGAAAATCACACCAGAAACTAAAGATTTCTCTCTCTTTCTCTCTCGATATATTGAGCGTATTTTTGTGAGTATTTTAATACTTTGAGTGTTGCTATACGGTGCAAGTTCACTTCGACACTATACCCAGTATTCCAGCCAGAAGTATTAGTCTTTCGAGGTGAGGGATGTTATTTTCTTCGTAAATGATATTATTTCTTCAATATCATTATGCCGAAATATTGGTTGGAACTTTTTATCAAATTTAGAACTTTTTGCATGTCGAGGTTACTATTCATGAGTTACTATTCACGAGTACTATTCACGAAGCATGATGATTTTTTTACGAAATTTCTATCTTTTAGTGTCGGAGTTACTATTCACGTATACGATACTATTCACGTATACGACACTATTCACGAATACGACACTATTCACATAAAAAATAAATTTTCTTTTCTGTGTCCAAGATTTTCTGTTATGATTCCTATCTTTGATTGGATCTATCTTTTGATCATTCTTGAATTTTACACCACTCTGATTATTTATGAAGTATTTTTGAACTTGGATTGTTTAAAGTACGAATTCTTAATATTTGTTCTTTTATTTCACTGGATTCGTTTTCTTTAAAATATATTTTTCATTATCCTCAGTCCTAAATGATGATATTACTGAATATCTTTGGCCTGTAGTGCAAAGATGAACTGTTGATGAATATCTTTGGCCCGTAGTGTAAAGATGAACAGGTGTTGAGATGAACATGACCGACTGATTAATATATTTGGCCTGTAGTGCAAAGATGACTATTTGATTCAAGATGTATATTGATTGATGTTATAGGAATAAAATATCGATGATGGACTTTTAAATTCATAGATGATAGTAGATTTCATTCTCTACTTAACTCTTCTAATGAATTATTGTTTCCGCTGCAGTTGTTGATCTAAAACTTGTTGTCTATTGTATTCTATCAGATTTTTCCCTGTTGAGGACTAACGATAATTTGTTCTATATTATCTTAGTCATAATATTCTTTACTGGGCTAGTTGAGCTCACCCTTTTCCTTTTTGTTCCATTTTTCTTCTCAGGAGGCGAGAATGTAGCGGGTACTAGTCGGGGTATGGAATGATGGTTCAAGATAGTTATTTTAGTAGTCTTCACTATTTTGTAAAATAGTGTATCAATAATTGTAATGAGGACTCCATTTGAGTTTGAATACTGTCTAGATGACAATATTTTTATTTAAACTCACAGTATATGTGTTGTCGTATTTTGCACGACAATTGTAATAATAAAGTTGTAGTTATTTCTGTACCATGTATTTGGCGACTCAGAATGGGTTGGGTGGAATGAACCTATTTTGGGGGCGTCACACCCATTGTAAGATTTTTTTTTAGATTTTTAAGCTTTTTACTACTTCTATATATATATATATATATATATATATATATATATATATCTACTAACATTGAGAGTCGCATTGAGAAGGTGTGCCCAGATCGTCGATCCGTGGCTTTTTACTGCTTATATATATATATATATATATATATATATATATATATATATATATATATATATATATAGTTGTAAACGCACCAGATATTATATCCAGGCTCAATCGAATACGAGTTCGATGATATATATATATATCTGGTGCGTTTACAACTTATATATATATATATATATATATATATATATATATATATATATACATTCCTGTCTGGCCTGGAGTTTACTTCGTGGCCTATTACTGCTTATATATATATACTTATATATATATTTACCGCTTTTATATAAATATCTGCTTTAACTGCTTTCATAATGTAGATATTTAATCTTTCAGCTTACGGGCTAGATTTGACTAAATCAGGTTATTTCTAACTTTAACCGGTTCAAAGTGACTAAACTAGAACCGTTGAAGCTAGAATGGTTTAGATTTATTCAAATCTAGTTCTTTTTCTAGCTTTTGTACAGATCACTCTTTCATGTGAACCTAAGAATCATGTGATCACAGATTCAGCTTCTGAATCTAGATTCGGTTCCCGTGATGGACATTTTGCAGCTGCAGCCATCTTGTAAATTATCTACGGTGTCTGGATATCCTTAGATGGCTCTCATACCCACAAGGAGTTCGACACTGCTATGTATCTTATTTTCTCGAAGATGCCTCGCATCTCGAAAATAAAAGCAATCAAGCCGAACACATAATAAAATGGAAGTATCAAAGGCCTTAATTACTATTGAGCATAAGGGTTTGAAAACCTGTTTTCCAAAACTTCATTGCTATATCTTGTTAAAATTAAACTTTTATATTAAAGTCAAACCCTTTGTATATAGGTGCAAACGAGGCATAACACTACTTCCAGACAATTGCACATAGACCTAACTCTTACACACACACACACATACACTGATAAAAGTTTTAATGAAAAGTGGCGGTAACAGTATTATCACAGAAGTTGGGGGGTGCCTAACACCTTTCCTTTCGCTTAATCAAGCCCCGGACCCTATTGAATCTCAGTTTCCCAGACCAGTTAAACAATGTCAAATCATTGGGTCTTTGTGCAAACCTTTTCTTAGTTGAGTTGGTGCAACCATTTAAAAATACCAACTGGCGACTCTAACAGTCAAATCGTCGATATATACATGTCAGACCTTTTCAAGCAAATCTTACCTAAAATGAGAACACCAAAAGATAAGAACAGAAAGGGACAAATAAAAATCCTAACGTCGACAGGTGGCAACTCTGCTGGGGACTCCAGTAAGAGGGCTTAAGCCGCTATTCAAGCTTTTTCAAAAACTTTTATCTGCTTATATGTGAATATTGCATTTACGTTGAATGGATGTACACTAATGCTTTATTTAATGCATTTTAGTGCTTCGCACCATATCTGCCTGTGATATTAGTGCTTCACACATGTTATCATTTTCAAACAGTGAGATGCGATGTATGTGAATGTATGTTGTGTGATCCCTCCACCAGGAGGCTAACCCATCGGTGTTTGAGTACTGGACTCAAGGGAGACTAATTCAGCGAGGCTCAAGAAAGGCACCACCTAGATTCGCTCTAGTTGAAAGATCAGATTAACTTCCCATCTAGTAAATTGCGATGATCTGGGAACCTTCATGTCAAAAAGTCGCGAGAGTAGCCTTAGATAGGTCTGCCTCTGATAAACCAAACGCGGATGGAAGTTTATGTGACAACCCCAAAATAGGTTCATTCCATCCAACCTATTCCGAGTCGCCAAATACATGGTACAGAAAACAACTACAACTTTATTACAACAATTGTCGTGCAAAATACAACAACACATATGCTGTGAGTTTGGATACAAATATATACCAAATGTGACTCATGTTCCAATCGCGGACAGCACCTCACAATGATATCTTACATAAAGGTATAGTCAAAGACTGTTTTAGAAATTAGAATCTTTGGGAAGTGCTCAAGGAAACCTTGGTACATGGGAGGCCATGCATCTAGGTTATGATAGATATCATATGGCCACAGAATTATCCTTGGTTGAGCCAATAGACCCCAAAGAAAAACAAGAAGATTACTATCATATTCTTCCCAATGGTGAGTCTTCTCTTGACTTATCATTATCTCCACTGTCTCTAATTGAGAATTATACTTCAAACAACACCAAGATTATATAGGTAGTGCTCGTAAATATACTCAGCTAGTGGATGAGCACATCCCTGTCTTATGATGATACGAGGTTGTATGTCATTAGACATCTTGTATGATAATGACAAAACACCCTTACAACGCTGGGTTCGCCTCACCCTCAACAGCTATAGACCACCGTTCTATTTCCCTATTATCCCCCACTCGACCCAGCTACACTTTTATTACCTGAAAGGAATTGTGAAACAAAAGGGTGAGCACAACTAGCCCAGTAAAGAGTATCATGACTAAAGATAATTAAATTATCAATAGCCTTCATCAGTAATAAATCAGAGATTTAGAACATATGGTAGACGATAAAACTTCTCAACCATAGTTGCAGCGGAATGAGCAATCCATTAGAAGAGTCAAATAGACCATAAAGTCTATTATCTTCTCCACATTAAAAGTCCACCAATAATGTTTTATCCCTGTAACATTAATCAACAGTTCCTTTTCACAATTATATGAATAACTCATAATCATAATTGTAATTCTAAATTCCTTTTCGCATCCAGGACGAAGATAATTTTCCTCGCATGTCTTTACCTGAAACATCAAAGATTATGGTTATACCAAATCACAGTTCCTGTTTATAATCATACTAACAATTTCATCTTTGCACTACGACCAAAGATATTCATCAACAGACCATCTTTGCACTACAGGCCAAAGATATTCAACAACAGGTCATCTTTGCACTATGGGCCAAAGATATTCATCAATAATTCATCTTTGCACTACAGGCCAAAGATATTCCTCAACAGTTCATATTTACACTACAGGCCAAATATATTCATCAACAGTTCATATTTGCACTACAGGCCAAATATATTAATATCTCAAAGAAATATATAATCATTTAAAAATTTATATAAACAATAATTATAACCACGTTGATCAATTCACATTTGCACTTAAGCTAAAGATATTCAATTATAAATTCCATGGTCATGATCATACCAGTCAACCATTTAACTTTGCACTACTGGCCAAAGAGAACCCATAGTCATGATCATACCAAAAATCTACCAATCTTTACGCTCAAGTCAAAGAGAAATATCATCATTAGGGTTATAAAAATGTTATATATGATAATAAAATCAATATAATCAACATATAGATTTAATCTCAAGAGTAATATTCATAACTCAACTATAATTTGGTCAGAAAAAGAAACCAATTTTGTCATGAATAGTAACTCATAAATAGTAACTCGAAAATAGTAACTCATGAATAGTAAACCCGACACAAAAAGGTAGAAATTCCACAATAAAATTGATACCAATATTTCGGTATAATGATATTGAAAGAATAACATTTCTTAAATTTATAAACAATTTATTTTAATTGTTTACACTTTACTAAATAATGCATTTAATCATCCTAAAATGCCAAACTCATAAGATTTCATTACCAATAACCAAAACCCTCATCAAAAATCTGCATATACCTCATATAGGATTCTCAAGCCATAAAATCCTATTTTTCAAAATTCTTACTTCACATAACATATTTAATTCATTTACTCATAACTAGTCTATTTTTATGAAAAATACCAAATCAGTTCCAAAAATATTTCTTTTCTAGAATTTAGCAGAATATAGTCCCATATTGAACATATATTTTTCTCAGAATTTTTAAAATTCATTTACTATTTTTCATATGGCCAAAACCGCCGAATATTTACACATTTATCATAAATTGTACTTTTATCCAAAAATTATGAAATTCACAAAGTATATTGATATTATATAGATATACTTCCCATAAACATTTCATCAATTTTGGAGTTAACCACAAGGAGTTATAAGCGGTTACTTTTAAAATAATCTTTTCCCGTAAAATTCATAACTCTTAATCTATACATCCAAAAATCACCATTTTTGGACACAATCAATAAAACTCATCAAAATATCATTTCAAATTTTTCCAGAATTTTCTAAAGGTCAGAAGAATTACGAACTGAAAAAAAACATAATAACCCTTAAAATCGCTTACCATCCTTACCTCAAAAGTGCAATATTTCTGACTGGAATGCAAAGCCGAAGGAAACTTGCACTGAATAGCAACTCTCAAAGTATCTAAATACTCACAAAATATGCTTCATAATATAGAGAGAGAAAGAGAGAAAGCTTATGTTTCTGGTGTGATTTTCAATTCTAACTTAGCCCTCTATTTATTGGAAAATGTTAGCACGCCGAAGCAGACTTAACCTGCAACCTGATGGCTTTACCTGCTACTATTTCCACCCACCATATTTGAATAAAAATCTCAGTACATTTCTTCACCAACCAAGAGTGGGGCCCACCAATTCTAGAATTTTCCACTAAAATGATTAACTCCGAAAATTCAACAATTTGTGAACCAGTCATCTCGTAAAATTCATAACAAATCATACGTTCATTTTTAACGGTTCAAAATTTGTGAACATATACTCAACTTATATATGTATAACATATCCAAAAATCACAACGATCCAACGGTCAGATTAAAAATTATAACTTCCGCAAAATATCTCAAAAACCCTAATTTGGTTTTTAATACCTCCATTCTGACAAAAATACTGATAAAATACTTCAATATTAATTCCTTCATTTATAACCACATAAATAAATCCATCATTTATATCCACATCAAATAAATATTTCATTATCATATAAATTAATAATTAATTACTCACAAATAATATTACAGAATCACAATAATGACAACCAGACAGTTCCCAAGAAAAAGGTGGCTTTCCAATAAGAATTTCTCCTTACTGGCGCGCAATTAGATGACCAAACCTCTCCTTAGACAGAACTTTCTAGACATTGCCAATAATGTTATCTAATAATATTATTCAAATAATATGAATTATTGATCTGATAATGGAAAATACTGTGCATCAATAATTATTGAAACAACAATAATATAAAATATCAACGCAGCAATTATTGAATCAATAAAATAAAAAATTGAACAGTAATTACTGTAACAATTATTGAGTAGTGCCTTCCTTCGTAAGAATCAATAATTCAAAAATACTGTGCAATACCATGTGCTACTGTGCAATAACGCGTATTACTGTATTTTAACCACCGGGTATTCTAACAGTGTTAACGGTAACAACTACGCCGTTATTTGTAAAAACTCAAATTTATCATTTTCTTCATCCGACAGTTATTCTGTTATGGGGCCCACAAATGTCTGCGCCGTCGTACGAATATTACCCGACAGAAAGAATATTTCACGACCAAACGAATATTCCCCGATAACAATAAATATTTTATAACCACTTGTGTATTTTGAAAAAAATTCATATATCACCCTTAACTTTAACATTTATCAATTTAACCATTTACTGAATAGTAATTATAAGAAAAATTGAATACTTTTATTTCATAAAATTCGGGGTCTTACAGTTTATTCATACCTTCCCATTTCAATTACTTTTAATTTCAATTCCATGTCAATCTCAATGTAATGGAAAATATAAATGAGGATATAATTATGCATTCCTTTTTCATATCAAGACCTGTCAAGCTATCCTGTCATCAAAACAACTGACATCCATTTTGCAGGAGAACATTAAAACACTCTTAAACGGACACATTACATAGAATGTAACATTTCCTCTTTTTTCCAGAGTAAACTACATAGTTTTTTTGTAAGGAAACAATTGGTCCCGTTACTCATTCAAAGTCCAAAAAGGCACTAAGCCCACAGTCAAACATGGCTACAAGTGCACAGCCTGATCCTACTCCTGTTTCCCGCGAGGAGTTTGAAGGATTAAGGAATCAAATAACAGAGTTGGCTATTCTCCTGAAAGAACTAAACAAATCAACTCAGGGTCCACAAATACCCACGCAAACAGAATCCTTTGCACAGGGAAGAATCCAGGGTCCGGACAGAGAAGTCCCAGCACCCGAGTCTTAAAATATGAAGCCCAACAAAACCCCTGAAATCACCCATCTTAAAGAAGATCAAGACACCGGTGATATTAGGAAGAATGTTTTACAAATGGAAGAGACCATTCGGTCCATCAAAGGGATTGGAACACACGAAAGTGTTTCCTACTCAGACCTTTGCATCTTCCCCGGGGTTAATTATCCAAAGAAATTCAAAACTCCTAACTTCGAGAAATATGTTGGATTGGGAGATCCTTACATGCACTTAAAAGTGTTCATTGGAGAGCTCAGATCCTACGCCGAGAATGAAAAGCTGAGAATGCAGCTATTTCAGAAAAGTCTGACTGGAGAAGCTAGAGAATGGTACACCAGATTAGATAACTCCAAAATTCACAGCTGGGAGGAGTTAGCCCATGCTTTCCTCAGTCAATACAGCTTTCAAACTCAGATGGCTCCAGACATGTATTAAATTACCAAAGTCAAAAGCAAGTCAATGAGTCATTCGGAGAGTATGCCCAAAGATGAAGGTGTCTGGCTGCTCAAGTAATCCCATCCATGACAGAGACTGAGATGGTGATGACCTTCATAGACATTCAAGAAGCCCCATTCTATGAGAGGGTCCTAGCTGGAATAGGAAAACTATTCTCAGAAATTATTAAGCACAGAGAAATGAGATTAAAATCTAGGAAGATCCAAGATCTCGCCGCTCTAAAATCCGTAGCTGAGCATATCTAATCTAGAAGTTATGGGAACAACCCCCGGAGGGTCCATAAGGAGAAAGAAGAGAATGTTTCCTTAATACTGCAAGGACAAACTCAAAGAGGCAATCAAAACTTTCCTATTCAAAGGAGAAACTATTCCCCTTTTCAATCATCAAATCCTCCCTTGCCAAAGAGTGGAGAAGTCGGAGGCTCAAGAGTGTTCACACCCTTAGGGGACTCACTTGAAAACATTTTTGAACTTCTGACAGCTCAGAAGAAAATCACTCATCTCCTTCCACCAGCTATTCCAAGTGGAAAGGGCTTCAATACAAGTAAGAAGTGTGCTTACCATTCTGGAGCTCCAGGCCACCACACCTAGGATTGTTGGGCCCTTAAGCATAAGATCCAAGACTTAATAGACATTGGTGAGATCATGGTGACAAAGCCCAAACAACTACATGTTCAAGATAACCCTCTCCCTCAACAAAAATAAGAGGATGTTAACATGATCAATAGGGACAGTGGAGAAAGCTCCAAATACCTCAAATACATGGGTGGTTCTCCCCAAACTAGCAAGGATAAATTCGATAAGTGGGATTATTCAGAGTTCCAATTCATGATGAAATAAGAGTTGAAGTCTATTGATGAACATGTCAATTAACTGGCAGAACTTATGATACATCAACACCAAGTCACACGACAGTTGTTCAGTCAGGAGCATGCAAATCTCCTTTCCCTTATCACAAAGATTCCACCACAGACCCAAGAGAATGAAACCTTGGAGGAAAAGCATGCAAGAAAAGCAAGAGCTCAAGCCTTTCGGAACTTTGCCAATAAAAGGGAGTTCACCCAGTTGGGTCAACTGATGGAAGAAATATTGCAGATCCTGATTAATGAGGGAAAAATCACAGCACTGCTGCCTCCAGTCAATCCACGCTCAAAAAGATTTGATGCTAATAGAGTCTATCAATACCACTCCCATTCCCATGGTCACAACACTGAAGGAAGTTGGGCACTTCGTCATCTTATCCAATATATGATTGAAAGTGGTGACCTACAAATGGCAGACGATGACACTGTATCACTTGAGAGTGGACATACATTTCCTCTAGGATTACAAAAATGGAGGAAAATCATAACAGTCATATCCTCTAAGGGAGACTTGGCCGCAACACCCCTTATAATTCAACCCATCAAGCTCAAAGGAGTTGAAAACCCTTTGAAAGTGGTTGCATTAGAACCACTAATATTGCCATTCAGGCCACATTATCCTATCATCAGCCTTAAGAAAGTCCCATGGAACTATGGAGAGGCTAAAGGATCAACATCAAACACAACTACTATGGTAACCAAGGAAAACCCGCTATATCTCCCTCAACGAGTGATAAAGCCAATCATCAAATCTAAGGGGAAAGTGCCTAAGGAGAAAATCGAAGAATTCCTCCACAAGATGGAACATGATGAAGCCAAGGTGGTGCAAAGCTTGAAAGAAGCACCTCAACAGATATCTATTATGGACTTGGAATTCTCTTTAGAAGATCATCGGAAGATCTTAATGAAGACATTGAAAGAAGCCTATTTACCAAAGACAGTGGATGTCGAAAACTTTTATCATCTGGTAGATCACATCTTCAACAACAATGTGATATCCTTCACTGATGATGACATACCTCCCGAAGGGATGGGTCATTATAAACCACTGCACATAGCAGCGATGTCTTCCGGATATGTGGTCAGAGGAGTGCTAATAGATGGAGGATCATCCCTAAACATCTGCCCCTATGCCACATTGGAAAGAATGAAGATCAATCTCAGTCGGATCCGAAGCAGCCATACAGTCATCAAAGTCTTTGATGGATCTTAGCGAAATGCTGTCGGAGAGATTGAATTACCAGTGGAAATAGGTCCACATACATTCTACATATCCTTTTAAGTGCTCAAAATCATTACAGGATATAACTTACTTTTGGGAAGACCTTGAATCCATATGGCGGGAGCCGTACCATCCACTCTTCATCAACAACTCAAGTATATCATCAACAATAATTTGGTCACTATCAATGCCGAACCAGAGTATCCTATCCAAAGTGATATACCTCTAATTAGTTTCAATGAAGAAGTAGTGCCTATCAGCTTTCAAGCCCTTGAGGTGAGCAACACTCACTATCAACCCGTTGGGGCTCCAGCTTTGAAATCCAGAGTTTTCGCTGAGGTAATGTCAGTCAGTAAAGAAATGATATCCTTATGTTTCCAACCAGGACAAGGATTAGGAAATAATCAGCAAGGAATCAAATTCCAAATTGAAGTTCCCAGTCAGACAGGGAAGGCCGGACTAAGCTACTCCTCTGGGTTAAGTCACAGGAACCCGCATAAGCATACACCAGTTCCTTCATCTATAATGCTATTGCCTAAACCTATATATACAAATTCTGTATGGCCTCTAAGGAAATTTCCTTTATCCGTGGCGAGTATGCTATTTCCTAAGCCAATATCGGTTAATGGAAAAAAAGTCCTAATTCCAGACCCAGATATTGAGGAAAGGAATCAAAGACGCAAACAAGAAATAAAAAGACAATTGTCATATATGCGCGTCCTGATACATACAAAGGGTATGAACAGGGACATCCCATATGATGACTGTTCAGACGTCATGGTCATTATTCAAGAGGAAGAGGATGACAATCGCCCCTTCATCACAGCTGTCCACCAAGATTTGACCCTCGGTAATTAGAGTAGCACTCCTTGCATTTGCCAAAAAGGGTAAAAAGGGCAAAAAATCCCTCTACCTTGTAGATAGAAATAACTGCTTATTTTTGTTGCATAGTATTAGCAGTTATTTTTGTCAAGCCATGCTAACACTCTATATGATCAAACAATTTCATATATTATGTGAAAGAATTTTTTTCAGGACTCCAGAGTTAGATTTGTCTAAACTTGCTGATGGAGTGCCAATTCTTCACAAGGACTACAACTTTGATGTAAAGTTGGACTCTGACTTGATGGAGATTGAACAAGAGGACTACGAGGTGCCTGAGGAGATCAAAGAATGGGTCAAAGACAAACCCAAGCCAAATCTTGATCAAAGCACCTCTTTTAACCTTGGAACCTCAAAAAACCCCAAACAGATCCAGAATGGTATGGACCTTACCCCAAGCCAGAGGAATGACATGGTTACTTTATTGACCCAATTCCAAGATGTGTTTGCATGGTCTTATGAAGACATGATTGGTTTGTTAACTGACATCGTCATTCATCGCCTACCCATTAAAGAGGGATTTAAGCCAGTCAAACAAATGCTCAGGAGATTAAAACCTGAGTGGAGTTTGAAAGTCAAGGAAGAAATTGTGAAACAATATCAAACTGACATCATCATGGTATCAACATACCTTGAGTGGCTATCAAACATAGTTCCCGTACCTAAACCCAGAGGGAAGGTGCGAGTATGTGTGGATTACATGGATTTGAATAAAGCTTATCTCAAAGACAACTTCTCGGTACCATTTATCCACATACTCATTGACAACATAGCTTAGTATGACATGTACTCCTTCGTTGACTGCTTTGCTGGGTATCACCAAATCATGGTTGCTGAAGAGGACCGGGAGAAGACAACATTCATCACTCCTTGGGGAACCTTTGGCTATAGACGGTTGTCATTTGGCCTCATCAATGCCGGAGCTACCTATCAGCGAGCCATGATGGCTCTTTTCCATGATTTAATGCATAAAGAGATAGAAGTCTATGTGGATGACATCATTATTAAGTCCCGAAGGGAAGAAGACCACATAAACCATCTCAAAAAGCTCTTCAACTAGTTGCGCAAGTACAACTTGAAGCTAAATCCAGCCAAGTGCGCCTTCGGTGTCAAGTCAGGCAAATTGCTGGGATTTCTAGTGAGCCATAAAGGCATTGAGCTGGATCCTGCAAAAATTTAAGCCATTATTGAGATGCTTGTGCCCCAGACAGAAAGGGAAATATGGGGATTCCTGGGAAGAATCAACTTCATCAACCAATTCATCTCCCAATTCACAGCAATCTGTGAACCCATCTTCAAGTTGTTAAGGAAGAACTCTTCCAAGAAATGGAACGAAGAGTGTCAAAAAGCCTTCATTTCTATTAAAGAGAAACTAGTCAAAGCTCCTGTCTTGGTACCTCCCAAGGATGACGTTCCCCTATTTATGTACCTATCAATCAATGACAATGCCATGGGCTACATGCTGGGATAAAAAGATGATAGAGGCCAAGAAAGAGCTATCTATTACCTTAGCAAAAGATTCAGCATCAGTGAGCACAAGTACACCTTGATTGAGAAGACTTGTTATGCATTAGCATGGGCTTCCATGAGATTACAACATTATCTTCATGGTCACACAACCCATCTCATATCTCGCATGGATCTTCTCAAGTATGTATTCAGCAAACCTATGTTGAATTATCGACTGTCCAAATGGCAGTTGATCCTCCTGTAATTTGACATCATCTATATGACCCAAAAATCTATCAAAGGTTAAGGAATTTCAGATCAACTGGCCGCATTGTCATTCGAAGATTTCAAACCCTTGGAAATATATTTCACCGATGAAGGGGTAATGATAATTCAGCAACACCATCAGGACAATACAGCCCAATCATGGAGGATGTATTTTGATGGAGCTGTAAATATAGAAGGTGCTGGAGCTGGAGCAGTTTTGGAATCTATTTCGGGAGAGCAGTATCCTGTTGCCATTAAATTATAGTTTGTCAACACCAACAACACAGCTAAGTATGAAGGCTGTATAATGGGGTTAAAGCTAGCCCAATCCATGGGCGTCAAATAGTTAACTATCTTTGGAGATTTCGAACTAGTAATCAGACAAACCACTGGGGTCTATCACACCAAGGAATCACATTTGCTGCCTTACCATCGATATGTTATCTAGATGGCTTCAGGGTTTGAAGAGATATCCTTCCTCTACATTCCTCGAAATAGGAATGACTTTACTGACACACTAGCAACTTTGGCCTCCTTGATGAACATAACTGAGAAATGAAGCATTCAAAATATCGCATTTGCCCACCAAAAGGCTCCAGCCTACGGGAATTACATCGGAGAAGTATCGGATGAGCTGCCTCCCATCTAGCTCCCTTGGTACCACTCCATTAAGGAGTATCTGTGAGATGGATCTATGCCCACTGGGATACGTCAAGCTGAAAGAAAGTGGATCCATAGAATTTTCATGAAATTCTATCTGAGCGGTGACACACTCTACAAAAGAGATGGAGGACTAGGCCTTCTAAGATGTCTAAACAAAGACCAAGCTCAGAGACTCATGGATGAAATCCATAGTGGAGTATGCAGCCCACACATGACCGACCCTCTCCTTGTCAAGAAGATCCTAAGAACAGGGCATTACTGGCTCTCTCTCAAAGCTGACTGTGATGATTATGTCAAGAGATGTTATCAATGCCAAATTTATGGAAATGCTATCCACGGCCCTCCACGGGAACTCCACAATATGAGTTCACCCTGGCCCTTCTCAATGTGGAGAATGGACATGATCGAGCCCATCTAGCCCAAAGCCAATAATGGTCATCGGTTTATCTTCACTATGATCGACTACTTCACCAAGTGGGTAGAAGTAGCCTTTTTCCCTAGAGTTACTAAAGAGGTGATCATTGGTTTCATCAGAAATAATGTCATTTGTCGATATGGAAAACCAGAGGTGATTGTATCAGACAATGCCAAAAACCTCAACAACCAAATAATGGAGGAAATATGCAATAAATTCCACACCAAGCATCTCAACTCTGTCATCTATCGTCCAAAGATGAATGGTGCTGTTGAAGCGGCTAATAAGAATATCAAAAAGATCATACAAAAGATGTCCGCCAATCACAAAGGATGGCTTGACTTGCTGCCTCTAACTCTATTAGCCTACAAAACGTCAATGCGCACTTCCACTGGGGCAACCCCCTACTCATTAACCTATGGCATGGAAGTAGTGCTCCCCATAGAGGTGGAAATAGAATCCCTAGGAGTGTTGATAGATGCTCAGATGGATAAAGTCCAATGGTTACAAGATCGGTACCACCAATTGTCTCTAATAGATGAAAGGTGGGCCGCAACCATCTTTCATGGTCAATTATACCAACAAAGGATCTCTCAATCCTACAACAAGAAAGTCCAGCTATGGAAGTTTAAAGAAAATGACTTGGTCTTGAAGAAGGTTTTTGACAACTAAGATTAATCTAAAGGAAAATTCGCCCCAAACTGGGAAGGACCGTTTGTTGTCAAGGAGGTATTGACAGGAGAAACCCTTAGATTGCAAGAGATGGATGGCGAGGAATTTCCCCAACTCATCAACTTAGACACCGTCAAACGGTATTATGCATGAAGTTACCTGTAAACTAGCATCCTGGTTATGGATCAAATCCATCATTTAATTTAGGTTTTCAAAACCTCTCACTATATATAACTTTCAAGTTTATCCCATCAGGGATGAACTATGCAGACTTGATCTCCCCAATACACGGGAGTACGTAGACAACCATTTATGGTCCGGTCTAACCTTTACAAAAAAATAATAATAATACCTTCTTTACAACATACAACTTTTAACCTTTTCACGCTAGGTTGAAACTACACAGACCTGATCTCCCTCATACACGGGAGTATGTAAGCAACCTTCAATGGTGAGGTCTAACTATAGAAAAAATAAAAAAAATCTACACCCTTTAACTTTGTCAACTTTTAACCTTTTCACGCTAGGTTAGAACTATGCAGACCTAATCTCTCCCTAATTAATGGGAGTACGTAGGTATCCATTCAAGGTGCGGTCTCATCACTACAAAAACACTAAACTCTATTGTTAACGTCGAGATTTTTATTTGTCCCTTTTCTGTTCTTGTCTTTTGGTGTTCTCATGTTAGGTGAGATTTGTTTGAAAAAACAAGTTGTGAAAAGGTCCGACATGTATATATCGACGATTGGACTATAAGAGTCGCCGGTTGATTTTTTAAATGGTTGTACCAACACAACCGAGAAAAGATTTGCACATTGACCCAGTGATGTGACACTGCTTAACGGGTTTGTGAAATTGAGATTAATTAGGGTCTGGGGACTTGGTTATGCGGAGGGAAGGTGTTAGGCACCCCCCGACATCCGTGTTACCACGGTGACCGCCACTTTTCAATTAAACTACTATATGAATGTGTGTGTGTGTGTGGATCAATGTGCAACTATTCGGAAGTAGTACTATGCCTCGTTTGCACCTGTATAAAAAGGGTTTAAATTTGTGTAAAAATTCAATTTTAAACAAGATATAGCAGTGATGTTTTGTAAAAAGAGGTTTTTCAAACCCTTATGCTCAATAGTAATTGAGGCCTTTGGTACTTCCATTTTATTATGTGTTCGGTTTGATTGCCTTTATTTTTGAGATGCGAAGCATCTTCGAGAAAATAATATATATAGCAGTACTGAATAATTTACAAGCCGTGTAAAGCTGAAAATGTCCATCACGGGAACTGAATCTAGATTTAGTAGACTGAATCTGTGATCACATGATTCCTAGGCTCACATGATGTAGCAATTTGTATAAAAGCTGTAAGCGGTTATATATATAAAAGCTTTAAATATATATATATTCAGACATGATCACCCACCACGAAGCACCTCCATGGGGGATTAGAAATATAAATATATAAAAGCGGTTACTATATATATAGAGACATGATCAACCACCACGAAGCACCTCCATGGGGGATCAGAAATGTAAATAAAGTCGTAAAAAGATCAACTATCATGAAGTAAACTCCAGGCGGGACGAAATATAAATAAAGCTATAAAAGCGATCAACCACCACGAAGTAAACTCCAGGCAGGACGAAATATAAAGAAAGCTGTAAAAGGCCACGAAGTATCCTCCAGGCCTGACAGAAATGTATATATATATGTATATATATATATATATATATATATATATATATATAAGTATATATATAAAAGTAAATAAACGCTCCGGACGTGAGTCCAGGCTCAATCGAGGCATAACTCGATAATGTTAGTCCATATATATATATATATATAATATACAAAAAGAAATAAAAGCCATGGACCGAAGTCCGGGCATACACACGTAACACGACTCTCAACGTGAAGAACGATGTGTGCAAAGATGAAGAGAAAGGCTTTAAAGTGTGTAAAACGGCTTACAGTGGACTGCCAAAGAAGACTTCAATGGCTTGAAATGGATGAACACTCGGCTCCAAGCCCTCCAATTGTCAAGGGTGAAGTCCTGATGGACTGTAGTGATGGAAGGGCTATCATCGTCCTCCTTTTCCCGAACGATGACCATTACATCTGGGCAATCATTGTCTGGGGTGTATCTACTTGTGTGGTCATCATGGACAATGATGCGTACGTTTAACATCATTCTGACGATATTTTGTTTACGTCTTCGTTCCTCTTCTTCCACTTCGGGATTTGGAACCAAGACTTCTTTCCCCTTTGCCGGTATCGGTTTAGGAAATAACATAGCCATTACATGGGCATGCACCTTTATCAGAGACCGTGCAGGCTCATGAACTGTAGGTGGAGATAATTGCCATGTGGCTAAAGCTGTAGGAATCTGTTTGTACTTATGAGGATTCCTGCGACTGGAACTAGCAGTATAGCCTAGTCCGGTTGTCCCTGTTTGACTGGGACATTGAATGGGGTGCTTGATGCCATAATTGTCTTTGCCCAACCCTTGTCCAGGTTGATAACCCAATGACATCATTTCTTGAGTGGCCGACATTACTTCGGCAGAAATCTAGGGTATGAGAGGTGGCGCCCCAACAGGATGGTAGTGAGTGTTACTCACCTCCAGGGCATGAAAACTGACCAGCTCAACTTCTAAATTGAAGCTGATGAGGAGTATGTCACCTTATTCAGGACACTCCGGCTCAGTGTTGACAGTGACTAGACTATTGTTGATAATGTATTTAAGTTATTGATGAAGAGTGGAGGGGACTGCCTCGACCATATGAATCCACGGTCTTCCCAATAGCAGGTTGTATCTTGTATCTATTTTGAGCACGTGAAAAGATATACTGAATGTATGTGGACCAATCTCTACTGGCAGTTCAATCTCCCCAACAGAGTTTTGTCGGGATTCGTCAAAAGGTTTAATAACCGTATGGCTGCTTCGGATCCGATTGAGATTGATGTTCATCTTCACCAAAGTAGCATAAGGATAGATATTCAGAGACGAACCTCCATCTATCAAGACTCCTCCCACCATTTATCTGGAGGACAAAATCATAATGTGTAACGGCTTGCAATGACCGGTCCCTTCGGGAGGTATATCGTCATCAGTAAAAGATATCACATTGTTGTTAAAAATGTGATTCATCAGATGCTGAAATTTCTTAACATCTATTGACTTAGGCAGTTGGGCTTCTTCCAGAACCCTGAGTAATACCTTCCTGTGATCTTCAGACGAGAAAACCAAGTCCAGTATAGAAATTTGATGTGGAGCTTCTCTTAAGCTTAAAACCACCTTGGCTTCATTATGACCTATAGTACGGAGAAATTCTTTCACTTTTTCCATGGGAATCTTCCCGTTTGACTTGATGGTAGGCTTCATCACCCGTTGGGGAAGATACAGTAGATTATCCTTCGACACTGCAGCAGTTATATGAGATGTGGATCCTTCAGCCCCTGCATAATTCCATGGAACTTTTCGTAGGCTGACAACAAGATATTGTTGTCTGCATGGAAAAATAATTGGCTCTGGCGTAACCACTTTCAAAGGATTGTTAACACCTTTGGGCTGAATGGGTTAGATTGTATGTGAGGGTGTAGCTGTATCTATCTCAGAAGATATGACTGCTACGACCTCCTTCCACTTTGTAGGAAAAACGTCCCCACTCTCTAGTACTAAAGCATCATCGTATGCCATCTGCAAGACACCGCTGTCAATTAAATTCTGAATAAGGTAGCAGAGTGCCTAGCATTCTTCTGTGCTGTGACCGCGAGATTGGGAGTGATACTGGCATACTTCATTGAAATCAAATCGTCCTAACCGCGGGCTGATTGGAGGTAGTAGAGCTATGATTCTTCCTTCATGCATCAGCATCTGCACTATTTCTTCCGTCAGTTGGCCTAGGTATGTAAATTCCCTTTTGTTGGCAAAATCCCGATGGGCTTCAGAATTTTCTCTTTTGGTAATTTTATGCTCCAGTGTTTCCCTTTCTGGAGTACGTGGTGGAGTGTTCGTGACAAGAGGAAGGAGATTAGCATGCTCCTGACAAAATAATTGGCGTGTGACTTGATGCTGATGAACCACCAGTTCTGCCAATTGGTTAAATTACTCACGCAGAGCATTCATTTTCCGTTCCATTGTAAACTGGAACTTTGTATAGTCCCACTTATCAGCATTATCCTTGCTGGTCTAGACAGATCCACCATTAAAATTGGAACTCTGTCCACTGCTCCAATTAATCATATTGACCTCTTCTTCTTTGTGTTGAGGAAGAGGGTTGTCTTGCACACGTGGTTGGTCGAGTTTGGTGACCACGATATCACTGCTGTCTATTAAATCCTGGATCTTGTGTTTCAAGACCCAGCAATCCTGAGTATCATGTCCGAGAGCCTCGGCATGATAAGTACACTTTCGAGTAGCATTGAAACCTCTCCCATTCGGGTTTGCTGGTGGAAGAAGATGAGTAATTTTCTTCTGAGTGGTCAGAAGATTGAGAATGTTCTCGAGTGAGTCTCCTAAGGGTGTGAACACTCAAGTACGTTTGACTTCTCCACCCTTAGGTAATGGAGGGTTTAAAGATTGTGCTTGAAAGGGAGTGTAATTTCTCCTTTGGATATGCATATTTTACCAGACTTTCTGACCTTGTAGTATCAAGAAAACATCCTCTTATTTCCTTTTATGGACCCTTCGGGGTTTGTTTACCTAATTTCTGGACTGAATGTGCTCAGCAACAGCTTGAAGGCCAGCTAGGTCTTGAATCTTTCCTGACTTCAATCCCATCTCAGCCATCTCCCCATGTTTAATCATTTCAGAGAATGGTTTGCCAATACCAGCTAAGGCTCTCTCATAGAAAGGAGCTTCTTATATGTCTATGAAGGTCATCACCATCTCTGACTCATTCATAGAGGGAACAATTTGGGCAGCAAGGTGCCTCCACCTTTGAGCATACTCTTTGAAAGATTCATTGGTTTACTTCCTGACTTTAGTAATTTGGTACCGGTCAGGGGCCATCTGAGACTGGAACCTGTACTGAATGAGAAAGGCATGAGCTAGCTCCTCCCAACTATAGATCTTAGAGTTGTCTAATCTGGTATACCACGAATGGGCTTCTCTAGTTAGACTCTTCTGGAACAGCTGCATTATGAGCTTCTCATCCTCGACATAAGATCCGAGTTCTCCAATGAATACCTTCAAATGTGTATAAGGGTCTCCTAACCCGTCATACTTTTTAAAGTCAGGAGTTTTAAATTTCTCTGGATAATGCACACCAGGGAATATGCAAAGGTCTGCATATGAAACATTCCCATGTGCTTCAATTCCTTTGATAGAACGGATGGTCTCTTCCATCTGAAGGACTTTCTTTCTGATATCACCGGTGTCTAGATCTTCTTTAAAATGGGTGGTATCATGAATTTTGTTGGCTGTATCCAACTGAAGCTCCGGTACTGGAATGACTTTATCTGGACCTTGGGTTCCTCTGTGTGTAGAGGATTCAGCATGTACGGGTATCCTTGTACCCTGAGTAGATTGGTGTAGTTCTTAAAGCAGAACAACCAAATCTGTGATTTGTTTACTTAATCCGTCAAATTCTTCACGAGAGACATGATTAAGATTAGTCTGGTTAGATGAAGACATAATTAGCTGTAGGCTTGTGGCCTTTTTGGATTTTGAACGGGTAATAGGTCCGATTGTTTCCCTATGAAAAACTGATGTAGTTTAGTTTTTAGAGAGTGTATAAATGTTTACATGCTATATGATGCATCCGTTTTAGGAATATTATCCTGCAAAACGGAGGTTAGTTGTTTGTAATAGCATGTAAATATGTGTGTACACATATTTCTCATTACATGGAGATGGAATGAAATTACAAGTAATTACTTTACGAGTAATTTGAAATGAGAAAGCATGAAGAGACTTTCCTCCGCGTTTGGTTTATCAGAGGCTGACCTATCTTAGGCTACTCTCGCGGCTTTTTGGCATGAAGGTTCCCAAATCATCGCAATTTACTAGATGGGAAGTTAATCCGGTCTTTTAACTGGAGCGAATTTGGGTGGTGCCTTTCTTGAGTCTCGTTGGAATTAGTCTTCCTACGAGTTCAGTAATCAAACACTGGCAAGATAGCCTCCTAATGGAGGAACCACACAATATACATTCATATACAATGTGTCTCACCCTTTATGAAAATGATGACATGTGCGAAGCACTAATATCACAAGAAGATATAGTGTAAAGCAGTAAGTAAATGCATTCGTACACATCCATCAAATGTAAATGCAACATCCACACACAAGCATATAATAGTTTTGAAAAGCTTGTAATAGCGGCTTAAGTCCTCTTACTAGAGTCCCCAGCAGAGTCGCCACCTGTCGACGTCGGGATTTTTATTTGTCCTTTTTCTGTTCTTGCCTTTTGGTGTTCTCATGTTAGGTGAGATTTGTTTGAAAAAATAAGTTGTGAAAAGGTCCGACATGTATATGTCGACAATTGGACTGTAAGAGTCGCCAGTTGGTTTTTTAAATGGTTGTACCAACACAACCGAGAAAAGATTTGCACATTGTCCCAGTGTGTGACACTACTTAACGGGTCTATGAAACCGAGATTAATTAGGGTCTGGGGACTTGTTTATGCGGAGGGAAGGTGTTAGGCACCCCCCGACATCCGTGTTGCTACGGTGACTGCCACTTTTCAATTAAACTACTATATGAATGTGTGTGCGTATGGATCAATGTGCAACTATTTGCAAGTAGTGCTATACCTCGTTTGCACCTATATAAAAAGGGTTTGAATTTGTGTAAAAATTCAATTTTAAACAAGATATAGCAGTGATGTTTTGTAAAAAGAGGTTTTTCAAACCCTTATGCTCAATTGTAATTGAGGCCTTTGATACTTCCATTTTATTATGTGTTCGGCTTGATTGCCTTTATTTTTAAGATGCGAAGCATCTTTGAGAAAATAATATACATATCAGTACCGAATAATTTACAAGTTGTGTATAGCTGAAAATGTCCATCACGGGAACCGAATCTAGATTCAGTAGACTGAATCTGTGATCACATGATTCCTAGGCTCACATGATGTAGTAATTTGTTTGAAAGTTGTAAGCGATTATATATATATATATATTTATCGATTTTATATATTTACATTTTCGATCCCCCATGGAGGTGCTTCGATCCTCCATGGGGGATCGAAAATGTAAATATATAAAATCGATAAATATATATATATATATATATATATATATATATATATATATATATATATATATATATATATATATATATATATATATATATATATATATAGAGACATGATCAACCACCACGAAGCACCTCCATGGGGGATCAGGAATGTAAATAAAGCCGTAAAAAAGATCAACCGCCACGAAGTAAACTCCAGGCGGGACGAAATGTAAAGAAAGTTGTAAAAGCGAGCAACCGCCACGAAGTAAACTCCAGGCAGGACGAAATGTAAAGAAAGCTGTAAAAGGCCATGAAGTAAACTCCAGGCCTGATAGAAATATATATATATATATATATATATATATATATATATATATATATATAGCGAAGTTCGGGCATACACACGCAACACGACTCTTAACGTGAAGAACAGTGTGCGCAAAGATGAAGAGAAAGGCTTTAAAGTGTGTAAGAAGGCTTACAGTGGACTGCCAAAGAAGACTTCAATGACTTGAAATGGATGAACACTCGGCTCCCGCCGGTAAAAATATAGCAATATATAAGCTTACAAGTGTTTAAAATGAGAAAGCACTTAATTTATAGTGTGTACAGAGCAAATTAGACAAGGCTTCCTCGCCTTTTCTCTTTTCTAAAATGGCTGCCCCAAGCCCTCTATTTATTGAGAGGGGAACCACAGGTGTACCTACGGCAACCGCAGATGCACTTGCGGCTGTCCGAGGTGGCCCGAGTTCTGCGGGTCCCGTCGTCTCGAAGTACGTGCATGTATGCACCGTGTTGTCTGCTCAAACTTTTAGAACTTCATTCCAGGCATCCGATTGAGGTGTATAAGACCTTTTTCAACATGCTGTTGTCATGAGCTACATAATGACATGGGATTAAAGGTTGTACGAAGTCAGGAAGATGGGACCATGCCCTTGGTCTTCAAGCTTCAAATTCTATCCGGTGTGCTGTCTTGTGCAGTAGTCACTCGGGATTAGCGCTCTTTGGTTCTTATAAAACATTGTTGTGTAAAATGTATGTATGAATGTTGAGACGGCGCGATGTGGGATTGAGATGGAAAAATGATGATCTTGCCCTTCACCGGGGTTATCTCCGGTTTGAGCTGTTTTAGCAGTCGTTGCTCAGGGTTATCTCTAAGATTGGACTGCTGCAGGTGTTGACCGTCCTCAGGGTTGTTTCCGAGGTATGCCTTACTTCCCAGGATTATCTCCGGGCTTGGGGAAGGAGTGCCTTGGGGTTATCGCCGAGTGTTCTGAAGCTGTTTGCATGGATTTGAAACAAGTATTTTCGGGGTTATCTCCGGAATTGCAACTGTATGCCTCGGGGTTATCTCCGAGGTTGACAATGTCTTTCCTAGTGTTGTTTCCGGTGCTGAGACTGAGTATTTAGGGTTTATCTCCAAGATGACACAGTCTTCTCTGGTGTGATTTCTGGTATTCGAACTGCATTCCTCAGGGTTATCTCTGAGGTTGAAACTAAAACTCTCGGTGTTATTTTCGGGACTAAGGTTGAAGCTTCCGGTGGTATTTCCGGGATTGAACTGGATATCTCGGGATTATCTCTGAGATGGTAATAACTGAATATCCCAGGGTTGTCTCTAGGATTGAACTGAGTTATCTTCCAAGGTTATCTCTGAAAGACGATTCTGCCTTCCTGCAATGTTAGTAACAGGTATGCAGAAAATTTCGAGTGTCTACACCTATTAATGGTACTGGGATCATCCTTCAAACTTTCAAACCAAACCATATGAGATGGAACTACCTGATCTCCCCAATACATAAGAATACATCGGCGACCATCTGTGGGGCGGTTAAACCACACCTCATCGGTTTAGACCACAGGGATGGAACTACCTGGTCTCCCTGTACAAATGGTAGAAAAAAATCGGCAACCATTGTTAGATTGTTTCGGTGTTAACAAAATAGGCACACACATGCAAGTATACACGATTAACAAGTAATATAGAGTAAGTCAAGTATCGTTCCCATCGAGAAAAGTAATTATCTCTAATCTATCATGCAACAACTTTGTAGCTATTTCTGGCTGCTTAAACGAGTGAATAAGATATGATTTAAAAACTAAAATGATTATCAACTAAAAATAACTAATTAATAAGTGAATGGATTCAAATTGGAAAGATATGGGATTCTAATGTCACTTAATTGCCTCATTCGGATTATACACCTCTTGTTAAGCCTGATTAATTACTACGGATTACTAGTCGAGAGCACGAAGGCGGAACATGACTATTTTTCAATACACCATGCCCATATCATAAAATCCACAAAATAGATAGAATTCATATGAACATCAATATTACCTAACTCACTATATATCTATGCGACTTACAAGTAATATTAATTTAAGTGCAAGCTCTCTCAAATGACTACACATGGTAAGCCAGTATATGTCTATCCGGATTACGAATCACAAAATTCATCACATGCAAATTTCATGAACTTATGCTAACATGGACAAATCTGAATTTGTGCTTCCTCTTTCAATTCCATACAAACTATTAAGGTAGATGGTGATCAAGCATCTAAGCAATAAACACAACCATGCTAGGCAATCCATATATAATCAATTAAGTATAACAAAGACACACATAGATCTGAACTAAATAATAAGCTCCATTAGAATCCCATAATGGTGATTAGTTCATCTCTGAATCAATAACCATTATGGGATTTGATCCAAGCATGAGAGAATACAATGAAAGCAAAGAGAGTAGAGAGAATAGAAAAGATCAAATCTGATTAATCTCTGTCCAAAGTAAGCTTCCAAACTCAGTTCAAATCCACAATCAAACCAAAATAGGAATCCTCACAATTAAAAGCTACTAAGATCTAAAGAGAGAACCCAAAAAGTAGACTATAGCTAAGAACTCTCTCTAGCTCTTTAAAACCCTAAAAATGGAAAATAAAATTAATTTAATGTATGTCTCGTAACTAGCAAATACACCCCTTTTAAGTAAACACGCTACAATAGGTTTTAAGTGAAAAGTCAGCATCTGCTGAGTCTTGACTGGCGCGGTCGCGCGGCCCCATAAGCTATATGGGGCGCGCAAGCGCCACTTCACTGACTGACTTCCTCCTAGCGCGGGCGGGCGACTTTTCCTCTTTATGCCGGCGCGGCCGCGCGACCCTGATGATCTGCAAACTGCTGTATAACTTCTGCTGGTGCTTTGCTGCTACTTAGCTGCTGCTTTCTTCTTCTTTCTTCTTTCACTTGACCTTGCTCAGATGCCCTTCCCATTTGCACATGCTATGCTCCATCTTCAGTTCACCACATGCTCACCATTCTTGCTAAGTCCAAGCCATTGCCATGCCATTTGAGCTTCCTTAATGTAACCTATAAAACAAAGATAAAAAACATCAAACTACACTAAAAATACTTGAGTTTAAGCCATAATTCTAGCAAGTTGATAGCCAACAAGTAGGTATAAAACCTACTTATCAAATACCCCCAAACTTGAACTATTGCTTGCCCTCAAGTAATAAACACAAATGCGAATTACATGCTTTGCAACTATACTAGTATGAAAATGAATCCCAAAATTTTCAGCCATGTTATGAATTTCAATAAGAAATGCCTCAGAGAAATAACAAGATCTATGAACAAAGCATCAAGCAAAGCTAAAGTCATAAGGACATACAATCTACTACAAAGATGCCCTGTGTGTGTGCTATAATGACAAATAAGCTCAATAAAGGTAAAGATTCCACATGTTATACTTCTATGGAAGAAAACCAAGGTTTTAAGTCAAGAAATTTGAGCATAAATGAACCAACAACCAATCCAACACATCAATATAAGTTAAGGTTCAATAAAGGGTTTATTCTAATTTATTCACTCACGAGGGCGATTATCGCACTTTCTCGTGGTTATAATATTTATATACTTTTCCCATGGCTGTGCAATGTCTCATTCCCTTAGGCTTTTCAATGCTACCTTAGCGATCTTTTAACCAACGACTCCCAAACCATACAAGTCTTAGGGCGCTAGGTGTAGAGACATCCCCTCGGGCGTACTTTCTTAAAATAGCAAAGGCCACAAAATAAGACTAGCCACTGTGTTTATTTAATTTTTTTTATATATAGCATGCATACCCAATGTGTTCCCAAAATATGACTTTCTGTGTCTTTATAGTCATTACTCACTTTCTACAAAATTCTATCATTAAAAATAAAATTTTCCCCCAAAAGACAAGTATGTGCTAATCTCACCAACAAGCAAATAATGACAATGTCGTGCTACCCAGAAACATCAAAGTAATATACATAGACAACATCATGTATGAAATTATAACTAAGCTTAAATTCTCATCCGAGTTCAATAATCTATCACATTTCAATATCATCATCGGCGATACTGGAATTCAATAGACTAAAAAACATGGGATTATGCAATGCAATGCAACTAAACATATACTAAGTGAACAAGACAAAAGGAAACTGGACAATTTTTTATGCAAAATTTAACTAATAAATATTAAACATGCAATTAAAACTATATGCTAGACATGCAATTAAAACTATATACTAACTACTAAATACACCCCAATACCCCCAAAACATAAAATTTTCATTGTCCTCAATGAAGGTAAAGGGTAAGGAAACTCCCCTATGTATCGGCATGCCACCCGACTCGAGTAGAGAATCTGGTGGCAGATATGGCATGGCAGAACCGAACACATGCCACTCCACAAGTGTCCCCTATTGAGCAAAAGCTTCAACCAAGGCATGAAATAGTCCATTCATAAAATCTGCGAAGTTGCCATGAAGCGCGTCCATCTTCCTTTCCAATCGCCTCATCCAACGATCATAACTCTCTGTAGTGGCAAGAGGAGTGGCACTTGCCTCAGCTGGCTGTGGTGGAGGCATTAGTGAAGGAATGGGTAGTATAAAGCCTTTGCTACATGGGTGTGCCGTGCCACCAGCCTAATCTTCAAATTTCTATATGGTGGCGTGTGTGATGTCTTGACTTGGCATCTGGACTTGTTCATTCTCTCAATCAACTCCAGTCTTAGCGCACAGATGTGCCACAACTAACACGTGTGGGATACTGCCAGTGGTACTCCCCCACATGTAGCATAACATATTTTGATAGAGCAGATGACCAATATCAATATCCTTCCTAGTGATAATCCCCCACAGAATAATGGCCCTCTTGGCCAGAATGTTATCCTGGTGAGTGGATGGCATCAACTTGGCGCATATGAAAAGATTCCATGCCTTTGCATATCGGTTCAGTGACGAGCTGGGAAAATTGGTGGGTGTAATTGTGCTCTGCTTATAATTCCACTTCGTGCCTGGCACACATAAATTTCCAACCACCCTATACAAATTAGTTTCAAAACGCTCCGCCTCTACCCAGTTTACACGGCCAGTCAGAGGATTGGAAAAATTAAACACCTCACGGATCGCTTGCAGGTGATAGTTAACTTGAAAACCCCTAACGAACGAGATGCCACTCTGTGTCTCCTTGGCATTTGCATAAAATTCTCGCACTATGGCCATCGGAGTAGGCACAGGACTTGCCTCAACCCTAAGCTAGAACCTCTCTCTGATCGTCTCTAGCATTTGGCCATTTTCCTTGCCCGGTTTCAGCCCCTGTTCCTTCATAAACGTCTTTGCCACAATCCTGTAATATTCAGTTTGTGCCGCTAGGCTGATGAATTTGGTTAAGTCCACAGTGTCCTCTTCCTGGATACTGCTGGACGATGATTCTAGGGTGCGTGATCGAGCTCTCTTAGGTGCCATGAGTTCTGTCAGAAAATCCCCATGCAAAACCTAACTTGCACGTTGAACCCCCAAACTTGATCTTTGACTGCTCTGAATAAACTGACTAGCAAAAATCGAGTTTATGCTCTGAGTTTACTCTGAATATGCTCTGTATAATTGTTAAATATGCCCTAAATATTGGGGGATTTACAGAAACCTATTAGGAGAAGAGAGTAGATATTGCAATGTAATAGGAGAAGGAGTCTGAGTCTGTTTGGCTTTCTATGAAATTTTGACTGAAGGGAGTAACTTATATGGATTGGGTCAAGTCGTTTACGCTTTTAAAACTGTTCGGATCCGGTCACTGGTGCGGGTGCGCCACCTTTGACTGTAGATGAGGCGCGGGTGTGCTGGGCATAATTGCATACTGAACCATGGCGCGGGCGCATCAGATTTGGCCGTGGTTAAGGCGCGGCCACGCTGCCCTGAGCCCAGCAGTGATTTTTGATCTGCAACAGTAAGGGACAAGTAGTAAACTGAGATGTAATTACTTTCATGCACAAATAACATTGATGAATGAGATATAACTGATTCTAATATCAAAATTAAACTATGTAAAATGTATGTATGATGGTATCCTCAAAAATGCTATATATGTGAATATTACTAAAAAGATACATGTTTAAAATTTCATGACTTTTAGAATTAAACAAAGGGTGGGGGGAAATAATAGAGACATGTAACCAAGATTAAACAAGAGGGAGAAATAGAAATATGTAGCCAAAATTAAACAAGAGGGAGAATAGAGATATGTAGCCATAATTAAATAAGAGAGAGAAGAGAGATGATGGGGTGCCTCCCAACGAGCACTTATTTATAGTCAATTAGCTTGACTATCTCTGCTATGGTTATATTGTAGAAAGGATCTAGGCAACTTTCTGTCGATCGACTTCGCCTCCATAGTAATGCTTCAACCTTTGTCCATTCACTTTAAATGGTTTGTCCGGGTATTTGTCAAAAATCTCAATTGCACCATGTGGAAACACAGTTTTTACCGTGAAAGGTCCCGACCATTTCGATTTGAACTTTCTAGGAAAGAGTCTAAGATGAGAATTAAACAACAATACAGCTTGCCCCAGCTCATATTTCTTTTCCATGATTTTGCGATCGTGCCACCTTTTCACTTTCTCCTTGTACAACTTTGAGTTTTCATAAGCCTGCAGTCTGAATTCATCTAGCTCATTTAATTGGAGAAGGCATTTCTCCCCTGCAGCTTTCAAGTTAAAGTTCATCTTTTTAATAGCCTAGTAGGCCTTGTGCTCAAGTTCCATGGGAAGGTGACAAGCTTTCCCATATACTAGCTAATACAGTGACATACCCAATTGTGTCTTGTACGCAGTCCTATATGCCCAAATTGCATCATCGAGCTTAAGGGACCAATCCTTTCTCGTGGGATTTATAATTTTTTCTAATATCCTTTTCACCTCATGATTGGACACCTCATCTTGGTTGTGACGCCCCCAAAATTAGGTATACATCACCCATCTTGGGTCGTCAGATACATAGTACAGAATACAAATACAACTTACTAATACAGCTGTCGTGTACAATACGACAAAACATAAACTGTGAGTTTGAATACAAATATTATCTTCTAGAGAGTATTCATACTCAAAAGGAATCATTATATTTATTAACACACTATTACATAGAATAGTGAGGACTACTAAATAATACTATCATTCGGACCATCACTCCATTCCCCGACTTGCCCCAGCTACGTTCTCATTTCCTGAAGAGAACAGTGAAAGAAAGGGTGAGCTCAACTAGCCCAGTAAGAAATATTATGACTAAGATAATGCAGAATAAATTATCATTAGCCTTCAACAATGTTAAACTGATAAAATATAATAGACATCAAGTTTAACTGCAGCGGAACAAGTAATCCATTAAAAGAGTCAAGTATAAAATAAACTCTACTATCTTTTATGATTTAAAAAGTTTTTCAACACTGTGATCGCTGGGACTCAGCTTAATAAAATAATCCACATCATCGAATCACCCCTGCACTACGGCCAAGGATATTCGTGTATTCATTAATGGTCATGATCATGCCAACAACTGTCCATCAATGCACTACGGGCCAATGATGACTTTTACCACATCATTTGTAATATTACGGTCATGATTATACCGAATAATCCCTGGTCATAATCATACCAAGTCCATCTATGCACTACATGCCACAGATGACTTTCAACATTTTATAAACATGAGGATGATGACAATGATATAAGAATTCAATAAAACAAGTTCAAGAATTAATTTATCCAAGAATTAATAACGTCCAAATTGTCAACATGATACTGCTTTGTGGAGTAAAATTCAAGAATGCTTATAAGAATATTTTCATGAAAAGATACTGGATGAAACGCAATTATCAAGGATATTTCACAAATTTCATGGAGTATAGAAGTCAAAACTTAACCAACTGAGTACAATAAAGAATGGAATAACAAAAGAAATCACCATGCATGCGATAGACCGCACAAACAGGTTATTCCAACAGAATAATAAATAATGGAACCAGGTCCGGCATAAACGCACAGACAGGATATTCCGACAGAATAATAAATAATGGAACCAGGTCCGGCGTAAACGCACAGACAGGATATTTCGACAGAATAATAAATAATGGAACCAGATCCGGCGTAAACGCACAGACAGGAGATTCCGACAGAATAATAAATAATAGAACCAGGTCTGGTGTAAGACACACAGATAGGATGTTCCAACAGAATAATAACAAGACGGAACCAGGTCCGGTGTAAAACACACAGACAGGATGTTCCAATAGAATAATAATAAAAACGAAACCAGGTCCAGTGTAAAATACACAGACAGGATGTTCCAACAAAATAATAGAAGAATGTCACCAAGTATAGGGTAAACCGCGTATACAGGTTATTCTAACAGAATAATAAGAAATGGAATAACAACAGTTCTCTTCATGAATAAGAAAGAATAACACCCCTTACCGTTTTAAAGAAGAGCTGAAATAAGGAAGTAGTTAAGTAGCAGAATACTCTTCTCTCTCTCTATAGTTTCTCTCTCTATAGCTTGAATGAATTCGTGAAAAATAATGAAGCCCTAGGCCTCTATTTATAGAAAAACTGAGGGTGGCTCTTGGTCTTAACGAAGAGTCAAATGACTCTTGGTCTTAACTAAGGGTCAAATGACTCTTGGTAATATTGAAGGGACAACTACTATTGACGAAAGTAATTACTATTGACCAAGGTAAATACTATTGACGAAGGTAAATACTATTGACCAAGGTAAATACTATTGACGAAGGTAATTACTATTGACCAAGGTAAATACTATTGACCAAGGTAAATACTATTGACGACGGTAATTACTATTGACGACGGTAATTACTATTGACGAAGAGACTCTTAGATGATGACATATGGCCTCCCATAAAAATAACCAAACTTTCCACAACGTCTCAATTATTGATTTAATAATATAACATATTATACAGATGATACTATGACAATAATTTAAGAAATATGATGCAGCAATTACTGTAGCAATAATTGAGTATAGCTGAGTGACTTCTTACGTAAGCATCAATAATCAATACCGTGTGCTACTATGCAACCCTGCGTATTACTGTACTTTTACTACCGGGTAGTTCAACAGTTTTAACGGTAACACCTCAGCCGTTATTTTATAGAAAGATAATTTTTATCGTTTTCTAACTACGATAATACTTTTGTTGTGGGGTCCACCAATGATTGTGCCGTCGTACAAATATTCCCCGACAAACAGAATATTCCCCGACCAAACGAATATTTTATAACAACTTGCTTACTTTGCAAAATTTATAAATATTACCCACAACTATAACATTATATCAAATTAACTCCATAATATTCAAAAATGATATTTATAGAAAATTCATCTTTATTTATAAAAGTTGGGGTCTTACAACCTCCCCTTCTTATGAAATTTCGCCCTCGAAATTAGGGTACGTACCTGATATGTCGAAGAGGTAAGGATACCTTGATTTCATTTCAGATTCTAACTCCCAGGTCATTTCTTCAACATCGTGGTTTCTCCACAAAACTTTGACTTGAGGTAATAACCTTGGAGCGTAGAATATGTTCATTCTTATCCAAGATTTGAACAGGAACTTCTTCATACGTCAAATCTTCCGCTATTTTGTTTGGTTCTAACTCAATAATGTGGTTCGGGTCTTCCACATATTTGCGTAACATGGATATGTGAAAAACGTTATGAACACGAGAAATACTTGGCGGTAAAGCGAGTCTATAAGCCACAGTTCCTACTCGATCGAGGATTAAAAATGGACCGATGAATCGAGGATTGAGCTTTCCTCTCTTTCCAAATCTCGTAACTCCTTTCCATGGAGTAACACGTAAGAACACATGATCTCCTACATCAAATTCCACGTCCTTTCGATGAAGATCAGCATAACTCTTTTGTCGATCTTGTGAGGTTTTTATACGTTGTCGGATCGTTTGAATCTTTTCTGTAGTCATACGTACCAACTCCGGTCCCAACAACGTTGCTTCACCCACCTCATCCCAGCATACTGGAGAACGACATTTTCTTCCATACAATGCTTCGAATGGAGCCATGCCAATACTTGCTTGATAACTGTTGTTGTAGGAAAACTCCACCAATGGTAAGAACTTGTCCCAACTTCCCCTGAAGTCAAAGACACAGTGTCTTAATAGATCTTCAAGAGTTTGAATAGTCCTCTCTGATTGTCCGTCCGTCTGAGGATGATATGCTGAACTAAATCGTAAATCTGTGCCCATAGCTTTTTGTAAACTAACCCAAAATCCTGAAGTGAATCTTGGGTCTCGATCAGAAACTATGGATACTGGCATACCATGCAGTCTTACAATCTCGTTTATGTACATACGAGCAAGACGTTCAAGTGTATAAGTTTCTCGTATCGGTAAGAAATGAGCAGACTTGGTCAATCTATCAACAATGACCCAAATCGCATCTATACCTTGAGAAACCTTAGGAAGACCGGTAACGAAATCCATGGTAATGTGCTCCCACTTCCATTCTAGAATTTCAAGTGGTTGCAATGGACCTTTTGGTACTTGATGCTCCGCTTTGACTCGTTGACAAGTTAGACATCTTGAGATAAACAACGCTAACTCTCTCTTCATATTGCTCCACCAAAATGTATGACAAAGATCATGATACATTTTGGTACTTCCAGGATGGTATTGAATGATATGATCATAATCTTTCAACAGTTCAAGCCAACGTTGTTGTCGCATGTTAAGTTCCTTTTGAGTGAAGAAATATTTGAGGCTTTTATGATCCGTAAAGATCTCCACCTTCTCCCCATACAAGTAATGCCTCCAAATTTTAAGTGCAAAGACAACAGCTGCCAACTCTAGATCATGAGTAGGATAATTCCTCTCATATTCCTTGAGTTGACTTGATGCATAGGCTATGACTTTTTCATGTTGCATGAGAACACATCCCAACCCTTTGCTCGAAGCATCACTGTAGATGACAAATCCCTCCGAGCCAGATGGTATTGTTAGAACAGGTGCTGAAATGAGTCTCCTCTCGAGTTCTTGAAAACTCTACTCACATTCTTCGCTCCAACCGAACTTTGTATCTTTCCGAGTCAGCTGAGTTAATGGAGTAGCGATTCGAGAAAATCCTTCCACGAATCTCCGATAATAACCAGCTAAACCAAGAAAGCTACGTACCTCGGTCACTGATTTAGGTTGCTCCCAGCTTTGAATAGCTTCAATCTTTGCCGGGTCAACCGATATTCCACGACTTGATACTACGTGCCCAAGGAATGCTACCTCTTCCAGCCAGAACTCGTATTTCTTCAACTTGGCATAAAGTTTGTATTCATGAAGCTTTTGGAGTACCAACCTCAAGTGTTGCTCATGATCTTCACGACTTTTGGAATAAACAAGGATGTCATCGATAAAGACGACCACAAAGTGATCCAAATATTTCTTGAATACCCTGTTCATCATATCCATGAAGGCAGCAGGAGCATTAGTCAATTCAAAAGACATAACTAAGAATTCATAATGCCCATACCGAGTTTTGAAGGCAGTCTTTGGAATATCCTCAGTTCTAACCTTCAGCTGATGATATCCAGAACAATGATCGATCTTTGAAAAGAATTGTGCTCCTTGCAACTGGTCAACAAGTCATCAATACGTGGCAATAGGTACCTATTTTTGATGGTGACATGATTCAACTCCCGATAATCAATACAAAGTCGCATACTCCCATCTTTCTTCTTCACGAACAGAACAGGAGCACCCCAAGGAGAAGTACTAGGACGAATAAAACCAATGTCTAACAATTCCTGCAGTTGGGTCTTTAACTCCTGAAGTTCAATAGGAGCCATTCGATATGGGGCTTTGGAAATGGGTTTTGTACCGGGTTCAAGGTCGATACAAAATTCAATTTCACGCTCTGGGGGTAGGCCAGGAAGTTCTTAGGGAAATACATCAGGAAATTTATTAACAATAGAAATATCATTCAAAGCTAACGTATTTTTGTTTAGATCTGTGACATGAGCTAAGAAAGCTTGACATCCGTTTTTTAATAAACGAATAGCTTTATGGCTTGAGATGACAGCGATTGATTTTAATGGTTTGGTTGCTTGAATTCGCATAACAGGTCGATTAGGAATATGAAAGCTAACAACCTTACGAAAATAATCAATTTTTGCATGATGAGTAATTAACCAATCAATCCCTAGAATCACGTCAAATGCAAGTATTTTTAATGAAATAAGATCGACAGGTAATGTGTGGGTACCAACTTGAACCAAACAAGACTTATAAATCGTGGATGTAATGAAGGTTTCTCCCAATGGAGTTTCAACTGCTAAGTCAAAGTCTAATTTCTCCGGAATCAAATTTAATCGATGAGCGCAAGTAGGAGAAATAAAAGAATGGGTAGAACCGGTATCAAATAAAGTATAGACTTCGTTAGAGTTTGTGATAAGCTTACCCGTGATGACCTCATTCGGGTTCCTTGCTCTCTGGGAGTTCATAACAAACGCTCTCCCTTGCACAACCGGTTTTGACTTTTCTGGGATGGCCTTTGGTGCCTCTATCCTAGCTGAATTTGTCTTCGGTAAATGACAAAATCGGGCTAAATGACCTTCTCTTCCACAATTATAACATTCTTTGGACGGCATCGCTCAGTTTGGACTGATGTGCCCCTCCCCTCCGCATTTGAAACATATGATAGGTGGTCGTTCTCCTTCCTTAACGACAGGTGCTGGTGCTGACGTCTTTCCATCATTGTTGAATCTCCTCTTCTTGAAATACCCATTCTTATTGTTTTGGCCCTGATTACCACCGAAGTGGTTACCATTTCTGGCCTGTTGATTCCCTCCACGCTTGTTGTCACCGCTTCGATAACTGCTCTCACTGGTATTATCATTTTGCCGGCTGCTCTCTTTTGGTTGCGTTGTCTCGTTATCGCGCTCCACCAACTGAGTCCTATTTACAACATCTGAATACAAACATAGTTTATGAGAAACAAGATGTTGACGTATCTCCGGCTTCAAACCTCTTAAAAACATCCGCGTCATTCTTTGTTCATTATCCACCAGGTGGGACGCAAACCGGGATAACTCCGCAAATTTTGCCTCGTACTGCGACACGGTCATATTATTCTGCTCCAATTTGATGAACTCCACCTCCTTCATGTGACGAATACTCTCGGGAAAGTATTTGTCGTTAAACAGCTCTTGGAACTTCTCCCAGGACATCTTCAGTGCGGCAGGTTGAGTACGCTTTATCGATTCCCACCAGTAATCTGCCTCTCCTCGCAACATAAAGGCGGCAAAGGGAACCTTTTGCTCATTGGAGCAACCCAAGACATCAAATATCTTGGTGATCTGCTTTATCCATGTTTCAGCTACAAGTGGTTTGGGTTCTCCCTTAAACTCCGGTGGTCCCAGCTCCTTAAACTGTTTAGCGGTGTCCGCCAGAGAGTTTCCAGTATTTCCACCTACGTTGTGAACAGGAGCCGCTTTCACCTGTTGTTGTATGAATTGCATAAAGCCTCTGAACATTTGATCATTCATCATTTGGTCAGTGTTGTTGTTTGCATGAGGATTGACACCTTCCTGATGCACATTATCCTGATTATTGATATGTGGTGAATCAACAGTCGTCTGTGCTCCATTGCTATTCTCAACATTCTCGGATGCCATTTTCAGATACTGCCACAAAATAAAAGTTAATTGAATGTCATATATTATCCTTATATTATGACCGACCAATTAAATACCATGCAAATAAACTTAGGTAGGTCATACTAGCGAAGGAATTCCCCGTCATAGAGACATGTAACCAGGATTAAACAAGAGGGAGAAATAGAAATATGTAGCCAAAATTAAACAAGAGGGAGAAGAGAGATATGTAGCCATAATTAAATAAGAGAGAGAAGAGAGATGATGGGGTGCCTCCCAACGAGCACTTATTTATAGTCAATTAGCTTGACTATCTCTGCTATGGTTATGTTGTAGAAAGGATCTAGGCAACTTTCTGTCGATCGACTTCGCCTCCATAGTAATGCTTCAACCTTTGTCCATTCACTTTAAATGGTTTGTCCGGGTATTTGTCAAAAATCTCAATTGCACCATGTGGAAACATAGTTTTTACCGTGAAAGGTCCCGACCATTTCGATTTGAACTTTCTAGGAAAGAGTCTAAGATGAGAATTAAACAACAATACAGCTTGCCCCAGCTCATATTTCTTTTCCATGATTTTGCGATCGTGCCACCTTTTCACTTTCTCCTTGTACAACTTTGAGTTTTCATAAGCCTGCAGTCTGAATTCATCTAGCTCATTTAATTGGAGAAGGCATTTCTCCCCTGCAGCTTTCAAGTTAAAGTTCATCTTTTTAATAGCCTAGCAGGCCTTGTGCTCAAGTTCCATGCGAAGGTGACAAGCTTTCCCATATACTAGCTAATACAGTGACATACCCAATTGTGTCTTGTACGCAGTCCTATATGCCCAAACTGCATCATCGAGCTTAAGGGACCAATCCTTTCTCGTGGGATTTATAATTTTTTCTAATATCCTTTTCACCTCATGATTGGACACCTCATCTTGGTTGTGACGCCCCCAAAATTAGGTATACATCACCCATCTTGGGTCGTCAGATACATAGTACAGAATACAAATACAACTTACTAATACAGATTTCGTGTACAATACGACAAAACATAAACTGCGAGTTTGAATACAAATATTATCTTCTAGAGAGTATTCATACTCAAAAGGAATCATTATATTTATTAACACACCATTACATAGAATAGTGAGGACTACTAAATAATACTATCATTCGGACCATCACTCCATTCCCCGACTTGCCCCAGCTACGTTCTCATTTCCTGAAGAGAACAGTGAAAGAAAGGGTGAGCTCAACTAGCCCAGTAAGAAATATTATGACTAAGATAATGCAGAATAAATTATCATTAGCCTTCAACAATGTTAAACTGATAAAATATAATAGACATCAAGTTTAACTGTAGCGGAACAAGTAATCCATTAAAAGAGTCAAGTAGAAAATAAACTCTACTATCATTTATGATTTAAAAAGTTTTTCAACACTGTGATCGCTAGGACTCAGCTTAATAAAATAATCCACATCATCGAATCACCCCTGCACTACGGCCAAGGATATTCGTGTATTCATTAATGGTCATGATCATGCCAACAACTGTCCATCAATGCACTACGGGCCAATGATGACTTTTACCACATCATTTGTAACATTACGGTCATGATTATACCGAATAATCCCTGGTCATAATCATACCAAGTCCATCTATGCACTACATGCCACAGATGACTTTCAAGATTTTATAAACATGAGGATGATGACAATGATATAAGAATTCAATAAAACAAGTTCAAGAATTAATTTATCCAAGAATTAATAACGTCCAAATTGTCAACATGATACTGCTTTGTGGAGTAAAATTCAAGAATGCTTATAAGAATATTTTCATGAAAAGATACTGGATGAAACGCAATTATCAAGGATATTCCACAAATTTCATGGAGTATAGAAGTCAAAACTTAACCAACTGAGTACAATAAAGAATGGAATAACAAAAGAAATCACCATGCATGCGATAGACCGCACAAACAGGTTATTCCAACAGAATAATAAATAATGGAACCAGGTCCGGCGTAAACGCACAGACAGGATATTCCGACAGAATAATAAATAATGGAACCAGGTCCGGCGTAAACGCACAGACAGGATATTTCGACAGAATAATAAATAATGGAACCAGATCCGGCGTAAACGCACTGTTGCCTATATTTTTTAATAGCACTTTAACACGCAAGTATACGCGTTCAATTGTAATATTCAGCAAGCAAGGATATCGTTCCCACGAGGAAATAGACTAATATTTATCAATTACTAATTTCAATGCAATTAATCCTATTTTAAACTACAAAATTTTGTTTATGATTTAAAAATTAAACTTAGCAAAACTAATAATTAAAATAAGAATTTCACAAGAATAACTGCAGATTTAACAGATTAAGATTACAACTTCCCTTAGTATTTCATTTAAACCAATTTACTTCCCATTTAAATCAATTAATTAATATGAATCATTATCCAAGAATGTTTTATAGAATTCACGCACTTTTTCCAAAACACGTGAACAAATCCCCCTAACTCCAATCCTTAAGACACAGAATTACAAGGAACACCCCAGTTAATCAACTCACTATATTCCTATGTGAATCAAGTTAATTAGGGTTTAACACACAAATTCTTTCAATGGATACAAAAGACACATAGGTATATTCCTATCCTACATGCTAATCATATTAACCCTAATCAGATTATATGAACAGATGTTATCATATCCAGATCTCAATCTATACTCCATCTTCCAATTTTATATAGATTATCACAGTAATTGTTGGCCAAACAATTAATCAATAAGCAAAAGATATAATAAATAATTCAATAAAAACCAACTTTCATTCAATGGGAAGATTTAATTTAAACTACATACCAAGTTCCGTTGCAATCTTAATGAAAATTTAGTTCATGATAATAATAAAGAAAAACATCATCCAGATGAATAATCTAAACATCCCAGATAATTACAAAAGTTAAAACTAGAGAAGAAAAGAAGAAACTCTGAATTTGCTCCAATAATCTCTCTTTAATCTTCAACCCTTGCAATTCTCCTTCGTGTTTTTCTTCGTTGTTCTCTCTGCAAATCTCTTGAGAAATTAAGTTGTTTTGTCTTTTCTAAAGTCTTCTCCTATTTGTATTGGTCTCCACCCTCTTTTAGATTCCTTTTTGGCTTCAAAAACCCACTTAGCAATAGAAAAACTCTCCTTTTTCCGCACATGAGCGCCTAGGCGCTCAACATAGGCCATTTCCAAGCGCCTAGGCGCTTGCTCAGGACAGCGTAATTACAAAAATGCCACTCAGCTTTAATTTTAATGAATTTTGACCTTTTTCTTCTCCCAAATGACCAATTTATCCCTCCAGCTCCAACCTACAAGAAATAAACACAAAACACATAAAAAGATACTAAAAAATAATTAAAGATAGCAATAATTAAGTTTAATAATATCGGATTCGTAGGTATAAAACCTACTCATCAAATACCCCCAAACTTAACCAATTGCTTGTCCCCAAGCAACAAAACACAATGCAATAACTAAATATGCAATGCAAATGCAAATGCAGCTATCTACATGCCTAAAATTCCAGCTACCAAACAGAACAAAATCTATTCATCATGCCTCAGAGAAATCACAATAAACATGCTAGTACATCATACCAAGACAGATCAATAATTTCCTAGTCAATCATCAAATCTTACCCTGTCATTACTGATATAGTGCGTGTGTGTTCAACAACAATGCAAACTAATATAAGGTTAAATACAACACATACTAGATCTCTTTAAAGGCATCATACAGTATAAACTCACAAAATTCAAGAACAAGCTAGATCCAACTAAAGTCAAACATCCACCAAATTCAAGAGTCCAATCCGGGATACTTATGCTTTACTTTTCATTACGGGGGCTTTTTTTTTTTTTTTTTTTTTTTTGCTCTTTTCCCGTTTTATTGTTTCTTTCTCTTTTTTTTTTTTAACCATGACTGTGCAATGTCTCATTCCATTAGGCTAACAGTGTCACCCCTTAGCGAGCTTTCGACCAACGACTCCCAGACCATATAAGACCTTAGGGCGCTAGGTTTTAAGATACCCCTTCGGGCGTACTTACTCAAGTAACAAAGGCCCCGAAACAAAACTAGTCACGGTAATTTTTTTTTTCCTTTTTTTTTTCTTTTTTTTTTTTTTTTTTTTTAGCGAAGCTTATATATCCCAAATTTTCCCCCAAACTTAAGTTTTTGTCTAAATTCAGCCATCTCCACCTATTCATGTCTTTCATTCCTTCACATTAGTATTATCCTTAAGAAATTCATTATGTCTCAATTTAAACTTAATCAGTTAACATAGCTGTTATTAACGTGCTAACCTTAATTATACCAGTTTCAAACAGGAAAAGATTCAAATCATGACAAGAAATCACATCAAAGTCTTAACAGTCAATACTATACTTGTCTACTCAATTCCAATCTCATCATTGGCCAAAACAGACTTAAATTATTTAACAGCTGGAAACATGCAACTACCTGAATTTTTCTCTTTTTTTTTTCAATAAAAATATTCGAATGAAAACTAATGAAAAACTATAAAATGAATACTAAATGAATGCAACTGGAGCTGGAAGAAAGCACCCCCAAACTTAACATATGCAATGTCCTCATTGTATATAAAAAAAAAAACATAAGAAATTAGGCACTGAGGACTTCCCTGAAAGATTGAAGCTTTACTCTTCATCAGCATCATCTACTTCTTCTGTATTAGCATCATCCTCAGGAGCTAAGTCAGTCGGGAAGGTACACGGACAAGGGTGGAGGTGGTGGGAACTGTTATGGAGCGCCAATCACTTGCAGGCTTAGACCCCTGTGTGAACCTCCCCCAAACTTGGTTTAGAGAAAATCTTGAAGCTTGAACTTTGATTTGAATTGTTGCAGTTGGAATCCAAGTAGGAGATAAAGAAGTTGACTTTAGCTTTCTTTTTTCTTGATTGTGGTTTGGAGAAGATGAATTAGATTTTGATTGAGAGAGTGCAAGAGTTGGTGTTATTGTGGTGCAAGGGCTTGGAAGGAGTTACTTTTGAATTAGGAGTGAAAGGAATTGGGTTTGAATTAGAATTGCCTTACTTAGGGCTTTATTTTTTTTCATGTGCACAGGTAGAGCGCCTAGGCGCTTGAAATTGTGAAGGTTGGAGCGCCTAGGCGCTTGGGACCAGAATCTGATGGTGATGGTGAGCGCCTAGGCGCTTGAAAATGGCTTGGAGTGAGCGCCTAGGCGCTTGGGCTTGTTTGGGCATTCTGCAGTTAAGCGCCTAGGCGCTTGGAATAGGCTTGTTTTGGGCGCCTAGGCGCTTGGGCCAGCCTTAGCCAAAATTTGTGCTCTTTTATCCTTCTAACCTGCAAGCCATGAACCCAATTCTCAGTTATCATTTGCAAGGAGATTACAACTGAACATACAACCCTAAACTAAGATAAAATATATATCTAAATAAAATAAAATACTAAAATAAAATTAAGGAACTAAAATTTAAGGAGATAAAATGTAAGTCTAGGTTGCCTCCCAGTGAGCGCTTAGTTTAATGTCCTCAGCCCGACTCCTTCAACTTTCTCTATCCAATTCCCCTTCGAAAATTGAGAAACCCTCCATCCATTAGTAATAACGTAACTTCCAAGAGTTTCCCATCGGTAAGGGTTATTGATTCAAATTCACCTAGCTTGTTCTTTTTAGATAGATTTTCTTTTACAACCTTCAAATAACTAGGCATTTTCCGAATTGTATCTGTGAACGAATTTTTGCTTTGAAGCTTTTCCAGAACAACTGGTTCTTCATCTCTCTTCCCATTCTCTTCACACCATGGCACCAACTTTAAGCTTGCTTCCATGTCATATATAGCTTTATCGAAAAAATGGCTACCAATTGGGCACGAGATTGCAAATCTAGTCGGATCCTTAAACTTTGGTGGAGAAGATATATGGGGCACTATCAAAATCAGTTCATCTATGTCGAAACTCAAGGCTAGATCTTTGGCGACCTTCTTTTCCTGCTCCCCACTTGTCTCCTCCCTTTCCACGTCCTTTTCTTTTGGCACATCCGGTTCTAGATTTAGCGTGGGTAATCCATCAGTCTCGGGAACCATGTTGCTTGACACTTCACCTTGAGGGCGATTGATAATGGCATTGAAAAGTTGTCCCACCTGGTTCTCAAGATTTTGAATCGACATCTCCTGACTATTCGTCTGCTCCTCAATCAAAACCATGAACTTGGAAATAAGTCCCTCCAAGTTTAAAATCCTTTCTTCTTCATGATTAGGAGCTTGAACTGGTAATTTAGGAGTGTATGATTGGCTTGGAGCAAAGGGTTGGGCCAGATTGTCATCGCTCCATGAAAACTTTAGCGGATTCCCCCAATCATGATGATAATTACTGGAATATTCATAATTATTAGGGTAATCGTCCAAGTTGCCACTATATTGTACCGACTCAAAACTGATGGCACATTGATGACTCAGATGGTTTCCACCGCAATACTCACATATTACCGCTACACTTTGAATAAGTTGTGCTGATGAAGCATTAATATTCCTCGAAAGTGTCCCAAATTGTGCTGACAATTCATCGAGTCCATAATTCTCTGCCTCTCTTGGTCGAGTCATTCTCGAATATGGCCAATGATAGTTATAGTTGTCCATGGTACCTGAAAAAGAATTAGACTAGAGAGAGAAATAAAATTAAAAAAAATAATATTTAAATTAAGATTAATTTGATTGAAATTAATAATGACAAAATATTAAACTAATTTCCCCGGCAGCGGCGCCAAAAACTTGTTGCCTATATTTTTTAATAGCACTTTAACACGCAAGTATACGCGTTCAATTGTAATATTCAGCAAGCAAGGATATCGTTCCCACGAGGAAATAGACTAATATTTATCAATTACTAATTTCAATGCAATTAATCCTATTTTAAACTACAAAATTTTGTTTATGATTTAAAAATTAAACTTAGCAAAACTAATAATTAAAATAAGAATTTCACAAGAATAACTGCAGATTTAACAGATTAAGATTACAACTTCCCTTAGTATTTCATTTAAACCAATTTACTTCCCATTTAAATCAATTAATTAATATGAATCATTATCCAAGAATGTTTTATAGAATTCACGCACTTTTTCCAAAACACGTGAACAAATCCCCCTAACTCCAATCCTTAAGACACAGAATTACAAGGAACACCCCAGTTAATCAACTCACTATATTCCTATGTGAATCAAGTTAATTAGGGTTTAACACACAAATTCTTTCAATGGATACAAAAGACACATAGGTATATTCCTATCCTACATGCTAATCATATTAACCCTAATCAGATTATATGAACAGATGTTATCATATCCAGATCTCAATCTATACTCCATCTTCCAATTTTATATAGATTATCACAGTAATTGTTGGCCAAACAATTAATCAATAAGCAAAAGATATAATAAATAATTCAATAAAAACCAACTTTCATTCAATGGGAAGATTTAATTTAAACTACATACCAAGTTCCGTTGCAATCTTAATGAAAATTTAGTTCATGATAATAATAAAGAAAAACATCATCCAGATGAATAATCTAAACATCCCAGATAATTACAAAAGTTAAAACTAGAGAAGAAAAGAAGAAACTCTGAATTTGCTCCAATAATCTCTCTTTAATCTTCAACCCTTGCAATTCTCCTTCGTGTTTTTCTTCGTTGTTCTCTCTGCAAATCTCTTGAGAAATTAAGTTGTTTTGTCTTTTCTAAAGTCTTCTCCTATTTGTATTGGTCTCCACCCTCTTTTAGATTCCTTTTTGGCTTCAAAAACCCACTTAGCAATAGAAAAACTCTCCTTTTTCCGCACATGAGCGCCTAGGCGCTCAACATAGGCCATTTCCAAGCGCCTAGGCGCTTGCTCAGGACAGCGTAATTACAAAAATGCCACTCAGCTTTAATTTTAATGAATTTTGACCTTTTTCTTCTCCCAAATGACCAATTTATCCCTCCAGCTCCAACCTACAAGAAATAAACACAAAACACATAAAAAGATACTAAAAAATAATTAAAGATAGCAATAATTAAGTTTAATAATATCGGATTCGTAGGTATAAAACCTACTCATCACGCACAGACAGGATATTCCGACAGAATAATAAATAATGGAACCAGGTCTGGTGTAAAACACACAGACAGGATGTTCCAACAGAATAATAACAAGACGGAACCAGGTCCGGTGTAAAACACACAGACATGATGTTCCAATAGAATAATAATAAAAACGAAACCAGGTCCAGTGTAAAATACACAGACAGGATGTTCCAACAGAATAATAGAAGAATGTCACCAAGTATAGGGTAGACCGCGTATACAGGTTATTCTAACAGAATAATAAGAAATGGAATAACAACAGTTCTCTTCATGAATAAGAAAGAATAACACCCCTTACCGTTTTAAAGAAGAGCTGAAATAAGGAAGTAGTTAAGTAGCAGAATACTCTTCTCTCTCTCTATAGTTTCTCTCTCTATAGCTTGAATGAATTCGTGAAAAATAATGAAGCCCTAGGCCTCTATTTATAGAAAAACTGAGGGTGGCTCTTGGTCTTAACGAAGGGTCAAATGACTCTTGGTCTTAACGAAGGGTCAAATGACTCTTGTTAATATTGAAGGGACAACTACTATTGACGAAAGTAATTACTATTGACCAAGGTAAATACTATTGACGAAGGTAATTACTGTTGGCCAAGGTAAATACTATTGACCAAGGTAAATACTATTGACGAAGGTAATTACTATTGACCAAGGTAAATACTATTGACCAAGGTAAATACTATTGACGACGGTAATTACTATTGACGACGGTAATTACTATTAACGAAGAGACTCTTAGATGATGACATATGGCCCCCCATAAAAATAACCAAACTTACCACAACGTCTCAATTATTGATTTAATAATATAACATATTATACAGATGATACTATGACAATAATTTAAGAAATATGATGCAGCAATTACTGTTGCAATAATTGAGTATAGCTGAGTGACTTCTTACGTAAGCATCAATAATCAATACCGTGTGCTACTATGCAACCCTGCGTATTACTGTACTTTTACTACCGGGTAGTTCAACAGTTTTAACGGTAACACCTCAGCCGTTATTTTATAGAAAGATAATTTTTGTCATTTTCTAACTACGACAATACTTCTGTTGTGGGGTCCACCAATGATTGTGCCGTTGTACAAATATTCCCCGACAAACAGAATATTTCCCGACCAAACGAATATTTTATAACAACTTGCTTACTTTGCAAAATTTATAAATATTACCCACAACTATAACATTATATCAAATTAACTCCATAATATTCAAAAATGATATTTATAGAAAATTTATCTTTATTTATAAAAATTGGGGTCTTACATTGGTCGTTCGTTTGGGGATGGTAAGTTGTGGCTACACGGTGATTCACCCCATACTTGGCCAATAGTGCAGTAAACTGTCGATTGCAGAAATGGATGCCTTCATCACTTATGATAACCCGAGGAGTCCCGAATCTTGTGAATAAAATCTTTTGAAGAAATCTCAAGACTACCCTAGCATCATTTGTTGGTAAGGTTGCTTCCTCCACCCACTTGGACACATAATCCACTACCAGAAAGATATACAAATTTTCACACGATGAAACTAATGGCCCCATAAAGTCTATCCCCAGATGTCAAAGATCTCAACCTCTAGGATCATATTCAAAGGCAACTCATTCCGTTTGGATATATTACTTACCCTCTGAAACTGGTCACATTTTTGCACAAAGTTGTAAGCATCTTTAAAGAGAGTCGACCAATAAAAACCTGCCTGAAGTACCTTGGCCGCTGTCCTTTCTCCCCCATAGTGTCCTCCATAAACTGATGAATGACAATCTTGAAGTATATTGTCTGTCTCACTATTCGGGATGCACCTTTTGATCATTCTATTTGCGCATTGCTTAAACAGGTAAGGCTCATCCCAAATATAGAATTTAACATCATGTAAAAACTTTTTCTTTTGATATCTAATCAACTTAAAAGGGATAATGTTGCTCACTAAAAAGTTCGCATAGTCCGCAAACCATGGCACTTTGCCTTTCACCACAAATAACTGTTCGTCCAGGAAGGACATATTAATCATCACTTTATCATTTGTATCCTATCCTAGATTCTCCAATTGGGATAAGTGGTCAGCCACTTGGTTCTCGGTCCCCTTTCTGTCTTTGATTTCTAAATCAAACTCTTGTAGAAGAAGAATCCATCGAATGAGACGGGCTTTGCATCTTTATTAGATATCAGGTATCAAATTGCAGCATGATCGGTGTATACGATAACTCTTGTGCCAATCAGATAAGAACGAAATTTGTCAAATGCATATACCACCGCTAGCAGCTCCTTCTATGTAGTAGGGAAATTCAGTTGGGCATCCGTCAGGGTCTTATTGGCATAGTAAATGACATGAAAAACTTTGTCCATACGTTGCCCCAGGACAACTCCCACAGCAAAGTCACTTGCATCACACATCAGTTCAAATGGGAGAGACCAGTCAGGACCTGTAATAATGGGTGCCGTTGTCAATTTCTTTTTTAAATGCTCAAAAGCAGCTAAGCATTCCTCATCGAATCTAAATGTGACATCTTTCTCTAGCAAACTACACAATGGCTTGGTGATCTTTGAGAAGTCCTTTATGAAACGACGATAGAACCCCGCATGCCCAAGGAAGCTACGGACCCCTTTCGTAGAAGTTGGTGGAGGTAAGCTCTCAATATTATCTAGTTTTACTCTATCCACCTCTAATCCTTTCCTTGACACTTTATGCCCTAATATAATGCCTTCTTGTACCATAAAATGGCACTTTTACCAATTCAGTACTAGATTAGTCTCAACACACCTCTTTAATACCATAACCAGATTCTCCAAGCATAAGTCAAAAGAGTCCCCAAAGAATGAAAAGTCATCCATGAAGACTTCTACATTCTGCTCAACCATGTTAGAGAATGTGGCCATCATACATCTCTGGAATGTAGTTAGGGTGTTGCATAATCTGAAATACATCCTTCTGGATGCAAAAGTACCATACGAGCACATGAAGGTAGTCTTCTCCTGGTATTCTGGGGCTATAACTATCTGGTTGTACCCCGAATAGCCATCCAAGAGGCAGTAGTAGTCACGTCCCGCTAACCTATCCAATATTTGGTCAATGAACGGGAGAGGGAAATGGTCTTTCCTTGTAGCTTTGTTCAATCTGCGGTAATCCATGCAGACCCCCCACCCTGTGACTGTTCTGGTAGGTATCAATTCATTATTTTCATTGGACACCACTGTCATGCCCCCTTTCTTCGAAACGCATAGCACCGGGCTCACCCATGAGCTATCTGAAATAGGATATATGACTCCGTCATCTAGCCACTTTAGGATTTCTTTCTTGACAACCTCTTTCATTATAGGATTCAATCTCCTCTGCTTCTCTACCGTCAGCTTACTATCATCTTTAAGAAGTATCTTATGCATGCGGAATGAGGGACTGATCCCCTTGATATCCTCTATGGTCCAACCAATAGCTGATTTAAATTCTCATAGCACTCACAACAATTTACTTTACTGACAAGATGTTAGTGCAGCAGTAATTATAACAAGCAACTTTGAAGATTCACCTAAAAATACGTACCTTAGATAATTCAGAAGAGGTTTAAGGTCCAGGTCGAGAGGCATCTCGAGAGAAGGCTTAAGTTGATTCGATGTCTCCCCTGTATGTCTGAGTGGTTTAATGGGAATCTTGAATTTTCGCATCTATGGTACTGTGTTTAGAATTTGTACATAGTCCACAACATTTGTATCCTCCATATCAGATTCTCCCAGTAGGGCACTTTCTAATGGATCAATGCTCATCAAATGTTTAGCCTTTTCATTTAATACCCTGTTGACTACATCAACCCGAAAGCACTCTTCTTCGTCAGTAGGGAACTTCATAGCTTTAAAAACATTAAATGTGACCTCTTGATCTTGAACTCTCATGGTCAGTTCTCCTTTTTGTACATCTATGAGTGTTCGCCCAGTAGCTAGAAAAGGTCTCCCAAGAATGATCGGTATGTCTCTATCCTCTTCGTAGTCCAGAATAATAAAATCGGCAGGGAAGATAAACTTGTCCACTTTCACCAAGACATCTTCTACGATACCTCTTGGGTATGTGATGGACCTATCGGCAAGCTGCAATGATATGTTTGTTAGCTTAGGAGCTGACAATCCCAACTGTATGAATACCGATAGAGGCATCAGATTTATACTTGCCCCCAAGTCACATAAGCACTTATTGAAAGAAAGTTTTCCAATGGAGTAAGGTATCGTAAAACTACTTGGATCTTTGAGCTTTGGAGGTAGTTTTCGTTGCAACACTGCACTGTATTCTTCTGTTAAGGCAACTGTTTCATAATCCTCTAGTTTCTTCTTCCTTGATAGAATGTCTTTCATTAACTTCGCATAGCTTGGCATTTTTTCCAAAGCTTCTGCGAAAGGTATGTTAATATGCAGCTTCTTAAAGACCTCCAAGAATTTTGCAAACTGTTTATCTTCTCTTTGTTTCTGAAGTCTCTAAGGGTATGGTACTGGAGGGTACACAAGTGGTGGTATGGCTTTGGGTTTCTCAGCTACTTCCTTCTGATCTGTCTCAACTACCTGCTGCCCAGTACCCTCATCAGACAAGCCCTGCTCAAAATCCTCTGCACCTTGGGGTGGGCACGCCAGGTTCTCTTCATCTTGGGGTGCGGCCGCACCAGGCCCTGTCTCAGCAATTTTTTCCCAAACCTCAATGTGATGGCCTGACATTGTTCCTTCCCATCCCTTCTCGGATTGGCTTTTGTATTACTTGGTAGAGCTCCTTGTGGTCTGTTGTTCAACATGATGGCCATTTGGCCCATTTGGTTTTCCAAAATTCTTAATTTCCACCGCTTGGCTCTTTATCAACACTTCAGTATTTTCCATATATTTCAACATCATCTCTTCCATCTCAGATTTCTTTTCCGGTTGAGGGGCATGAGCTGGATGATGTTGGTGTTGTTGTTGTTGAAATCCAGGAGGATAAAGAGGTTTAGGTGCATACTGTTGATAAGACTGTTGTGGTTGGTATTATTGTTGTGGTGGTTGGTGTTGTTTAGAATTTTGATTATTATTCTAGCTGAAGTTTGGATGATTTCTGTTGTTGGGATGGTATAAGTTCTAAAATTGATTATGTGGCTTTTGATAGTTGCTTACGAACTGAACTGACTCTGTAGTGATAGCACATTGTTCTGTTGGGGTGTGATCCCGCACATATCTCATATACGAAAGCAACTTACTTAACCTTGTTTTCAGTCAAAGAGTCAATTTTCTTCGCTATCGCCGCCATTTGAGCTGATAGTGTTGTGATGGCATCCACTTCTAATATCCCGACAGCTTTTGGTTAAGGCATTCTAGCTGTCGGATTCTAAAAGTCATTTTCCGCCATGGTCTCAATCAATTCATAGGCTTCCTCATAACTCTTAGCCCATAATGCTCCTCTTGCGGCGGCATCAATGATTGGCCTAGATTGCCATCCAAAAACATTATAGAAAGTATTGATTACCATCAAATCTGGCATCTCGTGGTGAGGACATTTCCTTAGCATCTCCTTATAGCGTTCCCATGCCTCATACAACGATTCTCCCTATTGTTGCTCAAACTAAGATATAACACTCCGCATCTTCGCTATTTTAGCCATAGGAAAGAATTTGGCTAAAAATTTATGTGTTAAATCCTCCAACGTAGTCATTGATCCTGATGGTAATGAATGAAGCCAACTACTTGCCTTATCTCTCAAGGTGAAAGGAAACAGTCTAAGCTGCACCGCATCATCCGACACACCATTGTACTTGAATGTGTCACAAATTTCAATAAAACTCAGTAGGTGCTCGTTAGGATCATCAGTAGTTGCGCCTCCAAACTGAACCATATTATGTTCCATATGGATTCTCCCCTGTTTAATTTCAAAGGTGTTCACGGCTATGCTAGAATGTAGCTCATTTATGTTTGGCATAGAATAATCTCTCAAAGCCCTGTGTTCTTCTGCCATCTGTGCTGATGTTTCAGTGTTCTCTTGTGTGTTAGAATTATGTGTACTCGCTCTCCAAGATTATCCTGCCTAGGTACCAACTCAGAATTTGAAGATCGAGTATGCATATACTATCCACAAGTACTTGAAACGCAAATAAAGGTAAAATAGAAATGAGATGAGATGTGAATTGTTCAAGTCAAACAAATTTAACTTAAATTGATGACGATAGTAATAAAAATAAAAACTTATCCCCGACAACGGCGCCAAAAAACTTGTTGGCTTGTTTCGGTGTTAACAAAATAGACACACACGTGCAAGTATACACGGTCAACAAGTAATATAGAGTAAGTCAAGTATCGTTCCCATGGAGAAAAGTAATTATCTCTAATCTATAATGTAACAACTTTGTAGCTATTTCTGGCTGCTTAAACGAGTGAATAAGTTATGATTTAAAAACTAAAATAATTATCAACTAAAAATAACTAATTAACAAGTGAATGGATTCAAATTGGAAAGATATGGGATTGTAATGTCACTTAATTGCCTCATTCAGATTATACACCTCTTGTTAAGTCTGATTAATTACTACGGATTGCTAGGTGAAAGCACGAAGGTGGAACATGACTATTTTTCAATACACCATGCACATATCACATAAAATCCACAAAATAGATAGAATTCATACGAACATCAATATTACCTAACTCACTATATATTTATGTGACTTACAAGTAATATTAATTTAAGTGCAAGCTCTCTCAAATGACTACACATGGTAAGCCGATATATGTCTATCCGGATTACGAATTACAAAATTCATCACATGCAAATTTCATGAACATATGTTAACATGGTCAAATCTGAATTTGTACTTCCTCTTTCAATTCCATACAAACTATTAAGCTAGATGGTGATCAAGCATCTAAGTAATAAACATAACCATGCTAGGTAATCCATATATAATCAATCAAGTATAACAAAGAAGCACATAGATCTGAACTAAACAATAAGCTCCATTAGAATCCCATAATGGTGATTAGTTCATCTCTGAATCAATAACCATTATGGGATTTGATCCAAGCATGAGAGAATACAATGAAAGAAAAGGGAGTACAGAGAATAGAAAAGATCAAATTTGATTAGTCTCTGTCCAAAGTAAGCTTCCAAACTCAGTTCAAATCTATAATCAAACCAAAATAGGAATCCTCACAATCAAAAGCTACTAAGATCTAAAGAGAGAAGCCAAAATAGTAGATTATAGCTAAGAACTCTCTCTAGCTCTTCAAAACCCTAAAAATGGAAAATAAAACTGATTCTCGTAACTAACAAATACACCCCTTTTAAGTAAACACACTACAATAGGTTTAAAGTGAAAAGTTAACATATACTGAGTCTTGACTGGCACGACTGCGTGACCCCGTAAGCTATATGGGGCGCAGGTGCGCCACTTCATTGACTGACTTCCTCCTGACGCGGGCACATAACTTTTCCTCTTCATGCCGGCGCGGCCGCGCGACCTTGATGATCTGCAAACTGCTGTATATCTTCTGCTGGTGCTTTGCTGCTACTTAGCTGTTGCTTTCCTCTTCTTTCTTCTTTTACTTGACCTTCCTCAGATGCCCTTCCCATTTTCACATGCTATGCTCCATCTTCAGTTCACCACGTGCTCACCATATTGCCAAGTCCAAGCCATAAGTATGCCATTTGAGCTTCCTTAATGCAACCTATAAAATAAAGACGAAAAGCATCAAACAACACTAAAAATACATGAGTTTAAGCCATAATTCTAGCAAGTTGATAGCTAATAAGTAGGTATAAAACTTGCTTATCAACCATCTAAGTTGTGGTTGAATCCTCAAAGAGAAACATCAATCCATAAGAGATGGAACTACCTGGTCTCCTCCATACAAGGGAGTACCAGCGACCATCTGTGGGGCAAGCAACCTCAGAGAGGAAAGCCAAAATTATCTCCATAACCACATTCAGAAACCAGTCCCAAGACACCAAAGGGTAGGGGAATACAAAGATTAATGATCCATTCTGAAAGATCCTGAGACATCTCAATGTCCATCTATCAAAGAGGAGTTCAAAATACATCGTGATCGCAAGTCCTGGAGAACAGGAAACTATCAAGAAAGTAACAAGACATATCTTAAAGGGAAGTGAATCAAAACAAATTTCCTTTCTATATAATATTGTTTGATATACACAATATATCCTGTACATGACAAAAATGGCTAACCTAGTCTATGCAGGAAAATCAAAACTAATCTATAAACCAGTGGATAACCGAGCCATCAAGTCTAACATGGCTTCCGTCTTAGTAGATGGAGGTAAATCTATGAGCTCCTGCCCTAGCGTATCCACACGAGCCAGGAGATCTACGGCCATCTGCATGTTGCTACTGTGCTCATTAATGAATACACTCATCTCTGCAACAATGTCAGCAGTATGAGATCTCAATGCAGTACTATCTGTAGTGGCAACATCTCGGGTAGCTAGAGCCTCATTCTGCTCAATAAAAGGTGTATCCCTAGATGATCGAGCCTCATCTCGCTCAAAAATAGTGGTATCCCTATGACATAGAGCATCATCTCTCTCAACTAGAGTGACATCTCTATCAGAAAGAGCTATCAACATCAAGGCCCTAGCCTAATCCCTCTCAAATGTCATCAGATGTAAACTCTGCTATAAATATTCTATAGAATGTGGACTCACAGCAGCAGAAATACTGGGGGAATCAACCAGAGCTACTGATGAACCAGTAAACATCTTATCCTCAATGGGAGAATCAGGGTACTCCATAGGCTCCCCACTATCAGAATCAATGCCCAGCTCTGAGGATATAACCCTAGACGATGAAATCTCTGCCTCCAACCATGCAGAATACTCTGCAGAGAGACCTAGATGGCTAGTCAAAAAGTCAACCCTCTCTCGACGGGTCCAATAGTCAAAAATCCTGGACAAATCCTCTGCTGATAGAAGTTAAGATGACAAATACTGACCCACTGCCCCGTTAAAGGGATAAATATCCTAAAACTGGTCAAACTGTTCCATAACATCCAATAGATGATATGTGGTCACACCCCTCAAATTGGCAAGGGGAAGATAGTGCATGCCAACTGTATGAGTAATAAAGCTATAGGGAGAGCTGAGCCCTGAACATGGCAAAATATCAAACGGGTCCTCGATCCTTGACAAGAAAGCCAATCAAGAAGCTGCGTATGTACACTCAGCCGGCTGAAAGGAATATGATATGGCTATCTCATGGGAAAAACAATACCCATGGCATCTAACAGTGCTAATCGGTCTCAAGTATGTCATAAACCACACATACAATAAGACTGCACTGCCTATAAAAACCTCTACTGAATGGGTGTGGAAAAATGTGGCCGACCTCAAGGTCTCTGCCAAAATCATCGGTAAGATGGTATGTCCCTCCCAGAGAGCACTGACTACCATGATCACGCCGATATCCAGGTGGTCCATGTACAACAGCATGTACAGATAAGCCATTATGCACATTAGGAGTATGTCTACACGGGCGCCATGCCAATCACCCTAAAAAATGGTGAAGTCCCCAGAGTATCGCAGATAGCTATCCAACGACCCAAATCTGTCAATCAAGAAACTCATGGACACTATATGCCTCGATGAAATCTCATCCATGGCAACTCTGCGCCTTAAGCCTGCCAAGGTTATAAACTGTCGGCTCATATCACCGACAGCCATCCGAGCACAAGGCCTATCCAATGGCAAATCTGTAAGACGCTCGTACTCCTCAAAAGTAGGAGTCAACTCATGTATATCAAATCTAAATACATGCCTATCTGGTACCCAATGCTCTAGCATGCCCTCTATAAATTCCGATAGAACCTAAAATGTCAATAGGGTCATAGAGTGTCGCAGTAGCTAATCAACTGTCCCCCGATCTAGGGAAGATAAACTGTCATACCATAATCTCAAAGAAGATGCCACCAACACTTGTGGGGTATGCTCAATCCGACTAACAGTGGATGAAGACCTTTGTAGATCTGTGCCATAAGACCATCCCGGGGTCGATGCTAAACTTATCTCTGGAAATGCATGTCCATAACATAATGCATGCATAATAAACAATAGATGACAATATGATATAGGGAATGGAAACAGTATACGTATATTCCTAAGTATATCATCATCTAAATACATCATCTCTATGTACAAATGAAAAATATAGGGAAATGGGGCACAACCGCCCAATAGCTAATAGAGGCCTATCAAAAGATATAACGAGAATTGGGGCACAACCACCCAATATCTAACAGAGACCTATCAAAAGATATAGTGAGAAATACATCATAAGAAGTCAATGGTGTTGATGTCCACATCATCCAATCTGTCCATCTAATGTAACTCCTTCTAAGTCACTGAATCTCTACTAGAAGGGATATCAGACCAATACAACAAAGGATCTGTACCGACAAAACCATCTGAATATAGGCCACCTGAAGGGCCAACCCCAGAGCTGGAAGGATCAAAAGTATCTGCCTTAGAAGGACCTCTGCCCAAATGTCGGATAAAGAAATGTGTTCGGTCCAACTGTTGGGTGAAACTCTCAATCTGCACCAGATGAGTAGGCTCTCAGACGCAGGCAATCCAATCTGTTATCATGAGTGAGCCAGGAACCATATCCCCCATAAACTATGTGGCGCGTGTATGTGCTCCAAGATGTGAGGAAACCACCAGCGGTAAAAAGCCTCCTAAGTGAAATGTCCCTCTAACAAAGTAAATTCATCCACTCCCATCAATGGGACCTCAGTGATCAGCTGCGACAAAGGCCAATGATGCCTGGATGGATGAAAGATTGGAATGCGTATCTCTCCTGTAGTGCTCCTAATACCACGCTCTCCTAAATAGAGCTCCCAACCTTCGTTTGTAAGGAGAGGAATTCTTTGGGTGGACAATACATACTCGACACCAATCGGGAAACCACCCTCGAAGCCAACTGTCAAGTGGTCCTCAGAGTAAGGAACTCATATAATGACATCAACGGTCAACAACTCCAACTGTAGGCGAGAATGGGTGAAACCCTCAGTTATAGGAACCTCCGTCAAAGTGGAGTAATACCATCGCTATCCCCGTGGATAGGTGTCTAAAACAAATAGGCTAATGGGACGAAGACATGGGAGCCTCTCGTAGGCCCAAAACTGCCAATACAAGATCAAATATCTATGGTCAGCCAAACTTGTAACCCGAACAAGGGAAATCAAAAGAGAAAATACTCACCAGCAGGAATGGGTAAAACCTTAACCAAGCCTCCGTCATGCCCTCTAAGCATAGGCGCATTCCCTTGACGAAGTAGGCAAAGGTGTAGGTACCCTAATAAAACTCTCTAATACAGTCAACCTTCCATGTGGCACTGACTAAATCGAATGACACCGTCGAAGAGTTATCAGCCAGGAAATAACTCCCGAGGATGATCAGGAACAATCATCGAAGGATGCAATCTCACCCTCCGATCATCAGACAATGGCTCAATCATCGAAGGGACTAGAACGGACAGTCCTGCCCTTAAGCGCCATAGCTGGGACTCCCAATAAGGATCTAACGACAGTCGAGGAAATGTCCGCCACCAAAGGCACTGGCGCCCCAAAAACTACCATCCCAGTGATGAATCGCCAATCCATCAGTGTCATCATCACCTCACAATCCAGCAAATAGAGAGACTGAGTTTGGTGAAACCAGTGCTCAGACAAAGCCCTGAGATAACCCCAGGGACACCATCTCTCGGTACTCTGGATGAAGAGTCTGGTACAGAGAATGTATGCTGAATCAGTTCCCTCTGGAATGTGTAAAGCTGGGAACCTGCATCACAATGCAAATTAAAATCAAAACCCTTACCCCCACAAATGGGAAAAGGAAGATCAACACAGCTTTTACCTTGTTTGCATGGAGATAGATCGAAGGGTGACGAATTAAATCATTTTAAAGCTCTGGAATCATCACATTTATAGATGGAAGCTCCCTGCAGGGAATGGAAGAAGGAGTAGGATCCGAAATAGGTACATCCTCCTCCTTGTCCTCAACATCCGGTCTTTCAACACGGATATGACGAATCACTGACTCCGTCAATCGACGAGGCTGTCGGGTTGGGCAAGGCCAAGGCATATTTGAAGCTCTCCTCCTCACACCTGAAGAGGTCTTACGGGAGCTACTCGACTGGTCTGGATCCATATATTTGGACAAAAGTCTCCAAATCACCTCAGAAGGGGTGTGATAAATTCTAACCTGGAGCTCATTAAATGCATTACTTTAACATACATCTATAGTAGAATTAAAAATGCATGTTCATTCAATGCTTAGACTCGTGAAATTTTTTTGCCAGAGTCTTCTTTGTAAAAAGGACTATCCACATGCGCGTAGGCATGATTAGGTGGCCATTCAGTAGCACACTAACTCAAAGTCATAAACATCATATATACATAAAAAACATCAAAGTTAAAATCCATAAGGTTAGCCTAATTACTAGGATTACTTTGCTTCAAAACCTTTGCTCATTTGTCCTCAAATAGGATGAAAAATAGTAGAAAAAGGTGCCACATTGACTATTTCAAAATTCAATTTTTTTCACATCAATACGTTCAACATGGTAAAATACTAACATTTACTGCATTAAATAATTTTTATCAAGTCATATGAGTATGCATATTCACTACTATGTGTTTTCAAGTATTCTATATGATATCTCACTTTCCAACGGTCAAAACTAGAAAAGAAAACATGTAAATGTTACCAGGATAGTGCAGAACGATTGTATGGTGACAGATTTTATAGAAAATAGCCCGAACTCAGTAGATCTGAAGATGAAATCTCAGATTTTCTGTGTGACTTTAACTTGAAAATGACTTGTGAAAGGGAGGCAACTGAGATATAGCCCACGGGTGGCCGCGGGTCAACTCACGGAAGTCGCGGGTCTACTTGCAGCTACCCTGGGTGGTCCTCATCTCCTCTGGCTCGATCAAATTTGAATTGCAAAGGAGGTCCCACAAGCTGAAAAGTTAAGTTAGGAAAAAAGATGCTACATGATTAAGCGGAAGAGCCCGAAATCCTGATTTTCAGAGGCCAAACTGCGGGTCTACATATCAATAATTGGTATTCGCCCAGATATAGGGTTCACAAAACTAATGATAAATTTTTTTGAAAGATACCCTTGTCAACGCATCGTGAAGGTCCGATGCCATCCATGGGGTTGTAATTGCAATCAAAAGCATACATCTCGTCAGAAATCCATCCCCAGCAGAGATTTCATACATCTTTAGCCGTTGAAAACTATTTCAACGAGGGTCAGGCAACCCTGACATTATCAACCATTGGCGATAACTCCAACGAAGCATTGGAGGTGGTCCGGTGATTCCAGCTGTTGAGAACTATGTCAATGAGGGTCAGGCATCCCTAACAGTATAAACCGTTGGTAGTAACTCCAATGAAGCGTCAAAAAGACCTGACGATGCCAACCGTGGAAAACCATCCTCATCAGGGAGGACCGATGATGGAATCTGTTATACAGATCCTCAACAATCAAAACACGAATCCCCAAAGAGTTACTAGCACATGAGAAGAGCATCTTTGGTGGAAAGCCTATAATGAGGACTAAGGACTTTGGTGATAACCCTAATGTCAACATCATGTGCGCTCAATCATAGAGAAATGACCATTCTAAAGATTTTGAAAACATCTTTTCAACTTGTCTACAAATCAGGCTCAAATAACACTGATGGACGGTTCAAACCGTTGGCGATAACCTCAGTGTGGCATCATTAGATTTCTATGATAAGAGCTTTGGAAACTACCAGTCGAGTATTCATCTAAGTAGTTCAACAAGGTCATCATTGACAACTCCACCCCCTACAAAAGTGGCAGGAGTAGACAGTTATCACATCTCGTTGGAAATTATTCCAACAAACCACACTCAACATAACATTGCATTATGTTGCATTGCATTTGCATCATGATTATCTTGTCACATTTCAAGTGTCTAGTGAACTTTATCCTATCCATGCCATTAAATTGCAAGAATATGATAAAGAGGGGCATCTGTAGACACTAGATGTGATAACCCAGGATTTCGAATAATCTAAAATTTGCGAATAATTTTTTTTATTAATATTAATATTAATTATCATTTATGTGACAAGTATCGGTGATACGTGTTTCGAGAAGGTCAATTTGTGTATTGACTAATAAAAATAGAGTAGAGTTGTGCTTAACGGAGAATAAAAACCCTAACCCTAAGTCTGGATAGGGATTCGATATAAAATATAATTAAAATAATTATATTATTGATTACGTGTTTGTACTGTGTGGTAGTATTGATCAATGATTTATCGGGTAAGGTTTAATATTTATAAACCCTAAGAAGAGATTAGAAAACCTAATCTCAGGATGAAAAACCCTAACGTACCATTGAAAACCCTAATCGAAAGCCGAAAAATCCTAATTTTAAATTCGAGAATCCTAAACCCTAAATTAGGAAACCCTAATTCTAATTGGCAAGCCTAATGTGTGTATTAAACCTAAATATGATTAGAAAACCCTAATTATATTTTAGTTATCTTAATTTCTATTTTACAAACCCTAATTGTAATTTAGAAAATTTATTTTCCTAATTAAAACCCTAATTAGTGGGTTATAAACCCTAATGACCATTTTGTCCTTAATTGCTAAATTAAGAAATTTTAATTAGGAATATTAATCCTAATTAGCAAGATTGAATTTTATGATTAGAAAATATTAATATAATTATCGAATCCTAATTGTAATTTGGAATTATTAATTTTCTAATTTGGAAACCGAAATTTGAAAATTTTGGAAATTAAATTGCAAATCTAAAGGGTTTAAACTCTAAACTCTAAAGGGTTCAAACCCTAAACCCTAAGGGTTTGACTAATTGACAAGAATGCCATTTAAAATAAAATACAAATGACAAAAGTGCCCTTTTTGAATAATTTAGTAAGCTAACTTGTAGAAATTGCAAATACTTTAGTAGTTGGCCAACTTAGTTGACTATGTGACTTTAAATCTCAGCAAATCTGATCCAATTGACACCAAGCATGCTTGTATACAATGTATCTAAGTTTTATAAAAGAATTAAAGAGAGAAAGTGTACCCATTTTGTTTATTTTCTCTCCAAGCTCCTACCAACTCCCTCTCATACAAAAACCTCCAAAAATCTATGGGAGATCAGTCACAATATCTGTCCTTAGAACAATCAATAACATATTGGAAAGTTTAGATCAAGAATTGAAAGCTAAATGTATAAATCAAATTTTAAATTTTGATCTTTGTTGCTTAGAAAATGTTTGTGTTTTAATGTTTAATCTTATGTTATAATATGTTTTTAGTTGTTATATGTTGATCCATGATGGATCCATAGCATCAAAATAGATAAAAACCATGTTTTTCAAATTCTGTTCTTGAGTCAAAAAGTCGCCTGACAAGCTAATGTCAGTCGTTCTTGATCTTTGTGTGTTTATGATTTTTGATGTTTTATTGTTTGGATCTATAGTTTGGTATGTTGTGTTTCATCTGAAAGTGGTTGTATAGTCATTAGAGGTCTAGATTTCATTTTATTCACGGTCAAAACCCGTTGACCGGGCATGACCAAGAACTTTTTGGGTAACCCAGAAAGTGTAAGATCAGCGTCTGACATCTTTTTGAACAGCTTAGATCTGACATTGTTGATTTGTTTTTAGGGTGGTTTTGTATCGAACGTGTAGCCTGATATTTGTACTATACATGTATGGCTTCATATCGTGTATATAATCAGTATATTGATCGGGGTAAGTGGTCAAACTAGGCCATAAAGCCATGACTTGAATTTCTGGAAATTCCAGAAAAGCATATGAACACTTTTTCTGACAAACTCTGACCGTATGATTCATGGTAGATCTGTTGTTTTTAGACTGGGATCTTGACATTTAGGTGTTCCTTGTCATGTATACTACATGTATAAATACTAAAACCACCAAAACAATGATCAGAACCTAGACTAATTTGTATTAGAAAGTGACCAGTCGAGGTTTTGGGTTTCTGGGAAAACCCAGAAACCGTCTGACAAGAAATTTGAGACGCTAGATCGTTTTCTTGTTTTGTTGTATGATGATGATGTTGGTTGGATATTGTAGAGTTACAGTTTAACTACATAATCGATGCTTAACATTGCTTAGAACTAGTACAGATTGGAAATTACGCACGGTCAAACCATGCACCTTGAACACCGACTTTGTCATTGTTCTTGAGCTAAGAACACCAAAGGCAACAGACAAGTGTCGCTAAAGGCTATTAGCGACGGTTTTATTTATTTTATTTTCAGAATTTTCGGTAATTAATTAAAAGTAGAAAATAAATTATAGAAATTATTAAAAATGGTTTTAAAAATTATTTTAAATTATGAAAAATAATTTTTGACCAATTGAAGTATTTTTCTTTAATATTTATAATTATTTAAATATTAGAGGTATTTACTTTATTTAATTAGTGTATTAAATAAATTAGAGAAAAATGATTTAATATTATGAAAAATCATTTTAAATATGAATAATATATTTAAAAATATTTTAAGTTATAAAATGTGACTTTTAATATTTTTAGAGAATTTTCATTAATAATTTAATATTAATGATATTAGATTTATTTAATTATTAAATTAAATAAATAAGATAAAAATGATTTTAATGATTTAAAAATCATTTTAAATAAGAATAAAGTGTTAGAAAATATTTTAAATTATAAAATATAATTTTCAATATTTTTGGAGATTTTTCATTAATAAATTAATATTAATGATATTAGATTTATTTAATTATGATATTAAATAAATGAATGAAAAATGATTTTATTGATTTAAAAATCATTTAAAAGTGAGAAAAATGTTTTAAAAATATTTTCGGTTATAATTAATGACTTTTAATATTTTAATAATAATTACATTAATATTTAAATATTAATGGTAATGATTTAAAAATGATTTTAATTATTTTAAAAATCATTTAAGTAGAATATTGATGATTTAAAAATATTTTAAGTTATTAACAATAACTTTAATATTTTGACAAGTATGTTATTAATATTTTTATATTATTAAATATTAATAATGATAAGATTATTTAATAATTAAATCATTTAAAAATGATTTAAGTGTTTGAAAAATTATTCTAAATTATAATAATTATTTATAAATTATTAAAAGCTTCCGAAAAATATTATAAACGATATTTGACTTATCTAAAATAATATTAAAGCTTAGAGATCAAGTTTAATTGACAATCAATGTGTTAATTGTCGGATAGGATGACCAGAACACCGAGAATGGACCGAAGTCCAACCAGACCGAAATAGTTAGACTTGATAAGTGTTTATATAGGTTATAAACACTAATGTGACTATGTGGTAATGTGCCTAGGAAAAGTTTGACTGTAAATTACAGTATTACGTATTTTGAAATATTGTGCTAATTGTGAGGCCGATATTATTAGTTATAGGTCTTACGAACGTAATTAATTATATTGTGTAGCTGTAATCAACGCGAAAGACAAGTTTCCTAACTCAACCTTGAGTTATATTCATTCAATTATTATAATGGTTAATTATTGCTAATTATACAATGTCCAGGGAATTTATTGTTGAATATTCGCAGTTAGTGCATGATTAAAATTCAAATTGAATTACTGTTGTTGGATATTTATATCTGTAGAAACGAATATTGACAGTACATATAATTCCTGTTTATTATCAAATTATATTGAGAAATATCTTAGCTAATTATTCTGGCTAGACGAACATTTGTTAGAACTTGATAAATACGAGAAGAGAAATAAATTGTTATTGATAGATCGATGCCAATTATTTCGGCTAGATCAATAAGTAGATAAAATTTGAAATCACAGTATTTCGTTGTTAAATCAAAAATCTTGATTCTGAGACTGAGAAGAACAACCTTTTATATAAAGGGAACATTTTGGGTCGTATATTCGACCAATGCGCGCTGTTAAGTATTATGCATAATATAGGGTATAATAAAGCTGATCACTTGCTATACTTACAGAGGGGTATGATTTAATCTTTATGGTTATCTGATACGCCTGAGTATATATCAAAGTAAATCTTTGATAGATACCCGAGAAAATAAGTTCAAAGATCTGGTGAGATCACTCAGCATAAATCTGGAAAATATTCCACTTTGTTATTGCGTAGAATTGATTCTTGTTTATTCAATAGAATATCGTAGAAACTTGAAAGCGTTGTACTCTTTCATTATTATAATATTGTGTTGCATAGAAAGGGAGAAGCCTTGTTATTGATTAACGCATTGTTCAGTTAATTCAAAGTTCCCCGAACTTTGGTTTCATTCTATCAAAATAGATAGTCTATTATTCTGATACTTATACATTCATTGTATATCTTAACTTGCGGGGCAAATTTATTGCTCACCCTTGCTAAATAAAACTTTTCAGCTAGGAAAGAAGTGGCAGAAGGTGCTGTGAAGAACAAGGACGAAGACATAGTGATTAATTAGTTATAAATAACATTATTATTATGTTATATTTGTGAACCCTTTTTGTATAACTAAAGGGTATGTTTGTAATGTTAAGGTTAGAGAACCTGGGATAATATATTAACTATATCAGTTAATGAAGCTTATGTGTTCCTACTTATAAATAAATGGGTAGTTAAATGTTATTTATATTGTGGATCGTGAACACCAAACTCGGGGGTCAGGTAACCCGGATTTGGGGGTGTTACAGGTTGGTATCAGAGCTGTAGTGACCAAGGTGTCACCAGTTTGTAGAAGAGCTGTAGGTTATAAACCTTAAGTGGGGTGGGGAAAAATCCTAGGAATATAACCATAAGTGAAATAGAGAAAACTCATTTAGAGTTCTAAGTGAGGGATTGTCGAAATATATCGATAGAGAGATATGTGGACACATAGTGTGAAAAGTTCGTACAGGAGAAGTATTAATCAAGTCATTTAGGCTGATTGTAGAATGTCTGGCGAAGGTGAAAAGAGTGCAAAGATGCTAGCGGCTGTTGCACTAGTGCCAGTAGCCAAGGTGCCAGCGCAAAGCGAGTTAGTTGAAGAGGTGGGAAAAAATGAACCAATGGTTAATCTTGAGAGCGATCATGACGATTATCCCGAGATGTATCTGAGTGGAGATGAGGAGGTAGAGTCTAAGCCAGCTAAGGTAGAGTTAAAGAATAAGACTAAAGTTGGAGAACAAGATCAAGTATCTGCAGAAGTTCAAGAACTTCGAAGTAAAAGTGTTTCTCTAGGAGGAGTTGTGGAAGACGGAGCGAGCGTTGCGCGAAATGACCGAAGAACGAAACGAGCTAAAGGCGCATGTGGAAAGTATGAAGACCAAAAATGGTGGATCATCTGAAGGAACAATCAAGCAGTAGAAAGGCAAGAAAAAAAGAGAAAGAGGGACAACGACATCGATGATTCTGAAAATTCAAACCCGAAGAAGAAGCAAGTCTGCAGCAAGTGTAGAAAGACTCATGTGGGAGAACGAGTCACGGATTCATCAAGTGTCCCAATAAGAAGAAGACGGGTGAAGGGAGTTGACGGTAGATAGCTTAAGTTTAAGCGATAGTATTTTTTGATAGAGTATCGAGAAAGATGTGTGAACATATGTAAATATATATGTATGAATGAAATCTTTATTTTCTATATGAATATAAGATTTAAAATAATTTTTGAGTTCTTAAAACTCATACTTATGGTAAGTTCATGACTCATAATTATATGAAATATTTTGAACCCCTCGGCGAATGGACGCCAAAGGTCTGACTAGGATAAGTTCATACACTCATATAATTGTGGCAAGTTCCTGAACCCCTAGGTGTGGTAAGTTTGATGAACTGGAAATAGTTATGTGTGAATGGAGAATTATAACTTTTGTTTAAAGTTGTGTTGTAAATCCTGATAATATTTAAAAAGGGATAGTGCTATGTGTTAAGAGCTAAATGTACTATGTGCTATATGCAAATCATGTGGAATTTTTAATTCTTAATATATTATTAATAAGAATCTGTGTAAAGAAAGAGAATTAATGAAAGATTTTTATCAAATAATGCCGCCAAGGAAGGGAAGTCTAAAGAGAAATATGGAAGAACAATTTGTGAATCTGAAGCAGAAGAATATGTCAGTGGCAGAATATTTTATCAAGTTCGGCGAGTTAGCAAAATTTGCTCCACATCGAGTGGACACTGAGGAGCTTAAAGCACGATGTTTTAGGAACGGATTGAAATCGTTGGTACTCGAGAAGTTGGATGTGCTGCAAATTAGTTTATTTTCAACGTTATTAGAAAAAGCCATTATCGCTGAAGGAGAAATTGAAGCTGTATTGAAGAATAGTCAAGAACAAAGAAGGGAGGCTGAAGGAAATATTATGATAAGTGATAATGGAGGTAGTAATCTTAAGAAACGTAAGAGGGATGGTGACATTAATTCAGGAAATAATCCAGTAGAGATTAGGAAGAAAGGCGTGCCGTGTGTAGTTTGCGGGAAGCGTCATCAAGGAGTTTGTTTGAAGAACAAAGGAGTCTGTTACAACTGTGGTCAAGAAGGACACATGTCACCCCAGTGTCCTATTCCAAAGAAGACACAAGGTTATTTTGCGTGTGGATCGACCAATCATCTGGTTTGGAATTGTTCGAAGAGAAATGTAGAGAGGAAAAGTGCCAACAAGGGACCCGGTAGCGGAACCTTGGCGATTCGAGGACCTGCACAGCCAAGAAGACCAACAACATTCACTTTTAGCATGACAGTTCCAAATGTAGCAGCTGCCCGTGAAGAGGCGACAAGTAACGAGTTCGGTTAGAAATTTAATTACGCGAGAAATACGAGTTAGATATTTATGTGGACTGTTTTCTTTTATAGATTCAAGTCACAGGTTAAAAATTTGAGACACAATTTAATAGTGTGTTGATAAAAATGAATTGATGATACAACTTTAAAAAAATTGAAGAGAATAAGAAAGCGGTGATTCCGAGGACGGAATCCTTTTAAGGAGGGGTGAATGTGATAACCCAGGATTTCGAATAATCCAAAATTTGCGAATAAATTTTTTTTTATTAATATTAATATTAATTATCATTTATGTGACAAGTATCGGTGATACGTGTTTCGAGAAGGTCAATTTGTGTGTTGACTAATAAAAATAGAGTTGAGTTGTGCTTAACGGAGAATAGAAACCCTAACCCAAAGTCCGGATAGGGATTCGATATAAAATATAATTAAAATAATTATATTATTGATTACGTGTTTGTACTGTGTGGTAGTATTGATCAATGATTGATCGGGTAAGGTTTAATATTTATAAACACTAAGAAGAGATTAGAAACCCTAATCTCAGGATGAAAAACCCTAACGTACCGTTGAAAACCCTAATCGAAAGCCGGGAAACCCTAATTTTAAATTCGAGAATCCTAAACCCTAAATTAGGAAACCCTAATTCTAATTGGCAAGCCTAATGTGTGTATTAAACTTAAATATGATTAGAAAATCCTAATTATATTTTAGTTATCTTAATTTCTATTTTACAAACCCTAATTGTAATTTAGAAAATTTATTTTCCAAATTAAAACCCTAATTCGTAGGTTATAAACCCTAATGACTATTTTGACCTTAATTGCTAAATTAAGCAATTTTAATTAGGAATATTAATCCTAATTAGCAAGACTGAATTTTATGATTAGGAAATATTAATATAATTATCGAATCCTAATTGAAATTTAGAATTATTAATTTTCTAATTTGGAAACCGAAATTTGAAAATTTTAGAAATTAAATTGCAAATCTAAAGGGTTTAAACCCTAAACCCTAAACCCTAACCCAAACCCTAACCCCCAAGGGTTTGACTAATTGACAAGAATGCCATTTAAAATAAAATACAAATGACAAAAGTGCCCTTCTTGAATAATTTAGTAAGCTAACTTGTAGAAATTGCAAATACTTTAGTAGTTGGCCAACTTAGTTGACTATGTGACTTTAAATCTCAGCAAATCTGATCCAATTGACACCTACCATGCTTGTATACAATGTATCTAAGTTTTATAAAAGAATTAAAGAGAGAAAGTGTACCCATTTTGTTTATTTTCTCTCCAAGCTCCTACCAACTCCCTCTCATACAAAAACCTCCGAAAATCTATGGGAGATCAGTCACAATATCAGTCCTTAGAACAATCAATAACATATTGGAAAGTTTAGATCAAGAATTGAAACCTAAATGTATAAATCAAATTTTAAATTTTGATATTTGTTGCTTAAAATTTTTTTGTGTTTTAATGTTTAATCTTATGTTATAATATATTTTTAGTTGTTATATGTTGATCCATGATGGATCCATAGCATCAAAATGGATAAAAACCATGTTTTTCAAAATCTGTTCTTGAGTCAAAAAGTCGCCTGACAAGCTAATGTCAGACGTTCTTGATCTTTGTGTGTTTATGATTTTTGATGTTTTATTATTTGGATCTATAGTTTGGTATGTTGTCTTTCATCTGAAAGTGGTTGTATAGTCATTAGTGGTCTAGATTTCATTTTATTCACGGTCAAAACCCGTTGACCGGGCATGACCATGAACTTTCTGGGTAACCCAGAAAGTGTAAGATCAGCGTCTGACATCTTTTTGAACAGCTCAGATCTGACATTGTTGATTTGTTTTTAGGGTGGTTTTGTATCGAACGTGTAGCCTGATATTTGTACTATACATGTATGGCTTCATATCGTGTATATAATCAGTATATTGATCGGGGTAAGTGGTCAAACTAGGCCATAAGGCCATGACTTGAATTTCTTGAAATTCCAGAAAAACATATGAACACTTTTTCTGACATACTTTGACCGTATGATTTATGGTAGATCTGTTGTTTTTAGACTGCGATCTTGACATTTAGGTGTTCTTTGTCATGTATACTACATGTATAAATACTAAAACCACCAAAACAATGATCAGAACCTAGACTAATTTGTATTAGAAAGTGACTAGTTGAGGTTCTGGGTTTCTGGGAAAACCCAGAAACCGTCTGACAAGAAATTTGAGACGCTAGATCGTTTTGTTGTTTTATTGTATGATCATGATGTTGGTTGGATATTGTAGAGTTACAGTTTAACTACATAATCGATGCTTAACATTGCTTAGAACTAGTACAGATTAGAAATTACGCACGGTCAAACCATGCACCTTGAACATTGACTTTGTCAGTGTTCTTGAGCTAAGAACACCAAAGGCAACAGACAAGTGTCGCTAAAGGCTATTATCGACGGTTTTATTTTTTTATTTTCATAATTTCCGGTAATTAATTAAAAATAGAAAATAAATTATAAAAATTATTAAAAATGATTTTAAAAATTATTTTAAATTATGAAAAATAATTTTTGACCAATTAGAATATTTTTCTTTAAAATTTATAATTATTTAAATATTAGAGGTATTTAATTCATTTAATTAGTGTATTAAATAAATTAGAGAAAAATGATTTAATATTATGAAAAATCATTTTAAATATGAATAATATATTTAAAGATATTTAAAGTTATAAAATGTGACTTTTAATATTTTTAGAGAATTTTCATTAATAATTTAATATTAATGATATTAGATTTATTTAATTATTAAATTAAATAAATAAGATAAAAATGATTTTAATGATTTAAAAATCATTTTAAATAAGAATAAAGTGTTAGAAAATATTTTAAATTATAAAATATAATTTTTAATATTTTTGGAGAATTCTCATTAATAAATTAATATTAATAATATTAGATTTATTTAATTATGATATTAAATAAATGAATTAAAAATAATTTTATTGATTTAAAAATCATTTAAAAGTGAGAAAAATGTTTTAAAAATGTTTTAGGTTATAATTAATGACTTTTAATATTTTAATAATAATTACATTAATATTTAAATATTAATGGTAATGATTTAAAAATGATTTTAATTATTTTAAAAATCATTTAAGTAGAATATTGATGATTTAAAAATATTTTAAGTTATTAACAATAACTTTAATATTTTGACAAGTATGTTATTAATATTTTTATATTATTAAATATTAATAATGATAAGATTATTTAATAATTAAATCATTTAAAAATGATTTAAGTGTTTGAAAAATTATTATAAATTATAATAATTGTTTATAAATTATTAAAAGCTTCCGAAAAATATTATAAACGATATTTGACTTATCTAAAATAATATTAAAGCTTAGAGATCAAGTTTAATTGACAATCAATGTGTTAATTGTCGGATAGGATGACCAGAACACCGAGAATGGACCGAAGTCCAACCAGACCGAAATAGTTAGACTTGATAAGTGTTTATATAGGTTATAAACACTAATGTGACTATGTGGTAATGTGCCTAGGAAAAGTTTGACTGTAAATTACAGTATTACGTATTTTGAAATATTGTGCTAATTGTGAGGCCGATATTATTGGTTATAGGTCTTACGAACGTAATTAATTATATTGTGTAGCTGTAATCAACGCGAAAGACAAGTTTCCTAACTCAACCTTGAGTTATATTCATTCAATTATTATAATGGTTAATTATTGCTAATTATACCATGTCCAGGGAATTTATTGTTGAATATTCGCAGTTAGTGCATGATTAAAATTCAAATTGAATTACTGTTGTTGGATATTTATATCTGTAGAAACGAATATTGACAGTACAGATAATTCCTGTTTATTATCAAATTATATTGAGAAATATCTTAGCTAATTATTCTGGCTAGACGAACATTTGTTAGAACTTGATAAATACGAGAAGAGAAATAAATTGTTATTGATAGATCGATGCCAATTATTTCGGCTAGATCAATAAGTAGATAAAATTTGAAATCACAGTATTTCGTTGTTAAATCAAAAATCTTGATTCTGAGACTGAGAAGAACAACCTTTTATATAAAGGGAACATTTTGGGTCGTATATTCGACCAATGCGCGCTGTTAAGTATTATGCATAATATAGGGTATAATAAAGTTGATCACTTGCTATACTTGCAGAGGGGTATGATTTAATCTTTATGGTTATCTGATACGCCTGAGTATATATCAAAGTAAATCTTTGATAGATACCCGAGAAAATAAGTTCAAAGATCTGGTGAGATCACTCAGCATAAATCTGGAAAATATTCCACTTTGTTATTGCGTAGAATTGATTCTTGTTTATTCAATAGAATATCGTAGAAACTTGAAAGCGTTGTACTCTTTCATTATTATAATATTGTGTTGCATAGAAAGGGAGAAGCCTTGTTATTGATTAACGCATTGTTCAGTTAATTCAAAGTTCCCCGAACTTTGGTTTCATTCTATCAAAATAGATAGTCTATTATTCTGATACTTATACATTCATTGTATATCTTAACTTGCGGGAAAAATTTATTGCTCACCCTTGCTAAATAAAACTTTTCAGCTAGGGAAGAAGTGGCAGAAGGTGCTGTGAAGAACAAGGATGAAGACATAGTGATTAATTAGTTATGAATAACATTATTATTATGTTATATTTGTGAACCCTTTTTGTATAACTAAAGGGTATGTTTGTAATGTTAAGGTTAGAGAACCTGGGGTAATGTATTAACTATATCAGTTAATGAAGCTTATGTGTTCCTACTTATAAATAAATGGGTAGTTAAATGTTATTTATATTGTGGATCGTGAACACCAAACTCGGGGGTCAGGTAACCCGAATTTGGGGGTGTCACACTAGAAATTTTGCATTCCAGATACTAACCCTGCAAGAGGGAAGAATTGTCTTCAAGAGAAAACCCTGGAAGTCAAATCAGTTTCAACCCCAGAGACAACCTTGGGAAGTCTGGTTCTCAATCTCAGATATAATCCCGAGATTCAGTTCAACCCCAGAGATAATCCCGAGAGATTCAGTTCTAACTTTGGAGTTAACCCCAAGGGATGCAGTTCAAGTTTGGAGATAACCCCAGAAGAGTCAGTTCCAACCCCGGAGACAACCTTGGGATACTCAGTCTAACCCCAGAGATAACCCCGGGAGGTCAAGCACACCTCAAAGATAACCCTGAGGATATTCAGCATCCACAACAGCCCAATCTCAGAGATAACCCTGAGAAACGACTACCACATCTGCGCAAAGTCGGAGATAACCCCGGTGGGGGTAAAATCATCATTTTGCCACCTCAACATCACATTCACGTCGTCTCAACATAATTCAATCCACACTATGTATCAAGGTGTCCCACAAAAACCATAGCTTAAATCCTGAGTGACTACTGCACAAGGTAGTACAACGGATAGACTTTGAAGACTTGAAGATCTGGTCATGGACACATCTTCCTGTCTTCATACAATATCTGATCTCATGTCATTGTGGTATCTCTTGACAATAACATTCCAAAAAGGTATAACACTCCTTTATCAGATGCCAGGATTGAAAGTTGTGAAGGTTCGAGCGGACATTGTAAAGCCTAAGTGCACGTACTTTGAGATGACGAGACCTGCAAGGCCCGGGGAAGCCCGTGAAGCTACAGGTAGACCCGCGTCTACCGCAGATTGACCCACGACCATCTAGTTTGTGGTGGCTGACGACAACATTAGGGAGTACGGAGATGTCGGTGGGGCCTCCAGAAAGAGTTATCTTTCCTATTTAACAGTATGCCCACCATGGAAACAACTCAACTGAAGGTAGGGTCCAGTGACTGGAAGAGCACTGCACATCACGTGGTGTCCAGTGCGGCCCCCGTGGCCCTTGAAAATACAGAGAACCGAGTTCCTCCTATGCCCAATCGTACTCATAACCGCATCAGGTTTCCAAGATGAATAGCCTCTGGTCGATGGAACAATGTAGGTAAGGGAAGTCAGCAAAATTGATCTATAACCTCGAGAAAAGGATTAGCTCTAAGGGCTGGGCACGGGGGTCCCAGTCCTGAACCTATCAGTGGTAAGCGGATTGCTCGAGCTATTCCCATGGCGAGAGCAGGTTACAGCGTGCCAGACGGGGGACATACTGTGAATGGTCTCTTCGGGGCCTGCCCCGGGTGTCAAACAGTCGACTCAGAACTGGTACAGACAAGGAGAATTCGACTGTTTAATTAAAATAAAGCATTGCGATGGTCCCTACGGATGCTAACGTAATGTGATTTCTACCCAGCGCTCTGAATGTCAAATTGAAGAAATTCAACCAAGCGCGGGTAAACGGCGGGAGTTACTGTAACTCTCTTAAGGTAGCCAAATGCCTCGTCATATAATTAGTGATGCACATGAATGGATTAATGAGATTCCCGTTGTCCCTGTCTACTATCCAGCGAAACCACAACCAAGGGAACGGGCTTGGCAGAATCAGCGGGGAAAGAAGACCCTATTAAGCTTGACTCTAGTTCGACTTTATGAAATAACTTGAGAGGTGTAAGGTAAGTAGGTGCCAGAAACGACGAAAGTAAAATACCACTACTTTTAATGTTATTTTACTTATTCCATGAATCGGAAGCGGGACACTGCCCCTTTTTTTAGACCAAAGGCTCGCTTGTGCGTCGATTTGGGTGGAAGACATTGTCAGGTAGGGAGTTTGACTGGGACGGCACATCTGTTAAAAGATAACGCAGGTGTCCTAAGATGAGCTAAACGAGAAAAGAAATCTCATGGGGAACAGAAGGGTAAAAATTCGTTTAATTCTGATTTCATGTACAAATATGAACAGTGAAAGCATGGCCTAACAATCCTTTAGACCATCAGAATTTGAAGTTAAAGGTGTCAAAAAAGTTACCACAGGGATTACTGGCTTGTGGCAACCAAGTGTTCATTGTAACATTGCTTTTTGATCCTTCGATGTCGGCTCTTCCTATCATTGTGAAGCAGAATTCACCAAGTGTTGGATTATTCACCCACCAATAGGGAACGTGAGCTGGGTTTAATCCGTCATGAGACAAGTTCGTTTTACCCTACCGATGAAAGTGTCGCAATTGTAATTCAACCTAGTACGAGTGGAATCGTTGATTCGCACAATTGGTCATCGCGCCTGGTTAAAAAGCCAGTGGCGCGAAGTTACCGTGCGCTGGATTATGACTGAACGCTTCTAAGTCAAAATTCTGGCTAGAAGTGATGCGTGCACCCCCCGCCTGTTTGCCGACCAGTAGTAGGGGCCTTATAGCCCCCAAAGGCATGTGTCATTGGCCAAGCCCATCTAGCGGACGAGCCGTATGGGTCGCTATGCAGTACAATTCCCACCAAGCGGCGGGTAGAATCCTTTGCAGATGAATTAAATACGCAATAGAGTATTATAAGAGGGAGAGTCACCTTGCTGCCATGATCCTCTGAGATTCAGCCACGCGTCGCTCCGATTTGTCCCTCCCCCTCTATTCCTTAAAACAACTGATATCCTTTTGCCTGAACTGTCATTGAGGCTCATCGATACTAATGCCCAAGTGAAAGTGATAAAGTCACCCAAGAGGCAGCACACGCCCAACAGTCAGCGCACGCGCGCTCAGGAGGTAGCGCGTGCTCAACAGGAAGGATTTGACCAACATGCCAAAATGTAAGGCCGAAAGGCACATTTGAGCAACCTAAGTTCAATGAGAATAGGTAAATCTCAAGTGGAGGTTAACCGGGCCTTTTGACCAAGCACAGTTGTACATTGATGGCGCATAATCAAATCATTATGATGTCGGTGCCCGTCAAAAAGTAGTGTGTTGACGACGCCACGAGCTCAGGCAACGCCCTCCCAGCGACCACAGCATGGCATAGCCCAATGCAGTGCCCATCGCCCATAATATGACAGAGAGCCCAACATAGGGAGCACCCGGCACACGCACCCAGTGGGGCAGGAAGCGCTCAACTTCCAAAAGGAACGCAAGGTAGGCAGGCTCCCCCTTCCCCCGTCTTGTTGAGTGACCTACCTAAGTCTAATGAGATGATGTAAATCTTAAGTTGAAGTTAACGAGCGTGTGGGAATCCAAGAGTCCCCTACCTGTAGCATGGAAATACCAAGAACATGGCCCGACATGCATGCCCCATCAAGCCCAATAGGTAAAATGAATGAAAGGCCTACATAAAAATCTGGAAAGGTCCCATCGCCGTGAGCTAAACTAGATCATGTTGAGCAACCAAAGTCCAACGCGAGGAGATAAATCTTGAGTCGAGGTTAACACGACCTCTTTTATTGCATGTGTGAGGCAAAGAGGTCCCCGGCCCATAGCATGTCGTGGCAGTGCCCAATACGCCCAGAGGCAGCACCACGTGCATGCAAATAGGCAACGCCAACCACGACCAAAGAATGAAAGGCCGACAAACATGAAAAAAGTGGGCCCAAAACCATTTCGTCGAGCTAACCCAATTCATGTTGAGCAACCCGTCAAGGTTAACACGACCTTCTTCTCTTGTACATGGGCAACAAAGAGGTCTCCGACGCACACCAAGCCATTGAAAACTGTCGCACGAGCTCGCCTCTCATTGCCTTAAGTTGAATTTGTTTTCCTCTCGTCTCGTATCGCCGCGCATTGTGTAGCATTGGCCTCGCCTTGTGTTGCCTTGGTCCTTGCTTCCCTATCAACGACTAACGCAAACCTTGGAAAGCCATTTGTGGTCGACTTCGTAGGACTTTCATGATAATCAAACACACTTCCCGACGTATTTTTGTTTCATATCCATGTTCATGTTAGCCAAAGCCTAACCGTGCACCCCCAACGTGCAGAAGAGAAAAAAATAATGTAAACAAACAGTATTCAATTTAGATAGTGATTAGCGTGTTGTAAGCTCATGGGATATTTTGGAAGCATTTTGGACTATTTTCTAACAGGTGACCTCAACGTCTAACGAAAAAAAAAATTGTGCAGTGCCCAGGCATCGGTCAGCGCGCCCAGGTAGTGCCTTGGCTTCGGCCAGCGAGCCCAGCGCGCTCGGTTGGGGCACTTGGTATTAATATTTATTTTCTTTCTGTATGCATTTTGAAAACATTAATCATCAACCTACAATTTACAAGCATTTTGTAGTTTTCATATTATAATTTTTTAATTTTTACAATTTATTTATATTTTTAATATTTTTTAATAATTTATTTAATTAAAATACAATAATAATTAATTTTTGTCTTTTAATTAAATTAAAATTTTTTGTGGGGTACTATTTTGTATTATAGCTTGAACACATGGGTGATAGCAATAAAAAATAATGTGTACCGCGAGGGACCGATATCAAACAAGTATCGTGAAGGAAAGATGAAAAGGACTTTGAAAAAAGAGTCAAAGAGTGCTTGAAATTGTCGGGAGGGAAGCAGATGGGGGTCGGCGATGGCCCCGGTCAGATGTGGAATGGTGATGAGTCATTTTGCCGATTGACTCGGGGCATACACCTGTGTGGATTGGTGCGGCGGCTAAAGCCTGGGCTGTTGATATTCCTGTGGAGACGCTGTCGTGCCGATCGTGGTTGGCAGAACGCGCCTCACGGCGTGCTTCGACATCTGCGTGCTCATGGCACTGGCCTGCGGGTACCCCATCTCAACCATAAATGATGCCGACCAGGGATCGGTGGATGTTGCTTTTAGGACTCCACTGGCACCTTATGAGAAATCAAAGTGTTTGGGTTCCGGGGGGAGTATAGTCGCAAGGCCGAAACTTAAAGGAATTTATAGAAGGGAACCACCAGGAGTGGAGCCTGCGGCTTAATTTGACTCAACACGGGGAAACTTATCAGGTCTAGACATAGTAAGGATTGATAGACTGAGAGCTTATTCTTGATTTTATGGGTGGTGGTGCGTGGTCGTTCTTAGTTGGTGGATCGATTTGTCTGGTTAATTCCATTAACGAACGAGAACTCAACTTGCTAAATAGCTATGTGGAGGTATACCTCCACGACCAGCTTCTTAGAGGGACTATGGCCTTTTAGGCCACGGAAGTTTGAGGCAATAACAGGTTTGTGATGCCCTTGGCTGACAGACCCGGGTAATCTTTGAAATTTCATCGTGATGGGGATAGATCATTGCAATTGTTGGTCTTTAATGAGGAATTCCTAGTAAGCGCGAGTCATCAGCTCGTGTTGACTATGTCCCTGCCCTATGTACACACCGCCCGTCACTTCTACCGATTGAATGGTTTGGTGAAGTGTTCGGATTGCGATGATGTGGGAGGTTCACTGCCCGCGATGTTGAAAGAAGTCCACTAAACCTTATCATTTAGAGGAAGGAGAAGTCGTAATAGGGTTTCCATAAGTAAACCTGCAGAAGGATTATTATCAAAACCTGTACAACAGAACGACCCACAAAAATGTTACAATGCCGGGTGACAGACGAGGGGTACGCAAGCTCCCCAAGTTATGAACCCATGGTTGGGAACCACCCTTGGGTGGCCCTCGTCTAAACAACGACCCCTCGACGCTGAATGTGCCAAGAAAATCAAACTTAACTGCATGTGTCCCCCCCTCCGTGTCTACGGGCGACGGAAGAGTCTTTCTAAAACACAAATGACTCTCGACAACAGATATCTCGGCTCTCGCATCGATGAAGAACGTAGCAAAATACGATACTTGGTGTGAATTGTAGAATCCCGTGAATCATCGAGTCTTTGAATGTAAGTTATGCCCGAAGCCATTAGGCCGAGGGTATGTTTACCTGGGCGTTACTCATCGCATCTCCCCCTACCCCGCACTCCCTCGCGGGAGTCGAGGCGGAGGGGCGAATAATGGCCTCTCGTGTCTCACCGCGCGATTGGCCCAAATGTGAGTCCTTGGCGATGGACGTCACGACAAGTGGTGGTTGTAAAAAGCCCTCTTATCATGTTGTGCGGTGACCCATCGCCAGAAAAAGCTCTCATGACCCTGTTGTGTCATCTTCGACACGCGCTCTGACTGTGACCCCAAGTCAGGTGGGACTACTCGCTGAGTTTAAGCATATCAATAAGCGGAGGAAAAGAAACTTACAAGGATTCCCCTAGTAACGACGATCTAATCGGGAATATCCCAGCTTAAAAATTGGGTAACCTCATCGTTCGAATTGTAGTCTAGAGAAGCGTTCTCAGCGGCAGACTGGGCCCAAGTCTCCAAGAAGGGGGCACCGGAGAGGGTGAGAGCCCCGTCGTGCCCAGACCCTGTCGCACCATGAGGCATTGTCTATGAGTCGAGTTGTTTGGGAATGCAGCCCCAATCGGGTGGTAAATTTCATCCAAGGCTAAATACTGGCGAGAGACCAATAGCAAACAAGTACCGCGAGGGAAAGATGAAAAGGACTTTGAGAAGAGAGTCAAAAAGTGCTTGAAATTATCGGGAGGGAAACGGATGGGGGCCGACCATGCGCCCCGGTCGGATATAGAACGGTGATGAGCTGGTCTGCCAATCGACTTAGGGCGTGGACCTGTGCAGATTAGTGCGGCGGCCAAAGCCCAGGCTATTGATATGCCCGTGGAGACGTCGTCGCGCCGATCGTGGTTGGCAGCACACGCCTCATGGCGTGCTTCGACATCTGTGTGTTCTTGGAACTGGTCTGTGGGTACCCTATCTCAACCATAAATGATCCCGACCAAGGATGAGTGGATGTTGCTTTTTGGACTCCACTAGCACCTTATGAGAAATTAAAGTTTTTGGGTTCTAGGGGGAGTATGGTGGCAAGGCTGAAACTTAAAGGAATTGACGGAATGGCACCACCAGGAGTGGAGCCTGTGGCTTAATTTGATTCAACACGGGGAAACTTACCAGGTCCAGACATAGTAGGGATTCACAGACTGAGAGCTCTTTCTTGATTCTATGGGTTGTGGTGCATGGTCGTTCTTAGTTGGTGGCGATTTGTCTGGTTAATTTCGTTAATGAACGAGACCTCAACCTGCTAAAAAACTATGTGGAGGTATACCTCCACGGCCAGCTTCTTAGAGGGATTATGTTCTTTTAGGCCACAGAAGTTTGAGGCAATAACATGTCTGTGATGTAAGGCCCCCATATCTATATTCCCATGGTATCTGATATGGTGCTTACAACAAATCAATATAATGCATTTAAATCTATACACCCATGATATTTGATTATAGGCTTTTATTAAATTAAGGGACTATCAGATATAATTCTCATAGATCTAAGATTCACAGTATCCCATAACAGATGACAATTCTCAAGAGAACTATTACTGTGTTTGGATACCCTCACTTGGATATATGAACTGTATCTGTGAATAGAATTTATCTATCCAAAATCCAGAATATCAGTAATAACATGAACAATCCATATTACTAATACCCTCACCCAGATGCATAGTCTATGTCATGTGAATTTATACTATCGTATCGATAGTAACTATATATCCAAAATCCAGAATATTAGTAATAACATGAACAGTCCATATTACTAATACTCTCACTCAGATAAATAGTTCCAAAGGATCTCAACTAAATTCAAAAAATTCTAAATTTACATCTATATATGTAAGAAAACACGGTTGTGAAAATAAAAGATACTATATATATATATATATATATATATATATATATATATATATATATATATATATATTAAGGATCGATTACATGATTCTCATAACGAGTTTCTTATTACAAAGTATTCAACTAGACATGAATATAACCTAATCTAAGCAAGGACGCTTCTCTTTATTTACTCCAGATGTTCCAGGATTACCATCCAAAACTACAAAGGGAATAATTTGCAAGGGTGAGCTATGACATGCTCAGCAAGTTTTGTATTATTTGAAGAAATACAACAATTCAAATTTCGACTGATAGTTGTTACCATTTTTTGGATTTTTATTTTTGTGAGTCACACAGACATAGAAATTTTGTTTAGATATGAGATAGGAGATCAGCCTATTCAACATCCTAGGAGTTTGCATCTCATCCTACCAGTGCTCAAATGCACCCAAATTAATGTCAATATATTATCGACCGAATTATGATCCCTTACGGGATACCCAACTTCAGAATAGGATGTCTTACCACACAATTTGGTTTGACACAATAATTTATGCTTAACAATCAATATGAATAAACAATTCATTTCTTACTTATGTTGAAGCTATAGAAATAACCTTACACAAAAAAAGGTAATTCAAATGTAGGTATAGTATATTATATCAACAGCATATCAAGATAAAAATCTTGTTCAACGAATAAACAGGGTTGAGAAAATTGTATAAGTAGTTTAAGGTTTAAGAAGAACTACCCTGAGCGTAGATCAGTCAAGTTAAGCTTCTCAATTCGTTTAATAAATACCTACGATGTTCATGTATATAAATCTAACACGTTAGTATTGATAACAATACTCAAATACAACATTTATATAAGATCGGGTTAGATTCGATATGGTTTCGGTGTTTAATGTCTTTATCGAATACTAAATAAGTTGATATAAGGACTAAATTTTATTTATTATATTTTTAGATAATTTATATATCCATTATAATAATTTTTAGAAATTTTAAAGCATTTTTAAAACATTTATTTATCCTTTAAATGATTTTTAAATCATTTATTTCTATTTTTAGGTAATTAATATTTACTTAAAATTTTACAAAAATATTGTTTATTATTTTTAAATAATTTATAACCATTTATTATGATTTTTATATAATTAATATTATTTTCAATAATTATTCTAATTACTTTATTTTTAAGTTAATCTAAATAAAATAAAATATTTATTGAATTTATGTAAAATATCTGAAATTAATTATAACTATTTAATATAAATTTTAAAACTATTTTTGTATTTATTTATATTTATTTATTAATTATTTCTAGTTTTTATAAATTAACTTTTAGAAAAACAATTTATGTCTGTCGTTAAAGCACTACAGTGACCAGAAGTGTCGCTATAGGTATTCTTGAGCTTTTGGGCAAACAGTTGGTCATGGTCGAGGGACCAGTTTGACCACGATTAATCTAACTATGATTTATGATTCTGGGTTTGGACAAGTATTGGTGTTATAGTACTCTTATAGTAGTACAACATCAAGCAAACTTTATGGTTTAACCTACATATAACAAGAAGTTATAGAGGCTCAAAGTCACTGTCAGAGCTGTTCTTGAGTTTCTGGGCAACCCGGAACAGTGGTCATGGCCGGTCAACGGTTTTGTGGCTTTAATATCTCTGATTCTGTGTACTAGATGTGTATTGTGTTTGTTGTAACATGTAGTATATATGTCAGGGTACATATATATAACACTAAATTGAACAAAGCATAATTCTAAGGTCTCTAATTATGCTAGTCAAAGTATAGCCAAAAGTTGTTCTTCGTGTTCATTAGTTTTCTGGGTAACCCAGAAAACTTGGTCAAGCTCGGTCAACGACTTTTGACCATTAATTGTAGTAATCCTATGAGTTGTTTAAGCAATTTAAGATCATAGATATGTAGTATGGATATCAAGATGTTAATCTAAATTAAAAAAGTTACTAAAACAACAAACAGAAAACGATCAAAAGGCTGGTCAAAGTAGCCGGTTCAAACTGTTCTTAATTTTTCTGGGTAACCTAGAAAATAGAACTCTGTGAACGGTCAACTCACTTTGACCACCTATAACTTGCAATATATGGTTCTAATGAACCTGTTTTCTTTTCCATATTAAAGACCTACTATCAGGCTACCAATATCGTACAAATAACAGACTTAAACATAAACACATACGAATCTACAAGCTCTGACATTCGGCTGTCAGACTTGATTTTTAAAATTTCTAGATTTCTAAAATTACTTAATTAAGGCATCTAGATGTTATGAAAACATGTTCTATCAATTTAACATACTTTCTAACATACTAATACATAATTCTAAACATCTAAACAACAAAATTAACAAAGGATCAAAGAGCTAGCTATGAATTAGGGTTTGCACCTTACTTGCTTTGATTTTTGATTCTAGCTTCTGAATTGGTTACTACTATCACCCAGGCTTGATTTGGAATGTATATAAGTGTATAATGGGTTAAAGATTTCGTGAGTTTGCTCTGATCTAGGGTTCCTATTTATAGAATTCTTCAACTTGGCTTTTTGGACATTTTCAAGCTACTTGCATCCACAAATATCAGATCTGATGACTCTACTCATGCTTGGGAGTTACAAGCATGTCATGTGCAGCCTAGGAAAGTGCATTGGTGACTCCTAACCTACTTGTGAGCTAGTTTCATAATCTTCATTAATCTTGATTAGGATTTTGTTTTTAATGATTAGGATTGTTAAATGATGTTTATTAGCACCTAATTTAAGTTTAGTAATCATGATTAGGTGTTAAGATAATCTAATTAGGGTTAAATTAGCTAATTAGGGTTAGGTTTATAAATTAAGGTTATGGTTTTACTGATTAGGGTTAGGGTTTGTTAATCTAAGGTTACTAACCTAGATTTCCCACTAATCCTAGCAAGCACGACAAAACGTTTTGTCAGTGTAAGCACGACAAAGCAGCTTGTCCAAACAAATATACCGAAAAGTCCGATTTTGGAAGAAAATTTTTAAGCACGAGGTGTCAAGCACGACGTTTTTCGGACAAAATTTTATTTGACCAAATTTGTTAAACAGAGTATATATTAACACATAACATATTCAGAACGGAGAAATTTTATTGATATAACTGAATTTTATAACTGAGTCTTATTAGGGTTTTGGGTTTTTACATTCACCCCCACTAATAAGAATTTCATCCTCGAAATTACAGTATAAGTTAAGTAAACAGTTGATGATAGTTCTCACATATTTTATCTTCAAGCTCCCATGCAGCCTCTTCAACGTTCTGATTCCTCCAAATCACTTTGACCGATGCTATCACTTTATTTGTCAGGACTTTCTCTTTACGATTGACGATCTGCGTAGGTTCTTCTACATAAGAAAGATCTTCTTCGATTTGGATTGGCTCATAATTTATAATGTGTTTATAATAAGGTTTGTATGGTCATAATACGGACACATGAAACATATTATGAATATGGTTCAACTCAAAAGGTAATGCTATTTCATAAGTAACTTCACTAATCCTTCTTAAAATTTCAAAAGGTCCAATGAATCTCGGACTTAGTTTTCCTTTCTTGCCAAAACGTATCTTGCCCTTCCAAGGAGATACTTTCAAAAATATGTGGCTTCCTATGTTAAAGTTTCGTTGTTGAAGATGTGGATCAGCGTATTTCCTTTGTCGATCTTGACTACTTGTAATCGTTTACGTATAATTCTGATGGTTTCAGTTGTTTGTTGAATTATTTTAGGTCCTAACATTTGTCTTTTCCCGACTTCATCCCAACACAAAGGTGTTCTATATTTTCTCCTATATAAGGCTTCATAGGGTGGCATACCTATGCTAGCATGATAACTATTGTTATAGGCAAATTCTACTAAAGGTAACTGATCTTCCCAACTTCCTTTAAAGTCTATGATACGTGTTCTCAACATATCCTCTAATGTTTGTATGGTTCTCTCACTCTATCCATCAGTCTGAGGATGATAAGTTGTACTCAATCTTAATTGTGTTCCTAAGTGTTTTTGAAGACTTTTCCAAAAAATTGAAGTAAAACGTGGATCTCGATCTGATACTATATAAACAGGCACTCCATGTCTAGAGATAATTTCATTAATGTACAGCTTGGCAAGGTGATCTAAGTTATGAGTAATTTTAATAGGTAAAAAGTGAGCTAATTTGGTTAAACGGTCAACAATTACCCAAATGACATTATGGCCCTTTTGTGTAGCGGAAGGCCTCCAACAAAGTCCATGGTTATATGTTTCCACTTCCACTCAAGAATTGGTAAGGGTTAAAGTAAACCACTCGGCTTTTGATGCTCAGCCTTAACCCTTTGACACGTGAGACATTTGCTTACCCATTCAACTATTTCTCTTTTCATATTCGACCACCAAAAGTGTTGACTTAAATCCTTGTACATTTTAGTACTGCCAGGATGTATGGCAAATTTAGAATTATGAGCTTCGATTAAGATTTCATCGTTTAAAGCTTGGTTTAACGGAACCCAGATTCTATCTTCATATCTTATTATTCCATCCTTATCTATTCTGAATTTGTTATACCTGTCATGAGTTAGATTAGACTTATACTTCAAACATTCTTCATCTTTTTTCTGCATCTCTTTGATTCTATCAAGTAGAGATGAAACTCCTTCTAAAATGTATAATTTTTGGGTTGGGGTAGTTGGACATTCCACCTCAATTTCTAATTTTTCAAAATCTTTTATTAACCTATCATTGGTGGTTACTGTGTTCAATTTATCCTGATTCTTCCTACTTAATGCGTCAGCTACGACATTGGCTTTACCGGGATGATATAAGATTTTACAGTCAAAATCTTTTATCAGTTCTAACAATCTTCTCTATCTTAAATTTAGTTCCTTTTGTGTGAAAATATATTTCAGACTTTTATGATCTGTATATATTTTGTACTTCTCCCCGCACAAGTAATGTCTCCAAATTTTTAGAGCAAAAACTATCGCGGCTAACTCTAGGTCATGAGTAGGATACCTCTTCTCATAATCTTTGAGTTGTCGTGATGCATAAGCAATCACTTTCCCATGTTGCATCAACACACACCCTAAACCTCTGTGTGATGCATCACTAAAAACTACAAGGCCTCCTGTATCATCTGGTAAGGACAACATTGGAGCCATGCTCAATCGCTTCTTCAACTCTTGGAAGCTCTCTTCATATTTATATGTCCAAACGTATTTTATCGTCTTTCGAGTTAAATTGGTTAATGGGGTTGCTATTTTTGAAAAATCTTTTATAAACCGTAAATAATAACCCGCTAAACTGAAAAAACTTCATACTTCTGTTGGAGTTGTTGGTTGTTACCAATTCACAACCGTTTCGATCTTAGTTGGATCTACAGATATTCAATTCTTGTTAATTACATGACCTAAAAATTGAACTCTCTTTAACCAGAATTCATACTTGGAAAACTTTGCATAAAGTTGTTCCTTTCGTAATATCTCCAAAACGACTCTCAAGTGTTCAGTATGCTCTTCCCGTGTTTTCGAGTATACCAGAATATCGTCGATAAACACTACAACAAATTTGTCCAAGCATGGTTTAAACACTCGATTCATTAAATCCATAAATGCTTCCGGTGCATTTGTCAATCCAAAAGACATTACAAGAAACTCATAATGTCCATAGCGTGTCCTAAAAGCTATTTTCGGCACATCCTCCTTTCTTACCTTCAATTGATGATAACATGTTCTAAGGTCAATTTTTAAAAAATGTTCGACCCCCTTTAATTGGTCAAACAAATCAGCAATCCTTGGTAAAGGATATTTATTCTTAATAGTTAATTTATTTAGCTCTCTATAGTCTATACATAACCTCATAGTTCCATCTTTTTTCTTTACAAACAATACTGGTGCTCCCCAGGGTGAAACACTAGGTTGTATGTACTTTTTATCTAAGAGTTTCTGTAATTGTATAAGTAACTCTTTTAGTTCTATAGGTGTCATTCTGTACGGTGCCTTAGAAACTAGTGTCGTTCCCAATGCAAGATCAATGACGAACTCAATTTCCCTATCTGGAGGTAAACCTGGTAAGTCATCCGAAAATACATTGGGAAAGTCCTTAACTATTGGTATTTGATCTAGTTTTACTCTTTCCTGTCGAGTATCAACTATATAGGCCAAATACCCTAAACAACCCTTACTAAGTAATCTTTCTGCCTGAATTATGGTCAAACAGTGAGATTGCTTAGGTGAATAACTACCGTTGAACACTACCTTTAATTTCGATGCAGTCAAAAGGTTTATATGTTTTATAGGACAATCAATCATCGCGTTATGGTTAACTAACCAATCCAATCCTAAAATTACATCAAATTCTCCCAACTAGATTGGTAAAAGATCTACCATAAAATTATGTCCTTTTATCACCACACTACAGTTCCTGTGTATGGTTTCAATCAAAATCCTATCTTTATTAGCAATTTCTACACAAAATGGTTTGTTTAAATTTTCACAAGGTATATTCAAGTTTTTAGAAAAACTTTTAGACACAAAAGAATAAGTAGCACCAGAATCAAATAACACATGCATTTAAAGTGTTGATAGGGATGATACCTGTCACCACGTCCTGTGAAGCAACAACATCCCTCACCGACATATTAAATGTTCTCGCGGTAGGTCGATTCTGAATCCCAACTGCAGCTACTGTTGACCGATTATTCTCTGGAACTCTATTCTCCTTTCCTCCTTGGTTCTTAGGTTTGGGACAATTCTTTGAAAAATGGTCCAACGAACCACAATTAAAACATTTATTTTTATTTGGGAGAGGACACTGTAGAGAAAGATGTCCCGATTGTCCACAATTATAACATTTGCTATGAAAACATAGTCCTTTATGTGACTTTCCACAAGTAGGACAAGGTTTAATGTTATTATTACTAAAGTTATTATTAGTACTACCTATCTTTTTTCCCGGATTGTTGGAAAAAGTAGTATCCCATTTATGTTTGTTATTAAACCCACTTGAACTGGGTTCTGTCCTAAGTTTCCCTTTCTCATTATGACTCTTCTTTTCCTGGTGAAATTTAGTGAGACTTTCATTTTCACTTTCGGCTATAGTAGCTTTCTTGAGTATTTCCAAGAAAGTCTTTATTTGGAGTACTGACAACTTACTCCGAATCTGAGGTTTTAAACCATCCTGAAACCTACAAGTCTTTCTAAGTTTAGTGGTTACCTGATGAGGAGCAAACCTGGATAATTCATCGAACTTGGCTGTATACTGGGTTACAGTCAGGTCTCCTTGTTTTAAATCCAGAAATTTTATTTCCATGCGATCTTTCAGGGATTGGGAAAAATAGTTTTCAAAGAACAACTCTTTGAATCTATCCCAAGGAATAATTTCTGTTTCTACCCGACCCTTGGTTGATTCCCACTAATAATTAGCCTCACCTTTCAAGAAAAAGGTTACAAAAGTTGTCTTTTGATTATTATTGACATTGGTTACTAGGAAAATTTTCTCTATTTTAGAAATCCAAATTTGTGCATCGATAGGTTCTGATGTACCTTTATATTCAGGTGGTCCAACTAATTTAAAATCTTTAAAAGATGTGTTTTGGTTTATAGGTCTATTTATAGCTCCTAGCATAAGGTCTACTAACTGCTGGGTAGAATTATCATCACTATTCATTTCTCTTTGGGGTCTTCTGGTTGGTGGCATGATTCTATATAAAATAACAACAAAAATTCACATAAGAATTTGAATAACACAAACATATCGTTTATTTATATATCACAAAAGTCTTACAAAACAACTTAGTAGTTGTACATACTACTAACTTACAAACCACTGGTTATATTACAAACTTTGAATGCTTCTTTATTCATACTAATATAAAGCATTCAACCACCTATACTACTCTCTAGAATTCATTGATATCATCAAAGGAATCCTGAATTATGTGACAAACCACAAATCGATCTATGAGATAAGCAGTTTTCTTCTCCTCTACCGGATATCGAACTACTCGGCGCTATAAATCATTAAAAGTATCTCGAACACCCAGAGATGTTTTAAGAAGTCTTGACTGAATTTCCTTCTTGCCCATTTGTGCATGGTGCAGTTATACTTTTAGTCGGTGACTATGTCCCCTCTCATGTTGTAGCATTCCCTCAGCTATATCAGCCCTAAACTTTATTTTATTATTCTCATATTCTGTTGTCTTCATTAGTGATGCCATTGCTTCATCATGTTCATCAATTCTCATTAATTGTGCTGCTATTGGATCTTCCTCTTCCTCAGCATCTAGCAGTTGTTGATCATGAAACAATTCTTCATCCTCTGCATCACTAGCTATAAATGACTCAATTTGTGGTGGATTGTTTGCTATCACCATTTCTTCAGCATTAGAGTTGGCCATCTATAAAAGAAAACTCCCTTAATACTGGAATAGAAATTTACACGACATAATAATTTTAATGTTATATGTTATATGTACTTTAAAATTTTTACGGACTCGAAGACTATATACTAAGATTTCTCTTCCTTATATCTATAGCCTTGTGGCTTTCATACCAAACTTGTAACGCCCCTATATCTTTACTCCCATGGTATCTGATATGGTGCTTACAATGAATCAATATAATGCATTTAAATCTATACACTCATGGTATCTGATTATAAGCTTATATTAAATTAAGGGACTATCAGATATAATTCTCATAGATCCAAGATTCACATTATCCCATAACAGATGACAATTCTTAAGAGAACTATTATTGTGTTTGGATACCCTCACTTGGATATATGAACTGTATCTGTGAATAGAATCTATCTATCCGAAATCCAGAATATCAGTAATAACATGAATAATCCATATTACAAATACCCTCACCCAGATGTATAGTCTATGTCATGCGAATTTATACTATCGTATCGATAGTAACTATCTATCCGAAATCCAGAATATCAGTAATAACATGAACAGTTCATATTACTAATACCCTCACTCAGATAAATAGTTCCAAAGGATCTTAACTAGATACAAAGAATTCTAAATTTACAACTATATATGTAAGAAAACACGGTTGTAGAAATAAAAGATGCTATATATATATATGTATATATATATATATATATATATTAAGGTTCGATTACATGATTCTCATAACGAGTTTCTTATTACAAAGTGTTCAACTAGACATGAATTTAACCTAATCTAAGTAGGGACGCTTCCCTTTATCTACTCTAGATGTTCCAGGATTACCATCTAAAACTACAAAGGGAATAATTTGCAAGGGTGAGCTATGACATGCTCAGCAAGTTTGGTATTTATAACAATATATGATTTGAAGAAATAAAACAATTCAAATTTCGACTGATAGTTGTTACCCTTTTCTGGATTTTTATTTCTGTCAGTCACACAGACTTAGAAATTTTGTTTAGATATAAGATAAGGGATCGGCCTATTCAACATCCTTGGAGTATGCATCTCATCCTACCAGTGCTCAAATGCACCCAAATTAATGTCAATATATTATCGACCGAATTATGATCCCTTACGGGATACCCAACTTCAGAATAGGATGTCTTACTAAACAATTTGGTTTGACACAATAATTTATGCTTAACAATCAATATGAATAAACAATTCATTTCTTACTTATGTTGAAGCTATAGAAATAACCTTACACAAAAAAAGGTAATTCAAATGTAGGTATAGTATATTATATTAACAGCATATCAAGATAAAAATCTTGTTCAACGAATAAACAGGGTTGAGAAATTTGCATAAGTAGTTTAAGGTTTAAGAAGAACTTTCCTGAGCATAGATCAGTCAAGTTATGCTTCTCAATTCGTTTAATAAATACCTACGATGTTCATGTATATAAATCTAACACGTTAGTATTGATAACAATACTCAAATACAACATTTATATAAGATCAGGTTAGATTCGATACGATTTCGGTGTTTAATGTCTTTACCGAATACTAAATAAGTTGATATATGGACTAAATTTTATTTATTATATTTTTAGATAATTTATATATCCATTATGATAATTTTTAGAAGTCTTAAAGTATTTTAAAAACATTTATTTATCCTTTAAATGATTTTTAAATTATTTATTTCTATTTTTAGGTAATTAATATTTACTTAAAATTTTACAAAAACATTGTTTATTATTTTTAAATAATTTATAACCATTTATTATGATTTTTATATTATTAATATTATTTTTCAATAATTATTTAGTATTTATAAATAATTATTCTAATTACTTTATTATTAAGTTAATCTAAATAAAATAAAATATTTATTGAATTTATGTAAAAATATAAGAAATTAATTATAATTATTTAATATAAATTTTAAAACTGTTTTTGTATTGAATTATATTTATTTATTAATTATTTCTAATTTTTATAATTTAATTTTTAGAAAAACAATTTCTGTCCGTCGCTAAAGCACTACAGTGACCAAAAGTGTCGCTATAGGTGTTTTTGAGCTTCTGGGCAAACAATTAGTCATGGTCGAGGGACCAATTTGACCACGATTAATCTAACTATGGTTTATGATTCTGGGTTTGGACAAGTATTGGTGTTGTAGTACTCTTACAGTAGTACAACATCAAGCAAACTTCATGCTTTAACCTACATATAACAAGAAGTTATAGAGACTCAAAGTCACTGTCAGAGCTGTTTTTGAGTTTTTGGGAAACCCAGAATAGTGGTCATTGCCGGTTAACGGTTTTGTGGCTTTAATATCTCTGATTATGTGTACTAGATGTGTATTGTGTTTGTTGTAACATGTAGTATATATGTCAGGGTACATATATATAACACTAACTTGAACAAAAGCATAATTCTAAGGTCTCTAATTATGCTAGTTAAAGTACAGCCAAAAGATGTTCTTCGTGTTCATCAGTTTTCTGGGTAACCCGGAAAACTTGGTCAAGCTCGGTCAACGACTTTTGACCATTAATTCCAGGAATCCTATTAGTTGTTTAAGCAATTTAAGATCATAGATATGTAGTATGGATATCAAGGTGTTAATCTAAAACAAAAAGTTACAAAAACAACAAACAAAAAGCGATCAAAAGGCTGGTCAAAGTAGTCGGTTCAAACTGTTCTTGAGTTTTCTGGGTAACCAAGAAAACAGAACTCCGTTAACGGTCAACTCACTTTGACCACCTATAACTTGCAATATATGGTTCTAATGAACCTATTTTCTTTTCCAAATTAAAGACCTACTATCAGGCTACCAATATCATACAAAAAAATAGACCTAAACATAAACACATATGAATCTACAAGCTCTGACATTCGGCTGTCAGACTTGATTTTCAAAATTTATAGATTTCTAAAAACACTTAATTAAGACATCTAGATGTTATGAAAACGTGTTCTATCAATCTAACATACTTTCTAACATACTAATACATAATTCTAAACATCTAAACAACAAAATTAACAAAGGATCAAAGAGCTTGCTATGAATTAGGGTTTGCACCTTACTTACTTTGATTTTTGATTCTAGCTTCTGAATTGGTTGCTGCTATCACCCAGGCTTGATTTGGTATGTTTATGCATGTATAATGGTTTAAAGATTTCGTGAGTTTGCCCTGATCTAGGGTTCATATTTATAGAATTCTTCAACTTGGCTTTTTGGACATTTTTAAGCTACTTACCTCCACAAATATTAGATCTGATGACTCTACTCATGCTTGGGAGTTACAAGCATGTCATGTGTAGCCTAGGAACTTGTATTAGTGACTCCTAACCTACTTGTGAGCTAGTTAGGTTAGTTTAGTAGCCTAATTATGTCCTAATCTTCATTAATCTTGATTATGGTTTTGTTTTTAATGATTAAGATTGTTAAATGATGTTTATCAGCACCTAATTGAAGTTTAGTAATCATGATTAGGTGTTAAGATAATCTAATTAGAGCTAAATTAGCTAATTAGGGTTAGGTTTACAAATTAGGGTTAGGGTTTGTTAATCTAGTGTTACTAACCTAGATTTCCCACTAATCCTAACAAGCACGACAAAGCGTTTTGTCAGTGTAAGCACGACAAAGCAGCTTGTCCAAACAAATATACCGAAAAGTCATATTTTGGAAGAAAATTTTTAAGCACGAGGTGTCAAGCATGACGTTTTTCGGACAAAATTTTATTTGACCAAATTTGTTAAACAGAGTATATATTAACACATAACATAGTTAGAACGGAGAAATTTTATTGATATAACTGAATTTTACATAACCGAGTCTTATTAGGGTTTTGGGTTTTTACATGTGATGCCCTTAGATGTTCTGGGTCGCACGCGCGCTACACTGATGTATTCAACAAGTCTATAACCTTAGCCAACAGGCCCGGATAATCTTTGAAATTTCATCGTTATGGGGATAGATCATTGCAATTATTGGTCTTCAACGAGGAATTCCTAGTAAGTGCAATCATCAGATCGCGTTGACTACGTCCCTGCCCTTTGTACACATCGTCCGTCGCTCCTACCGATTGAATGGTCCGGTGAAGTTTTCGGATTGCGGCGACGTGGGCGATTCGCTGCCCGTGGCGTCGAAAGAAGTCCACTGAACCTTATCATTTAGAGGAAGGAGGCGTCATAACAAGGTTTTCGTAGGTGAACCTGCGGAAGGATCATTGTTGAAACTTGCACAGCAGAATGACCCACGAACACGTTGCAATATCGAGTGACGGACGAGGGGTGCGCAAGCTCCCCAAGTTGCGAGCCCCCTGGCGTGGAATGCGCCAGGGATATCGAACTGAACTACACGCATCCCCCCATCTGCGGGCGACATGAGTGTCTTTCTAAAACCCAAATGACTCTCGATAACGGATATCTCAACTCTCGCATCAATGAAGAATGTAGCGAAATGCGATACTTGGTGTGAATTACAAAATCCCATGAACCATCGAGTCTTTGAACATAAGTTATGCCCGAAGCCATTAGGCCAAAGGCACGTCTGCCTAGGCGGAGGGGCGGATAATGACCTTCTATGTCTCACCGCGTGGTTGACCCAAATACGAGTCATTGGCGATAGACGTCATGACAAGTGGTGGTTGTAAAAAGCTCTCTTCCCATGTCGTGTAGTGACCCGTCGCCAGCAAAAGCTCTCATGACCCTGTTATGCCATCCTCGACGCGTGCTTCGACCGCGACCCCAGGTCAGGCAGGACTACCCGCTGAGTTTAAGCATATCAATAAGCGGAGGAAAAGAAACTTATAAGGATTCCCCTAGTAACGGCGAGGGAACCGGGAATAGCCCAGCTTGAAAATCGGGCGACCTTGTCGTCAGAATTGTAGTTTGGAGAAGTGTCCTCAACAGCGGACCGGGCCCTAGTCCCCTGGAAGGGGGCACCCGAGAAGGTGAGAGCCCTGTCGTGCCTGGACCTTGTCGCACTATGAGGCGCTGTCTACGAGTCAGGTTGTTTGGGAAATTTAGTCCAAGGCTAAATAATGGCGAGAGACCGATAGCAAACAAGTACCACTAGGGAAATATGAAAAGGACTTTGAAAAGAGAGTCAAAGAGTGCTTAAAATTATCGGGAGGGAAGCGGATGGGGGCCGGCGATGCACCCCGGTTGGATGTGGAACGGTGATGAGCCAGTCTGTCGATTGACTCGGGGTGTGGACTTGTATGATTTGGTGCGGCAGCCAAAGCTCGAGCTATTGATATTCCCATGGAGACGCCGTCGCGTCGATCGTGGTTGGCAGCACACGCCTCACGGCGTGCTTCGGCATCTGCGTGCTCCTGGCACTGGCCTGCGGGTACCCTATTTGACCCGTCTTGAAACACGGCCCAAGGAGTCTGATATGTGTGTGAGTCAATGGGCGAGTAAACTCGTATGGCGTAAGGAAGCTGATTGGTGGGATCCCCTTGAGAGGTGCACTACCGACCGACCTTAATCTTCTAAGGAGGGTTCGAGTGTGAGTATGCATGTCGGGACTCGTAAGATGGTGAACTTGTAAGGTTTTGTGAAAATCAAAGACACAATCAAATTGCAAAATTAGCGAAAGCAAAGTAAAATCATATTTTAAAATTTTTCACAAACCAATTACCCTGATCATCCTTTATGCATATTATTAATTAAAACGAAGAACAAGAAGTTATGGAATCATACCCTTGTAGTTATGAGCTTTCACATGTACGAGTTCAACTCTTACTTCTCTACGATCTTCTTTAATCTCTGGGTAAGATTCCTTTCCTTTGATCAATGTTAGCCACCCAAGTGTATGGCCTCTACAGGTGATCCACCAAGGAAGAAGAATATTCAAGAAGAAGGACGTATTGGCTAAAATCCTAGTTTTCTATCTCTGTAGAAAAAGGGGGCATACTCTCTAACTTTTGGAATGACGTATATCTGATATAAGAATCCTCTTATAAAGATATCAGGTAACCCTATTTAATTAAAATAAGATATTATTTATTTAATTAAACTCCTTTAATTAATTGGGCTCCCTAATCTTATTAGGGATAATTAATTAAACTCATTTAACTAATTTTGCCTCCTAATCCTATTAGGAATAAATGAGAGTACTTATATTAAATTAATTCCTAAACTCTTTTAGAATTTAAAATAATAATAATTGTAATAATATTATATAAGACTCCTCTTATTAATTTATATTTAATATTTCTAAAATATTAAATAATAAATATTAAGCTATTTAATTTATTCTATCACCATAGATTAAATTAAATATACTTAACATATTATTATAATTATGTCATTAACTTCTTAAATAATTATTCTTCCTTTTATGGTGTAACCCTTTAGGTTCTCCATATTAAATCGGTTGTGAATAAATCAATTAGTTCAATTCTAATCTTATTTAAATAAATAAATTAAACTATTAATTTATTTAAATAAATAATATTTATTATACAATAGGGATAAGCCTCCCTAGCGATCAACGACTTTTCAGATAATATAGATTTCAACATTAATCATAAAAGAACCTTTGAGTAAATAGTTACTGTACAATTCAATCCTTTCACCATACAATGTCACAATTAAATATAAGACATGGAATTACTGTCAAGCCTTATTTTATTTAATTATATGTATTTCGATTCCTAAATGCACAACTCCTAATGAATGCAAATTAGAAACTACTTTCTAATTTCATTCCACTTTGGCCAAGGATTCTTGGGTTGTCATTTATCGAATCACATATGACATTTCTCTTCTTTTACTAGAAGTGGTAGATTCTTTATTGATAATTTATTATCTCTATATATAACTTATTACACCTAAGCATACCCTTTGATATACTCTAAGAGTCTTAAGGAAAGAGTCAAAGTGTAATTCATTATATATAAGATACTATGATGATCTCAAGTCTAAGGATCATTTGTACTACTATCACTACAGGAATTCCTATTGATAGAAAAGTAAAACTCTATTAGGTATTCCTTAGTTTCCTTAGCGAGTCACGTTCAGTGAACTTATTCTTTAATAAGTACCTACATACTTGCTTTAGTGTCTCCACACAAATGATCATGAGATCAATCATCCTCATCCAATGAGCAAGCAACGTATGTACCAATCTATCCGGATTTACTAATCCCTTTTCTAGTAATCTATTGATTGAGAATATTTTAGTTTTAAGCTATTGAAGAATTTAGATCTCATTAGCATGATCTCAGCAAGATTCTAAAAACATTGCTTAAAACTATGGGTTTATCACATATTATTAAAACGCACCATGTAGATAATAAATGCCTTTAATAATTAATTCTTTTATTAATAAATAAATAAGATTGATTACAAAGTATATGCTTTATCATCATACATGATTAGCTTGTATGCATACTACTTTCAATCTCCCACTTACACTAAAGTCAATCTCCATAATATCTCATACCCATCTTTTCTAAGTGACGATAGAACTGTTGTTGTGTTAACGCTTTAGTAAATGGATCTGCAATATTGTCTTGAGAGTCCACACGCTCCAGGGTGACATCTCCTCTTTCAATGATCTCTTTGATCAAATGAAATTGCCATAGCACATATTTGGATTTCTGATGAGACATGGGTTCCTTAGCCTGCGCAACAGCTCTGATGTTATTACAGAATAAAGGTATTGGTCTTGTAATGCTAGGAACCACACCAAGTTCGGTAATGAACTTCTTTATCCAAACAGCTTCCTTTGCAGCTTCACTTGCAGATATGTACTCTACCTCTGTCACTGAATCATCAACTGTTTACTGTTTGGAACTCTTCCAACTCATTGTGCCACCGTTCAAGGTAAACACATACCCCGAAACGGATTTACTATCATCTTGGTCCATTTGGAAACTTGAGTCTATGAAGCCCTCTAGTTTTAATTTAGACCCACCGTAGATAAGAAATATATCCTTAGTTCTTCTTAAGTACTTTAGGATATTTTTCATTACTTTCCAGTGCTCTCCTCCTGGATTCGACTGATATCTGCTTGACACACTTAATGCATGAGCAACATCCAGTCTAGTACATATCATACCGTACATGATAGATCATATTACTGAAGCTAAGGAATCTTACTCATACAGTCTTTTTCCTCAGATGTCTTTGGGGTATGTTTCTTGTAGAGATGTATTCCATGGCTCATCGGCATGCGATTTATTTTGGAATCTTCCATGCTAAACCTTTTTAACATCGAGCTAATATACGTTCCTTGGGAAAAGTCAAGCATCCTTTTAGATCTATCTCTATAGATATTTATCCCCAAAATATAGAATGCTTCTCCCAAGTCCTTCATGGAGAAGTGTTTAGATAACCAGATTTTAATTGATTGTAGCATAGGAATATCATTCCCTATCAATAATATATCATCAACATATAATATAAGGAATGAAATAGCGCCCCCACTAACCTTGTTGTACACATATGGTTCATCCTTATTTTTGATAAAATCAAACTCTTTGATTATCTCATCAAAACGGATGTTCCACCTACGAGAAGCTTGCTTCAATCCATAAATGGATCGGTGTAGCTTATAGACTTGATTTGTTCCAACCGTTAAAACAAATCCCTCTGGCTGTGTCATATACACATCCTCCTCAAGTTTCCCATTGAGGAAGGTCGTTTTCATGTCCATCTACCAGATTTCATAGTCGTGGTAAGTTGCAATTGCAAGCAAAATCTGAATAGACTTGAGCATAGCTACTGGTGAGAAGGTTTTGTCATAGTCAACCCGTTATCTTTGTTTGAAACCTTTTGCGACAAGTCAGGCCTTATAGGTCTCTACCTTGTCGTCTACTCCAATCTTTGTTTTAAAGACCCATTTACACCTAATAGGCTTAATGCCTTCAGGTGGTGAAATCAAAGTCCATACTTGGTTTTCATACATGGAGTCCATTTCGGATTTCATGGCTTTTTGCCACTTCTCTGGGTCTTTACAACTCATAGTATGTTCGTAATTCAATGGATCATCATCATCTATGATGCATACCTCATCGTCATCCTATATGATGAATCCATACTTATCAGGTATCTTCGGTACTCTTCCAGATTTACGAATAGGGTGTGTTACAATAGATTCTTCCACTTGGTTAGGTACCTGACTTTGATCCATAGTATTTTGTTGTTCTTGAACTTCTTCAAGATATTTCTTACTCCCACTGACCCCTTCGAGGATAAACTCATTTTCCGAGAAGGTAACATGTTTCGCAACAAACACCTTTTGATAAGTTGGATGATAGAAATAATACCCTGATGTTTCTTTAGGGTATCCCACAAATCTACACTTGTCAAATCTAGTCTGTAGCTTATTATTTTTAAACTTTTTGACATAAGCTGGATAACATCAAGTCTTAACATGCTTATGATTTGGTTTCCTCCATGTCCATAATTCATATGGGGTCTTAGGGACAGATTTGGTAGGTACCTTGTAAAGTAGGTATGCAGCCGATTCTAGGGCATATTCCCAAAAGGAAACTGGAAGGTCGGTAAAGATCATCATGAATCGAACCATGTACAACAATGTTCGATTTATCCTTTTAGATACACCATTCATCTATGGCGTCCTTAGTGGAGTCCATTATGAGATTATACCATTTTCTTTGAGACTGTAGACACTTGAAATTTTGCATTCATGTTACTAACCCTGTAGGAGGGCAAAATCATCTTTCAAAGATAACCCTAGAAGTCAAATAAACTCAATCTCGGAGACAACCCCAGGAGATTCAGTTCCAACCTCAGAGATAACCCCGAGGAAAGTAGTTTCAATCTCAGAGATAACCCCGAGATAGTTAGTTTAAATCCCGAAGACAACCCCGGGAGATTCAGTTCCAACCTCGGAGATAAACCTGAGAAATGCAGTTCCAGTTCCGGAGATTACCCTAGAATAGTCAATTTAAACCCCGGAGATAACCCTGGGATGCTCAATTCCAACCCTGAAGATAACCCTGGGAGGTCAAGCACACCTCAGAGATAACCCTAAGGACATTCATCACTCACAGAAGCACAATCTCAGAGATAACCCTGAGCAACGACTACTACATCTACACAGAGCCGGAGATAACCCCGGTGAGGGGCACAATCATCATTTTGCCACCTCGATACTACATTCACGTCATCTCAACATCATTTCAACCCACATTTCATGCAGAAGTGTCCCACAAGAACCATATCTCAAATCCCGAGTGACTACTACATAAGACAGCGCACCGGATAGAATTTGAAGACTTAAAAATCTGGTCATGGACCCATCTTCCCGGCTTCGTACAACCTCTAATCCCATGTCATTGTGTAGCTCTCGACGACAGCATTCCATAAAGGTACATCACGCCTCTATCGGATGCCCGGATTAAAAGTTATGAAGGTTAAGTGGACAGTGCGTTGCACGAGTTCACGTACTTCGAGACGACGGGACCCGCATGGCCCGGGGCAACCCGGGAAGTCGCAGGTAGACACGTGACCATCTGGTCTATAAATAAGAGTCTTTGGTTGTTTATTAAAAAAAATAGAAAAAAGAGAGAAAACTCAGTCCATTTCAGTTTATAAACACTTCTATAGTGCTCTAAATTGAGTGATTCTTCTTTTTAAACACTTGTGGGCTCTTGTTTTCCTACATATTGAAATTTAACCGGTGGAAACTGAGTTTTCAGGCATCAAAAGCTATCTGAAGTCTTCTTGGCAGGCCACTATAAGATATTTCAGATTGTTAAGCATTTTATCACTTTTGTATATATATATTTACTCACGTTGAGAGTTGCATCGTGTGGGTATGCCCAGATCGTCGATCCATGGCTTTATATTGGTTATATATATATATGTGTGTGTGTGTGTGTGTGTGTGTGTGTGTGTGTGTGCGCGCGCTTCGATTGAGCCCGGATATAATATTCAGAGTGTTTACTGCTTTTGTATACATATAATACTTATATATATATATATATATATATATATATATATATATATATATATATATATATATATATATATATATATATATATATATTTACATTCATGTCTCGCCTGGAGTTCACTTCGTGGCCTTTTACTACTTTTATATATATACATATATATTTACATTTCAAGTCTTGCCTGGAGTTTACTTCGTGACAGTTGATCGCATTATATATATATATATATATATATATATATATATATATATATATAATGTTTTATTAGCCTACGGGCTAGATTTGCCTAAATTCGGCTATTTCTCACTTTAACCGGTTCATGGTGACTAAACGGGAACCGTTGAAGTTGGAATGGTTTAGATTTACTCAAATCTAGATCTTTTTCGAGCTTTTATTTGCTTGCGTGCTAGATTTGCCTAAATCTGGCTATTTCTCACCTTAACTGGTTCATGGTGACTAAACTGGAACTGTTGAAGTTGAAATGCTTAGATTTACTCAAATCTAGACAGTTTTTTTAGCTTTTGCACATATTGCTTTATCATGTGAGCCTAGGAATCATGTGATCACAGATTCAGTTTCTAAATCTAGATTCGGTTCCCGTGATGGACATTTTTAGCTACAACCAGCTTATAAATTATTCACAGTGTCTGAATTTCCTTAGATGGCTCTCATTTCCACAAGGAGTTCGACATTGCTATGTATCTTATTTTCTCGAAGATGATTCGCATCCCAAAAATAAAATTAATAAAGCCGAACCTATAATAAAATGGAAGTATCAAAGGCCTCAATTACTATTGAGCACAAGGGTTTGAAAAACCTGTTTTACAAAACATCACTGTTATATCTTGTTAATATTGAACTTTTATACAAAAGTTAAACCCTTTGTATATAGGTGCGAACAAGGCATAGCACTACTTCTAAACAACTGCACATAGACCTACACACACACACACACACATAAACAGATAAAAGTTTAAATTAGAAAGTGGTGATAACTGTGTTATCACGGAAGTTGGGGGGGTACCTAACACCTTCCTTCCGCTTAATCAAGCCCTCGGACCCTAACGAATTTCTGTTTTGCAGACCAGTTAAACAGTGTCACATCACTAGGTCTTTGTGCAAACCTTTTCTAGGTTGAGTTGGTGCAACCATTTAAAAATAACCAACTGGCGAATCTTATAGTCAAATCGTCGACATATATATATATATATATATATATATATATATATATATATATATCGGACCTTTTCAAACTTATTTTTTCAAACAAATTTCACCTAATATGAGAACACCATAAGATATAAGAACAGAAAGGGACAAATAAAAATTCCGACGTCGACAGGTGGCAACTCTGCTTGGGACATCCAGTAAGAAGGCTTAAGCCGCTATCAAAGCTTTTCAAAACTTTTATCTACTTATGTGTGGATGTTGCATTTACATTCGAATGAATGTGTACTAATGCTTTATTTTCGCACATGTCATCATTTTCATTCGGTGAGACGCGATGTATATGAATGTATGTTGTGTGGTCCTTCCACGAGGAGACTATCTCGTCGGTGTTTGATTACTGGACTCGTCGGGAGACTAATTCCATGAGGCTCAGGAAAGGCACCACTTAGATTCGCTTCAGTTGAAAGATCAGATTAACTTCCCATTAATAAATTATGATGATCTGGGAACCTTCATGCCAAAAAGCCGCGAGTGTAGCCTAAGACAGGTCAACCTCTAATAAACCAAACGCGGAGGGAAGTCTCTTCATACTTTCCCATTTTAATTACTTGTAATTTCAAATGGGCAAAGGGTCAAAAATTCCCCTGACTTTTACTGCGATGTCCATCGAGCACCCTATACTTTTTTCTTGTCCAAAAGTACCCCTAACGTTACATTTTTGGGGTCGAATGTGCCCCTCCCGTTAACAGACATACCAAGTAGACAAACATGACTAACAGCTGGACAAATTTTGCTGACGAGGCATGAAGAGTGAGTAAAATAACACTAATACAATATTAATTGAAATAATACAATAATAAAAAAATCAAATGCCATATATTCACTTCCCAGATCTCTCATACCTACCCAATGATTTCGTCACCTAAAGCCGAACATCACCCAAATACATTGAAAATAGAACTCAAATTCAGGCCACAAAGGCCTTGTGTATTAAGAATTTTGGGATTGGATTAAATAGATTGTACTTGTTCTGATCATGCTCTATTTTTGATAAAAATAGGGGAGAAAACGTATTTTATAGCAGAATGTAGATACATGCAGATGTTGGTGGATGAAAGGAATGAAAAGTATTGTAGCTCTAAAGCTTTAAGATCTGCTACTGCCACTGATATTTCAAATTTCCTTTAGTTGCATTAGAAAATGTTGTCTAATTTGAAAGAGTACTTGTACGCATAGTAGGAGACGAAAGCAATTGAATATTTAATTATTAAGAGGTTTTGATTTCAAATGTATGAATGACAAATATTTGTTCAATTGTATAAAGAATATGGTCTTGAAGCTAGACTATCATCTATAAAATTGGCTCGTCCCATACATTTTCAAACCTTATACCTGTAAGTGAACCTTTTTTGGAAACATGTATTGTCTCACTTTGAGCCCTCTTTAAGCTTCTTGAATCATCAAGAGGGAATTGCCTACAAAACCATTGAGCAGACTCATGCACTGGTTGCTACGGAGAACTGAACCAATTTTCCTGCTGCTTAGGGGAACTAGGCCACTTGGGAAACTCAACTTTGGACCATGTCCCAAAACATACTTTGTAGTTCATTCATGTTGTAATATTTATCATGAACATAAACATTTATGAACAATCAATTAGAACACCCACCTTCCACTGCAACAGAATACTTATCCTTATCTTCTCTCCTTAGAATCTGCCAAGTGCCAAGGCCGAAAGTTATAGCTCCAGGAACAAAAAGCAAAAATCTTGACCATCATAACCCTCTCTGTTCCTCTGTTAAATATCAAAATGTTTAAATTAGGCATCAACAAGTCAATTTATACACATATATACATACATATAGAAGGAAAAAACTTAAGATTCTGACGGAGAGGAGATAGCTATAGTAGAAGTGGAGAATGTAAAGGAGGATTCAGGTGGTTGTGGGGCCCACTTCACGGAGAGGCTGAAGCCACCACAGCAGCGGAGGAGTAGTTATGCTACTGTCTTGGAAACGAAAGCTAGTGTTGGTGCCATGGTGTTGATGCTGCTGTTGCTGAACCTAAAAGATGAGTGTAATGTCGATCTATTAGCTCTAAACTTCCTTATAATTTACAATTTTTTGCTAGATTTCCTCTCCGAGTTTAGATCTGAGAAGAATGGTGGGTTTAGAGAGAGATAATGAATATTAACTTTTGGGTAATAAAAATCTGTTTAGGTGTCAGCCTTGTCAGCAAAATTTGTTCAGCTGTTAGTCACGTTTGTCTACGTGGTACGTCTGTTAACGAGAGGGGCACATTCGACCCAAAAAATATAACGTTAGGGGTACTTTTGGACAAAAAAAAGTATAGGGTGCTCAGTAGACATCGCGGTAAAAGTCAGGAGTATTTTTGAACCTTTGCCTAATTTCATATTACTTGTAATTTTATTTCCATGTCAATCTCAATGTAATGGAAAATATAATGCAATATGTGAACATACATATTAAAACCTGTTATGTTATCTTGTCATTAAAATAGTTGACATCCATTTTGCAGGATAATACTCTTAAAAAATGGACACATTACATAGCATGTAACATTTTTACGTTTCCCCAGACTAAACTATGTAAGTCTTTTTATAGGGAAACGATTGGTCCTGTTACCCATTCAAATTCCAAAAAGGCACTAAGCCTACAGCCAGACATGGCTACATCTCGCCAGCCTAATCCTCCTCCTGTCTCTCGCAAGGAGTTCGAAGGATTAAGTAATCAAATAAAAGAATTGGTTGTTCTACTCAAAGAATTACACAAGTCAACTCAGTATTCATAAATACTCATCCACACAGAACCCTCTACACATGGAGGAATCTAGGGTCCAGATAGAGAAGTTCCAGCACCTGAGTCTCAAACTGATACTACCAACAAAACCCCTGAAATCACCCATCTTAAAGAAGATCAAGACACCGATGATATTCGAAAGAAGGTTCTACAAATGGAAGAGACCATTCGGTCCATCAAAGGGATTGGAACACACGAGAGTGTTTCATAAACAGACCTTTGTATCTTCCCAGGAGTTCATTATCCAGAGAAATTTAAAACTCCCAATTTTGAGAAATATGATGGATTGGGAGATCCTTATACCCATTTAAAAGCGTTCATTGGATAGCTCGGATCTTATGCCGAGAATGAAAAGCTCAGAATGCAGCTATTTCATAAAAGTCTGACTAGAGAAGCCAAAGTATGGTACACCAGATTGGATAACTCCAAAATTCACAGCTGGGAGGAGTTAGCCCATGTTTTTCTCAGCCAATACAACTTTTAAACTCAGATGGCTCTAGACCGGTATCAAATCACCAAGGTCAAGAAACAAGTTAATGAGTCATTCAGAGAGTATGCCCAAAGATGGAGGCGTCTGGCTGCTCAAGTTATCCCATCCATGACAGAGTCTAAAATGGTGATGACCTTCATAGATATTCAAGAAGCTCCATTTTATGAGAGGGTCCTAGGTGGAATAGGAAAACCATTCTCAAAAATGATTAAGCACAGAGAAATGGCTGAAATGGGTTTGAAATCAGGGAAGATTCAAGACCTAGCCGCATTAAAAGTCGTAGCTGAACATATCCAATATGGAAGTTATGGGAACAACCACTGAAGGGTCCATAAGAAGAAAGAAGAGGATGTTTCCTTGATACTGTAAGGACATTAAGGCAATCAAAACGTGCCTATCCAAAGGAGAAACTATTCCCCTTTTCAAGCTCAGTCTTCAAATCCTCCCTTGCCAAAGAGTGGAGACACTACAAAAAAATAGACATTTGGCAACAATTTTTCGGGCAACGACTTATAAAGTCGTTGCCAAAAATGCATGTTTAGCAACAAAATTTGTCAGTCGTTGCTGTTTATGAAAGATTTTCATTTTTCGTAACAAAATTCATAATTCGTTGCAAAAATTCGTTGCCAAATCGTTGGTGGGGAAAAAAAATACACCGCCTATTTTCTTTTTTGTTGCCGATGAGATGTCTCCTCATCGTCGGCAACGAAAACTTTTTTGTTACTATATTTCGTTGCCTAATATAGGTCACATTCATTGGCAACAATTTTTTTTCATTGTATATTTAATAATTTTTTTGCAACGAATAGTAAATTGTTACCCAAAATTAAGACAAACCCAATAAGCATGCCTCTTTTTTCCCCCCAAAACGCATCATTTTTCATTTAATTTTTTTTATTTATTTGGACACAATTTTATATAGTGAAATGTTTCACTGCGTCCGTCACAAAATAAATGCCCAATTTTATTTTTTTTAAAGTTATAATTTTTGAAATTAAAATTGAGCACATATAGATATATTTTCTAATTTACAAAAATTAAAGTTTGTAGTTAATTGGATGTAGTTTATAATGATCATATTCGCACACTTATAATTTTGAAAAAAAATATATTTAATTTCTAAAATAATTTATATGAATTTTTCTTATAACTCGTTATTTTACATATATACTTTTTGACAAGGGATGGGCAAGGAATCGAAATCACTCCCAAAATTACACCAAAAATCGACCAAATTGCGCCGATTAAGTCGCGCCAATGGTTCCGGCATAGACCAATTAAGTTGCACTGATGGTGTGTAAGTTCTTTTTCAAATTCTCATTTTTCTTGACTTGTAAATTTTTTTATAATCAAATATTAATTTCTCTTTATATCTTGAATTAGAGGGTGTTTGACAATGACTTATAAGTTGGTCAAACTAAGTTATAAGTCATTTGTTATTATTTAGTATTTGATAATAACTTAAATTTAAACTTTTTTTGACTTATAAGTAATTATTAAATTTTTTCATGCTTCACGTGCTATATTTTTTATGTATTAGATAAATTTTACTACCATATATATATATATATATATATATATATATATATATATATATATATATATATATATATATCTTTTCAAAATTTCTTGTCAAACTAAATAAAATACTAAACAAATCTCAACATTAAACTAAATATATATAAAGTAACTATGAATATATATATATATATATATATATATATATATATATATATATATATATATATATATATGTAAACAAATATTCATATAAATATTTATAAATTTATCTCTAAATATTCATATAAATATTTATAAAAAATATTCATATCTAAATTTTAGATGTAATATTTATAAATTTATAAATAAATATTTGTTTATAAATTTTAAAGATATATATATATATATATATATATATATATATATATATATATATATATATATATATATATATATATATATATATATATATATTAAAATATTCATAGTTACGTTATATAAATATTTATAGTTACTTTATATATATTTAGTTTAATGTGGAGATTTAAGATGAGTATATATATAGATGGAAATAGAATTTATCTAATACAAAAAAAATATAACATAAGAAGCAAAAATATCACAGCTAGGTTTCAAACCTAAGACCTACGGATTATTGGGCCATTAAGCTATCACTGAGTCATTCTAATTTATTAGTTAACTAAATTACCGCCATAACTTGTAGCGGTAGACAGTGTAGCACATGAGCAAATGATGGACAAATGAGTAATTTCTCATGTCGCTAAAGCTTGTAGCGGCATGGAGAAATCCATTTTAATCCGTGCCATCCAATGTTTCGATCAACGGTATAGATTATGGTTGTTGAAATAGTACATGTGACAACCGATTGCCAAGCATGTTAGTTCCGGGCCTTCGACCCAAATAAACACAACCTCGTCAAACCTGATTATGATATCTATGCTTTCCAATGTTTCCTATTTCTAGATGGAAGTAGGATATACTTACAGTACTCCCTCACTCCGAGAATGAAATTGATGATTGATTTTATGCGAATTTAAAAAAAATGTCAAATGATAAAATTATTCATATTTAAATTCTCATCTAATTGCATATTTTTCTATACATGACTAGTGATATTATATAAATATTTATAAATAATAAAAATATGACATTTAATACTAAGGATATTACGCACAAATTATTGTAAAAAAATAGATTATTTAATATAAGTAAATATTTAACTTGAGATTACATAAAATAATAAGAACTTTTATTCTTAGAGGGAGGGAGTAACTTAAATCATGAACATATTTTTAAGTCCAAAAAATAAAACATAAAAAGAAGAATAGTAATGATATACCCCTAGCTATTCCTAGTTCTCCTTTTACCTTTTTTTCAAATATATTAAAAAATTAAATTATAATACTATCAGTTCTAAGAGAAAACATAAAAGATGAAAAAAATTTATTATGTTTTATGAATAAAAATAGAATAAAGTTATTTAAAAATGACTTATAAGTCATTCCAAATAAGTTAGTTTAACCCATATTAATATAATATCAATTTTATCCCTATTTTATTTTATTTTAGTTTTCAAAAAAATAAATTTGTTAAAATGAAGAGTAAGATGCAACGTCACTTTAATTTGCGTTAGAATTTTTATTTTTATTTTTTATAGCTGAAGTCTTATATACTCCTTCATTTCCAACGCTGATGACAAAAAATAAACATAAAAAAATATTGATGTTTGTAACACAAGTACAAGAGATCAAAAAAATTTTAAAAAAAAAGAAATTCTAACGTTAGTTAAAGTGATGTTACATCTTACTCTTCTTTTTTACAAATTTACTTTATCAAAAAAGTTACAATGCCGGTTAATTTGGCGTTGGATCACATTTTTATTTTTTTCAAATTTCTTTAAAAAATAAAATCGTTTTAAAAAAAATTATGATAATTTTTTTTAAATTCGTTCTTAAAAAAATATTTTTTAAAGTGGCGTTGGTTGCCTTTCTGATTTTTGGGCAAAAAATATTCAAAAATTCAACGTCATTTCAAATAGCGTTCAGTTGTTTTTTTCAAATTAGATGTGAGAGCCTTTACTCCAAATGACAGTCGTTGAAGTTTTGATTTTTTAGAAAATATTCGTTTAAAAATAATTTTTTTTTAAAATAATTAAAGCTTTTTTAAAAATAAAATAAAGTTTTTTTTATTTATAAAAATTGTTCTTAAATTAATTAATTTGGTTAAGAGAAGAGCCTATTCCAAGAAAATTTAAAAAAAATAATTGAGAAAGTTGAATATAATTTAGGCAATTCTGGAAAAATACTCCAGATCCAACCATTCCCCATTCTTTCTCCTAATATACTTTTGTCTCCAACCCAACCCAAACCTTCCATGGCGTCCAAAAAAGAACAAAGTCGGCCCTGGGCAAGGCCACCAGGGCAACCGCCCAGAGCCCACAGTTGAGGGGGGGCCAAATTTTTTTATAAACTTATGTATTTATGTGTATAAAAAAATAAAATAATAAAAAGATTAACGATATTATGCATTAAAAATGATATGTTAGAAAACATTAAATATGATAGTATAATTGATAATTTTGTATCTAAAAGTGCAACAAGAAGTCATTTTAAATGATGTTTTGTGGTTTAAATTTTATTGGGTAAATCTAAAGAAATACCCACTGTAGTTGGTAGGTTTTACTGATTATACCATTGAACTTTTAATTTTTCAAATTACATCACTAAACTAATTATTATTTTAAAATTGGGTCATTTCGTTAAAAAAAATAAACGGACGTTAATTTTTTATCTACAAAACTAATGAATTACACACTGTAGTTGGCTTATTTTACTGATTACACCATTAAACTTTTAATTTTTTAAATTACCCCATCAAACTAATTAAAATTAATTATTTTAAGTATTTTTAAAATAATTATTATTTTAAGTAAAAAATATTAGAAACTTTTTTTTTTCATAAAATGAGTAGAGTTTCATAAAATATAGATTTAAATAAATTAAAGTGATTTTAAATTAAATTAAGTCTTAAATTAATGTCTACTTAATTTTTTAACAGAATGACTCATTATTAATATTAGAAATTTAAAAAAAAACTAAAAATAGAAATTAAAATAAAAAAAACAGTAAATGATAAATAAAAAATTGATTCAATTTTTTCAAAAAAGAAATTAATAATATTTATAAATAAATTTTATTTTCAAGAAAAAAATTTGGAAAATTCTTCATATTTTAAAAAAATTGAGTAAAATTTTATAAAATATAGATTTAAAAAAATAAACTTTATTTTCAAAAGGAAAAAAGAGATTTTTTTAAAAAAAAATCAGTAACATTTCATAAAACTATAATTTTCTTTAAATCTATATTTTATAAAACTTTACTCATTTTATGGAAAAAAATTAAAGTTTCTAATATTTTTTACTAAAAATAATAATGATTTTTAAAAATATTTAAAATAATTATTTTTTAATTAGTTTAATGGGGTAATTTAAAAAATTAAAAGTTCAATGGTGTAATCAGTAAAACATGCCAACTACAGTGGGTAATTCATTAGTTTTGTAGCTAAAAAATTAACGTCCGATTATTTTTTTTAACGTAATAACCCAATTTCAAAATAATAATTAGTTTAGTGGGGTAATTTAAAAAATTCAAAGTTCAATTGTGTAATCAGTAAAACTTGCCAACTACAGTGGGTATTTCATTAGTTTTATCAATTTCATTGATATTTTTATTTTGTAGGTACATCCGTACATGTGATGATTCTTTGCTTCGATGACATTTTAAAGTGTTCTTCCTTATCTTTTGTAAATTTTTATAATTTTAATAAAAATAATTAGTTGATAATTTATTTATTTTTTAATTTAATTTGTATAAAGGGGGCACACTTGAAAAAATTAGCCCCAGGCCTTAGAAAACCCAGGACCGGCTCTGAAAAAGAAGCTGCTCTCACTTCTATTCCATCCGATACTCCTACAGTGTAATTGCTATGTCACACTCTCTTTATCTCCACCACTTTCTCCCTCATAGTCTTTCTCACTTTTAGCCGTTTCAACCTAGAAAGAGAATTTACAGAGAGAAAGTGAAAAGGTATGTAATACCCGAGAATTTCACGTCTTAATAAATAGATATATTAATTGAAATAAATATTTATTTGAATATAAATGGTTTTGTGTTACGAGACGAGTTAACTGAACTATATTAAATAATTGAATAATGAGAAATATGTGGAGTTGTAATAAACTCGTTGAAAGCCTGGTGAAACAATCCAGAATTTTAAATTGTAATTCAAAATATTTATTGAGTTATATAAATATTTTAATTGATGTATTTATTGTTGAATAAGTATTTATTTAATGTGATTTAATTTGATTATTTATTTGTTAAATAAATAATTTATGAGTTAAGAAAATTGATCCATGAGATAATATTCTAATTTAAATTATAAATTAAGTTAGAGAGTTTATAATGATTAAATAAATTATTATAATGATATTTTAATTTGAAATTGTAATTAAAATGATGTGTTAGTTAATTAAATAAAATTATAACTATAAAAAAAATTATAATTATGTTGTATTGATTTATGGGATAAATTAATTTAATAAATTGTTATTGGAATTAATTAAATTGAATGTTAAAATTTAATTAAATAAAATGTGACCATAAACTATACTATAAAGGAGTTATTAAAATAAGTTAAAGGAGGTTAATTCAGTTTTGCCAAACAAGACTTAATGCATATTAAGTCTTTAATTTCAATATGTTTTACCAAACAAGACATAAGGATTTAATGGATTAAATTTTAAAGTAGTTAGCCAAACAAGCCTTATGGCTTTTGATTTTTAAATAAGAAATAACTGATGTCAGTTAAAGTTATATTTATATTTTATAATTAATACCTATATTATTACCTATACGTTATATTTTAGTACGTAAGTTAGAGTAAGATAGAAAGAACTCAGAAGAAGAAAAAGAAGAGAAGAAGAAAGTTGTAGAGAAAATTTAGAGAGAATTGGGAGATGTCTAGAGAAATTGGGAGAAGTCTAGAGAATGTGAGAGAGGAATTGGGGAAAAGAAAGTTTGATAATCAAAGGATAACCATCATCTTCAAAAAACTAAGGTATCATCTTACTTTTACTTTTCAAAAAGTTGTAGTTTTATTCTCTTCCAAAAATTCTCTGTAAAACTTTGTTAGGGTTGAATTATTTGTTGTATATTGTTTTTATATGATAAATTGGTTGTTATACAGTTGTTTTCATAAGATTATAGATGAGTTATAGTAAATTAATTCATGTTATGTATTTATTTGTGAAAGAAATCATGTTACAGTGAATTGGTATGAAAATATATGAATATGGCTTAATTTAAAGTAAAATTGAGGTTTAATTCTTTGTATAATATATAAATCGACTATTGATTTTAAAAGAAGATGAATAAACGTAAACAAGGTATTTTGAATTAACTGTTTTGGTTGAAAAACAAAATCACAGTGATGATTTTCACTGAAAATGTCAAAAAAGTGAAGTTTTATAAAAAATAGTGAAATCAGATGTTTTAAATTCGATGTTTATATTGTTATATAGGTAAAATCATGTTAAGAGTCCTTAAATTATGTTTGTGTGAAGTCTTTATATGTATTATGTGTTAATTCAGTTGTTAGAAAGTAGCTTGTAGGCCAAAATTGCCTTTATTTTTGCTGTTTGCCGAAGTTGGTCGCGGGTATTGTAATTCGGCTCCGCAGCGCGGCCTCGCAGTATAATTCTCACGCCGCAGCACCAGTGCCACGCCGCAACGCCAAGTATTGGCCTGTGACTCGTGCCGCAGCGCCGTCCCACAGTGTAAACTGTGGCGCCGCAGCGTGAGTTAGCAGAATGGTCAGACAGTGTGTTTTAGTTACACAAAGTCTGAAAAAGTTACTTAAGTGAAATAGTATGATTGTTAGGATGTAATTTTGATATTACTATACTAAGAATGAGCATGTTATTAACAATTAACGAGTTTATTAATAATGTAACTTGACTATGTGGTTAAAAATCAAACCATACATGATGTAGATACTTATTTTTATATAGAGTATTTGTAATGACTAATTATGTCATGATGACATGTATATATGATATTGTGATTCGAGTTATTATGGTTTAGCTTACACTCAAGGCAAGTTTACTTAGCCTATCTCGATTATATTGAGCAAGTTATTCTTGTTTTTAACTTGTTTCGTTGAGCAAGTTTATTGTTTCTAGTTCGATTACAATTACGCAAGTTTCTTACTCTAGCTACCTTGTTTGTTATTGAGAAAATTATTCTTGTCTTTAACTTGTTTCGTTGGATGCAAGTTTTCATAACTCTAATTATATTGTGCAAGTTTTTCTAAACCTAAACTTGTTATTTAGCCTGCAAGTTCTACATTTTGATATATTAAAGTTGAACAAGTTTTATCGTTCAATTTACTATTTGTTATGCATGCTCAATACTTAATTCTAAATAAGATTTTAACCTTAGCTTAATATTGTTCAAGCAAGGTATGTTATATTATTCAATACTTATGCTATTAGATTATTCCTAAAGCATGACCTTAATTGACAATGTCGATTCAGTTATGATTATTCTATAGCATAACGTTATTAACTTTTTATTCAACTAATCCTTAGTTGATGTCCGTTGAATTCAAAATTATCTTGAAACGTATCCAAACCAAACTTACTTTGGAGCGAACTTGTATTTTAAATGCTGGGATGAACAAACCTATTATTAGGGGATAATTTACGCATAGCGTTGAAATGTTTGTGCACAATACATTGTACGAAGGGCTGATCCCCCTATGTACGAGGAGTCCCTATAGTCTTATGACTGTTAAAGTTTAAGTTGAAAGATTACTTCTAACTATGGACATAGTTCGTGGTCTTATGACCCTCAGATATATGATTCAGATTTTGATTATCACTGATAGAACCTATTGTTCAGTTCTATTGAGCCTATTATTTGGCAATTGTTGTAAAATTTTATTCATTATTATTTGAAGTGAGTATTGTTTGCTCACTCTTGCTTATATACACATTACAGTTAAAATTGAGAAGGTCGATGTACCTAGCACCAGTAAAAGGAAGGGAAAGATAAACAAGTATTGAAGACTTGTAAACATGTTGGCATTTTGTTGTCAGACTTTATTTTAATTATTGTAATGAAGTTATTTAATTTTTCGCATATTATGTTTGTATTTGAAGGTTAGATAACCTGGGAGATTTTTATTAATGTAATCCTTTAATGGGAAGGTTTATTATTTAATTTTATTATGATTGAGTAGTTAGATATGAATGTTTTTATTAAGTGAACACCAAATCTTGAGGAAATGAAGTACCCGAATTTGGGGGTGTCATAAGTTGGTATCAAAGCCTTATGTTATGAACCTTAGGTGTGGGAAAGCCTTATGAAGTAACCTTTGAAAAGATAGTGGTGATAAACTCTTATCGAGTTTTAAGGAAGAAGTAATAAAACACTTATGTGCTTATGTGATTACAACTTATGTGCTCGTGAGTGTCGAGTAGTAATGATTAGTAATTTAAAACTTAAAATTTTGTTGTCAGGATGGTTAATGTCGGAGAATCCAGTCAGGCTAGGGAGGAAGGACCTCAGATGCCTAGAGAGGAGGAGTCTCGTGACATTCAGGTGGTTTGGGAACAACTTCTACTACGGGAGTCAGCTCTGTTGGTCACAGTGGTTGAGTAGGAGGGTTTACCTGATGAGGATGATGATGTAGAAACGGATGAGGAGGATCCCGTCGAGATGCCACAGACGAATGAGGATGACGAGTATGAGGAGGAAGAGATTCCACTGAACTCGATCGCTGCTCGTATGTACGATGAAGTATATGACTGCAATGTGTCGAGGAGTTGGAAGAGATAGTAGCTGAACAACAGACCTCGATGGCATAGAAGGACGACGTGATCCAGGATCGAGTGGAACGTCTGAATAATGTCAAAGAGAAGCTGGTCCACACTGAAGAAGAGAATGAAAAAATGATAGCGGAGATTGAAGAGCTGAAGAACAAGTTGAAGGAAGAATCTACTAAGAGGGCAAGAGCCGAAGACGGGTACAAGGAAGCTTATCAACGAGCCGGGATAGCAGAGAGAGACGCACAAGCAAAGAGGATGAAGATGGAGGAGATGAATAACATATTCAACACCATGATTAATCGAGCTCAAGATCGGGTCATGGGTTATCCGATTTTGTTCGAGACGCTACCATCGTACATATTAGATCGCAGAACAATGTTCCGGATTATGGAGGAAGAGCGTCGTAAGGCTACACAGTATCTTAATAGGACATCGTAGGAAATGTACCTGATATGCGATTAATAAATGTTAAATAATATGTAAATCTCAAGTGTTACGTCACCTATGGGATATGATAATGATGTTATCCTGAAATTTTAGTAGTTCAGGAAAGTAATGTAAATAGCAATGATACTATTTTTCTTATGTTTTCAAAAAGATTATGAATGAATAAAAGTTATTATTTTATTTTATTCAAAGTGTTATGTGTTGTGTGATGATTTCTTTTATGGGGTGCAAGTTAAGTAGAAAATACTTAGAGGAGTTGAGTAATAATCTGATGAGTATATTTTAACAGAAAATGCCTCCAAGACGTCAACCACGATAAAGGACCCCTGAGGGATCTACCAATAATAACAACGACGAAGCTAACCCAGTTCAGCAGCTAGTGACGTTACTGACGGGTGCATTGTAGAATCAACCGCAGAATCAAGCTACAACTTTTAAGGATTTCATGGCGGTTGGACCACCAGAATTCTGTAGATCCATGAATCTAGTTGAGGCACAAACCTGGATCATGGAGATAGAGAAAGTGTTCGATGTTGCGAGAGTAGGGGAGAATCAGAAGACTACTTTTACAACATTCATGTTGAAAACAGAGGCTAGTTATTGGTGGTAGGCCAATAAAACTCGAGGAGGACAAGGGGTGATGACTTGGGATAGGTTTAAGGAGATATTCTTCGAGACTTATTTCCCAGAGAGTTCGAAGAATTAGATAGAGGTGCAGTTTTTAGAACTGAAGCAGGGATCAATGACGGTATCAGAGTATGCCGTAAAATTTAACGAGTTGACGAGGTTTGTACCATATCAAGTCAACACAGATGAACGCAAGGCTAAGAGGTTTGAACAGGGACTGAAACCCTGGTTGTACAGTAGGGTCTCCCTGTTTCAGTTGAAGACATTTACTGCAACAATGGAGAAGGCAATTCTCGCTGAAGGTGGAGGCGAGGCGATAACAAAGTTTAATTAAGAACAGAAAAAGAAGAAGAATGAAGTGGAGGTTAAGAATGGTGGTGGTGGTAGTGGAAATGGCAACAATAACCTGATGAGAAAATGGAATGGAAATATGGGTGCTGGAAATCAGCAGGGTAACCAGTAAAATAAGAAGTTCGAAGCATGTGCTACATGCGGGAAGTTTCACAAGGGTATATGCTTAATGGGGAAACATGTATGCTTTAACTGTGGCCAGGAGGGTCAGATCGCCCCAAATTGCAATCAACCCAAGAAGAACGTTTGCTTCACGTACGGGTCCAAGGATCACTTTACTTGTGCGTGCCCTAAGAAGAAAGCTGGGGAGACAATAGGAAGCAAGGGAGATAGCAATGGAGGTACATGGGCCATTGCTGGACCAACTATAGACACTCGAAATTTTCTGCATATCTGTTACCGACATTGTAGGAGCACATATTTGTCTTTTAAGAGGAAACCCTGGAAGACGGTTCATATCCATTCTAGAAACCACCGGGAGGAACAGCCCAACCCCGGAACACACACTGGAGTAATAGCTCAACCCCAGAACACACACCGAGAGTAACAATTCCAACCTCAGAGATAACCCCGAGGCATGCAGATCCAATACCGAAACACAAACTGGAGAAGACCGATTCATCCTGGAGACAACCCCGAGATGTTCCGTCTCAGTCCCAACACTAGGAATAGCAAATTCCAACCTTGGAGATAACCCCAAGGAAGGCAGTGGCAGTTCCGGAAATAATCCCGAAAATGCTTGTTTTAAATGCATGCCATCAGCTTCAACCTCTGCGCTAACACCGAGGCACTCAGTATAAGACAGGCACACCTCAGAGATGACACTGAGGACCTTCAACATTTGCAGCAGTCCAATCTCAGCGATAACCCTGAGCAACGTCTGCTTTATCAGTCCAAATCGGAGATAACCCCGGTGAGGGGCAAAGTCATCATCTTGCCCACTTGACGCCACATCACACCATCTCAACATTTTAGACATACATTTATACACAACAATGTCCCACAAGAGCCAAGGAAAACCAATCCCTAGTGATTATTACGTAGGATAACGGATAGAATTTGAAGCTGAAGACCGGAGGGCATCGTCCCATCTTCATGACTTCGTACAACCTCTAATACCATGTCACTGTGTAACTCTCGACAACGGCGGTCCGAAATAGGTCCTATATACCTCAATCGGATGCCCAGATTGTAATTCTGAAAGTTTGAACGGACATCATATTGCCTATGTGCACGTACTTCGAGACGGTGGGACCCGCAAAGCCCGGGGCACCCCGGGCAACCTCTGGTACACCTGCGGCGCACCCTCTATAAATAGAGGGCTTGGAGTGGCCATTTTGTAAAAGAAAACGGTGAGAAAGCCCTGCCCAATTTGCTCTATACTTACCCTATACTGAGTGCTTTCTCATTTTAAACACTTGTGAGCTCATATATAGCTACCTTTGTACCGGTAGAAGCCAGTGTTCATCTACTTTAAAGATATAGAAGTCTTCTTTGGCAACCCACTGTAATCCTTCTTACACGTTTTAAAGCCTTTCTCTTCATCTTTGCACACACTGTTCTTCACGTTGAGAATCGTGTTGCGTGTGTTTGCCCGGACTTCGGTCCGTGGTTTTATTTTAGTTTGTATATACATATATATATATATATATATATATATATATATATATATTTTATATACGGACTAACATCATCGAGTTATGCCTCGATTGAGCCTAGACTTCGGTCTGGACTAACATCATCGAGTTATGCCTCGATTGAGCCTAGACTTCGGTCTGGAGCGTTTACGTGCTTTCGTATATATATATATATATATATATATATATATATATATATATATATATATATATATATATATATATATATATATATATATATATAAGCAATTAAACGCTCCAGACGTAAGTCTAGGCTCATCGAACAGAGTTTGACACATAGTTCATATATATATATATATATATATATATATATATATATATATATATATATGAGTTTACTTCGTGGTGGTTGACCATTTTTACATCTTTCTGTACATTTCGTCTCGCCTGGAGTTTTCTTCGTGGCGGTTGATAGCTTTTATAGCTTTATTTACATTTCTGATCCCCCATGGAGGTGCTTCGTGGTTGGTATTAAAAGCTTTATTTATAGCTTTTATATATATACATGCTTACTGCGTTTATATCAACTGCGGCATCATGTGAGCTTAGGAATCATGTGATCACAGATTCAGTCCATTGAATCTATATTCGGTTCTTGTGATGGACCTTTTCAGCTGTAAGCAGCTTGTAAATTTATCTGTGATGTTTGGATTTTCTCAGATGGTTCTCATACCCATGAGGAATTCAACACCTTTTTGTACATTATTTTCATACAGATGCCTCGCATCTATAAAATAAAATCAACCAAGCCGAATATTGAATAAAATAAGAGTGTAAAAGGTCTCAATTACTATTGAGCATTGGGTTTGAAAAACCTCTTTTAAAACATCACTTCCATATCTTGTTTAAAATGGAATTTTTATAGAAATTCAAACCCTGTGTATATAGGTCTGAACGAGGCCTCACACTACTTCCAAATAACAGCACATTGAGCGACACACACACACACATTCATATAACAGTTTCTTGAAAAGTGGCGGTCACCGTGGCAACACGGATGTCGGGGGGTGCCTAACACCTTCCCTCCGCATAAGCAAGTCCCCGTACCCTAATTGAATCTTGGTTTCACCAACCCGTTTAGCAGTGCCACATCACTGGGTCAATGTGTAAACCTTTTTTCGGTTGTGTTAGTACAACCAGTTAAAAAACCAACTGGCGACTCTTATAGTCCAATCGTCGACATTACACATGTCGGACCTTTTCACTTGTTTTTTTAAACAAATCTCACATAAAATGATAACACAAAAAACAGGTAACGAAAAGGGACAAATAAAAATCCCGGCGTCGACAGGTGGCGACTCTGCTGGGGACACCAGTAAGAAGACTTAGGCCGCTATTACAAGCTTTTCAAAACTGTTATATGCTTGTGTGTGGATGTTGCATTTACATTTATGATGAATGTGTACTAATGCATATCTTTGCTGTGATTAATGCTTTATACCATATCTGCTTGAGATATTAGTGCTTCGCATGTCATCATTTTCATATACGGTGAGACACATTGTATGTGAATGTATATTGTGTGGTCCCTCCACCAGGAGGCTATCCTGTCAGTGTTTGATTACTGGACTCGTGGGAAGACTAATTTCTCGAGGCTCAGGAAAGGCACCACCCAAATTCGATCCAGTTGAAAGACCGGATTAACTTCCCGTTGAGTAAATTGTGATGATTTAGAAACCTTCATGCCGAAAAGCCGCGAGAGTAACCTAAGATAGGTCAGCCTCTGATAAACCAAACGCGGAGGAAAGTCTCTTCATGCTTTCTCATTTCAAATTACTTGTAAAGTCAATTACTGGTAATTTACATTCCATATTCATCTCCATGGAATGAGAAATATGAGGAAATATGTGCATATACATTAGCATGCTATCCTGTATTACGAATAGCTAACATCCATTTTGCAGGACAAAATTCCTAAAGCAGACACACCATATAGCATGTTAATATTTACACATTCCCTAAAAACTAAACTATGCCAGTTTTGTCACAGGGAAGCATTCGGACCTGTTACCCGGTCAAAGTCCAAAAAGGCCGCATGCCTACAGCCAATCATGTTTTCATCTGACCAATCTAATCCAGTTTCTCGCGAAGAATTTGATGGATTAAGTAAACAAATTACAGACTTGGCTGTTCTGCTTAAAGAACTACATCAATCTACGCAGGGTCCAAAAATACCCGTACATGCTGAATCCTCTACACAAGGAGGAACCCAAGGTCCTGATAAAGCCATTACAATACCTGAACTGCAGTTGGATACAACCAATAAAAGTCATGATGTCACCCATCTCACAAGAGATCCAGACACCGGTGACATCAGAAAGAAAGTTCTTCAAATGGAAGAGACCCTTTGCGCTATCAAAGGAATTGGAGCACACGGGAGTGTTTCATATGCCGACCTTTGTATATTCCTTGGTGTTCATTATCCAGAAAAATTTAAAACTCCTGACTTTGAAAAGTATGATGGGTTAGGAGATCCTTACACACATTTGAAGGTTTTCATTGGAGAACTCGGATCTTATGAAGAGGATGAGAAGCTCAGAATGCTGCTATTCCAAAAAAGTCTGACTGGAGAAGACCGTTCATGGTATACCAGATTAGACAACTCAAAGATCCATAGCTGGGAAGAGCTAGGTCACGCCTTCCTTACACAATACAATTTCTAGTCTCAGATGGCTCCTGACCGGTACCAGATTACCAAGGTCAAGAAACAGTCCAACGAGTCTTTCAGAGAGTATGCTCAAGGGTGGAGGCACCTTGCTACTCAAGTTATTCCTTCTATGACAGAGTCAGAGATGGTTATGACCTTTATCGACATACAAGAAGCTCCTTTATATGAGAGAGTCTTAGCTGGCATCGGTAAACCATTTTTTGAAATGATCAAACATGGGGAGATGGCTGAGATGAGATTGAAGTTAGGAAAGATTCAAGACCTAGCTGCCCTTAAAGCTGTTGCTGAACACATCCAATCTGAAAATTATGGAAACAACCCCCATGAGGGTCCATAAAAAGAAAGAAGAGGATGATTCCCTGATATTACAGGGTTAAAAAGGCAATCAGAATATGCCTATCCAGAGGAGAAATTACTCTCCCTTTCAAGCACAGTCTTTAAACCCTCCAGTACCAAAAGTTGGAGAAGTCAAACGCCCTCGAGTGTTCACACCCTTAGGGCACTCTCTCGAGAATATTCTCACTCTTCTGACCACGTAGAAGAAAATTACGCATCTTCTTCCACCAGCCAGCCCTAATGGTAGGGGTTTTAATGCTGCTCAAAAATGTGCTTATCATGCCGGGGCACCTGGACATGATACTCAAGATTGTTGGGCCTTGAAACATAAGATCCAAGACCTGATAGACAACGATTAGATCGTGGTCACCAAACCCGATCAACCTCACGTTCAAGACAATCCTCTTCCTCCACACAAAGAGGAAGAAGTCAACATGATTAATTGGAGCACTGGACAAAGTTCCAATTCTAATGGTGAAGCATCCCAGATCACCAAAGACGGTGCTGACAAATGGGATTATGCTAAGTTTCAGTTCTCAATGGAACAAAAAATGAAAGATCTGTACAAGCAAATCGAGCAATTGGCAGAACTGGTGACATACCAGTATCAAGTCACACGCCAATTAATCAGCCAAGAGCATGCTAGTCTCCTTCCTCTTGTCATGAATATTCCCTCTTTACCTCCAGAAAGTGAAACAATGGAGGATAAAGTGGCAAGGAGAGCGAACGCCAAAGCTCGTCGGGATTTTGCCAACAGAAGGGAATTTACATATCTGGGCCAACCTATAGAGAAAATCCTTCAAATGTTAATCAATGAAGGAAAGATTAATGCCCTTCTACCTCCAATCAATCCTCATTCAGGACGGTACAATTCTGATGGAGTATGTCAATATCACTCCCACAATCGCGGTCACAGCACAGAAGAATGCTGGGCACTCCGCCACCTGATCCAAAATCTCATTGATAGCGGTGTCCTGCAACTAGCAGACGATGATACTGTGCTGCAGGGAAGTGAGAATACATGTCCTACTAAATGGAAAGGATTGGTAGCAGTTATCTCCACTGAGGTTGATGGTATTATCAAGCCACGCCCTATATCTACAATTCAACTCAGAGGAAGCAACAATCCTTTGAAAGTGGCTGCTCCAGAGCCAATCGACTTACCCTTCCGACCACAATATCCTGTTGTCAGCTTACAGAAAGTCCCTTGGAATTATGGAGATGCTGAAGGATCCACCTCGCATACAACTGCTGCAGTGTCGAAGGAGAATCCACTGTATCTTCCCCAACGGGTGATGAAGTCTACCATTAAATCAAAGGGTAAGATTCCCATGGAGAAGATTGAAAAATTCCTCCGTGCCATGGGTCATAATGAAGCCAAGGTGGTTTTATGCTTAAGAGAAGCTCCACATCAAATTTTAATACTAGATTTGGTTTTAACTTCCGAGGATCACAGGAAGATTCTACTAAAGGTTTTGGAAGAAGCCTACTTGCCAAAATCAGTGGATGTGGAAAAATTTCAACATCTGGCTGACCACATTTTCAACAACGTGATCTCTTTCAATGATGATGACATACCGTCCTAAGGGACCGGTTATTGCAAGCCGTTACACATTGCGGTCTTGTCCTCTGGATATATGCTAGCTGGAGTCTTAGTAGACGGAGGTTCATCTTTGAATATCTGTCCATACGCTACATTGTTGAAAATGAACGTCAATCTTAATCGAATTCGAAGTAGCCATACGATCATCAAAGCTTTTGATGGATCCCGCCGGAATTTAGTCGGAGAGATTGAGTTGCCAATTGAGATTGGTCCCCATACATTCTGCGTGTCTTTCCACGTACTCAAGATAGATTCGGGATATAACCTGCTCTTGGGAAGACCATGGATTCATATGGCTGGGGCAGTCCCCTCCACCCTTTATCAGCAACTAAAATACATTATCAACAATAGTCTAGTTACAGTCAACGCTGAACCGGAATGCCCTCAACAAGGTGACATACCGTTCATCATTTTTAATTCTGATATTGAGCCGGTCAGTTTCCACACCTTGGAAGTAAGTAACCCTCAATTTCATGCCCTGAGAATGCCATTGCCCATACCCAAGATCTCTGCCAAAGTAATGTTGGCTACTCAGAAAGTGATGTCTTTGGGTCATCAGCCTGGACAAGGGCTGGGTAAAGATCACCAAGGTATCAAATATCCCATCCAAGTAGCCAGTCAAATTGGGACAGCTGGACTAGGCTATTCTACCAGTTCTAGTCAGAGGAATCCTCATAAGCATCAGCAGATTCCTTCAACTTCAACCACACGGTGTTTATCTTTGCCTTCACATACTGAGTCCGCACAACCTCCTGTAAAGGTGCCAACCAACGTGACGGCTATGCTATTTCCCAAGCCAGTGCCATTCAAAGCAAAAGAGGTCTTTGTTCCAGAACCCAGAGTGGAGGAAGAGAAACAAAGAATCAAACAAAACGTCGTCCGAATAATATCGGGTATGCGCATCATTGTTCACGATGAACATACAAATAGATATACCCCAGACGATGATTGCCCAGACGTCATGGTCATCATTCGGGAAAAGGAGGACGATGACAGCCCCTCAATCAATGTAGTGCATCCGGACTTTATCCTTGCCAATTATAGCAGAACTCCTTGCATTGGTCGACAAGGGTAAAATGGGCAGGACTTCTTTCTGCCCTGTAGATATAATAACTGCTTACTTTTTTGTACAGTGTTAGCAGTTGTTTTGTCCGTATATGCTAACATTATGTATGATTAAACAGTTTCATATATATTAAGTGAAAGCATATTTTGTTTCAGGACTCTGAACTTAGAGGTGCATGTACTTGCTGATAAGTTGCCTCTTCTCCACAAGGATTGTAACTTTGATGAAAATTTAGACTCAGACTTGCTGGAAATACAAGAGGACATTGAGGTGCCTTCAGAGATCAAAAAATGGGTCGAAGACAAGCTTAAACCCAACCTTGATCAAACCACCTCCTTCAATCTTGGAACCTTAGAAAACCCTAAGTTAATCTAGATTGGTTCAGACCTTACCTCAAACCAACGAAATGACATGGTTATGCTATTAACCCAATTTTAGGATGTGTTTGCATGGTCTCATGAAGACATAGTGGGGTTGTCCACTGACATTGTTCTTCATCGCCTTCTCATTAAAGAAGGATTCAAGCCAGTCAAGCAGAAGCTCAGGCGATTAAAACCTGAATGGAGTTTAAAGGTGAAAGAAGAAATTATGAAACAATTTCAAGCTGGCATTATCATGGTGTCCACATATCCTGAATGGATATCTAACATCGTTCCCGTGCCTAAGCCTGGAGTAAAGGTGCGAGTCTGCGTGGATTATTAGGATCTGAATAAAGCTTGCCTTAAAGATAGCTTTCCTGTGCCCTTTATCCACATTCTCATTGACAATACTGCGCAATACGGCATGTACTCCTTTGCTGATTTCTTTGTGGGGTACCATTAGATCATGGTTGCTGAGGAAGATTTTGAAAAAACTGCTTTCATCACGCCTTGGGGAACCTTTTGCTACAGATGGTTGTCATTCGACCTCATTAATGTTGGAGCTACCTATCAGAGAGCTATGATGGCTCTCTTCCACAACTTAATGCACAAAGAGATCGAGATCTACGTGGATGACATCATTGTCAAGTCCCGAAAGGAGGAGGACCACTTAGACCATCTCAAAAAGCTCTTCAACAGGTTGCGTAAGTACAACTTAAAGTTGAATCCAACCAAGTGCGTCTTTGGCATTAAATCAGGCAAGTTGCTAGGATTCCTAGTCAGCCACAAAGGAATTAAGCTGGATCCTACCAAAATCCAGGCTATTATAGAAATGCCCATTCCTCAGACAGAGAAGGAAATACGGGGATTTTTGGGAAGAGTCAACTTCATTAGTAGATTCATTTCTCAACTCACAGCAACCTGTGAACATATCTTCAAGTTATTAAGGAAGAACTCCTACATGAAATGGAATGATGAGTGCTAGAATGCCTTCCTTACAATTAAAGAGCAGCTAGTCAAAGCTCCTATTTTGGTACCACCTAGGGATGATGTGCCCCTGTTCATGTACCTGTCCATAAGTGACAATGCTACGGGCTGCATGCTGGGCCAGAAAGATGATAGAGGTCGAGAATGAGCTATCTATTACCTCAGCAAAAGATTCAGCCGCAGTGAACACAAGTACACTCTGATTGAGAGGACTTGTTGTGCTTTAGCATGGGCTGCCATGAGGTTACAAAATTACCTCCATGGGCACACAACCTATCTCATATCCCGTGTGGATCCTCTCAAGTATGTGTTTAGTAAACCCATACTGAATTGTCGGCTGTCCAGATGGCAGTTGATCCTACAACAATTTGACATTATTTATGTGACTCAAAAGTCCATTAAGGGTCAAGGAATTACGGATCAACTGGCTGCCGCACCCTCAGGAGATTTTAAACCCTTGGAAACATACTTCCCCGATGAAGGGGTAATGGAAATTCAGTAACAACATCCGTACGATACAAGCCAAGCATAGAACATGTATTTTGATGGAGCTGTTAATACGGAAGGCTCTAGGGCTGGAGCAGTTCTAGTATCCAGTACGGGGGAACAGTATCCCGTCGCCGATAAATTACAGTATATTAGCACCAACAACACAGCTGAGTATGAAGGCTGTATCATGGGGCTAAAACATGCCCGTTCAATGGGTATCAGACGGTTAACTGTCTTTGGGGATTCAGAGTTGGTAATCAAACAATCCACAGGAATCTATCAAACCAAAGAGCTGCGATTGCTGCCTTACCATCGGCAAGTTTTACAGATGGCTTCAGAGTTCGAAGAAATCTCCTTTATACACATTCCTCGTAATAGGAATGACTTTGCGGACGCATTAGCAACTTTGGCCTCCTTGATGCACATATCTGACAAGGAACACATGCCAAGCGTCACATTAGCCCTACAAAAGGCTCCAACCTATGGGATCTACGTTGGAGAAGTATCGGATGAGCTACCTCCCATCCAACAACCTTGGTATCAGCATATCAAGGAGTACCTACGAGATGGATCTACACCCACTGAGGCGAGCCTGACTGAACAAAGGCGGATTCATCGACTTGCTATGAAATTCTACCTGAGCGGAGATGCACTCTATAAGAGAGATACAGGACTAGGTCTTCTCAGATATTTAGACAAAGACAAAGCTCAGAGACTCATGGATGAGATCCATGGTAGAGTATGTGGCCCACACATGAGTGGCTTCCTCCTTGTCAAGAAGATCCTCAGGACAGGACATCACTGGCTCTCTCTCAAGGCAGATTATTATGACCATGTAAAGATATGTTATCAATGCCAAATTCATGGGAATACTATCCACGCCCCTCCACGGGAGCTCCACAATATGAGTTCACCTTGGCCCTTCTCAACGTGGGGAATGGACATGATTGGGCCCATCGAGCACAAAGCCAGTAATGGACATCGCTTCATCTTCACCATGATCGACTACTTTACCAAGTGGGTAGAAGCAACCTCATTCCCCAGGGTTACCAAAGAAGTCATCATTACTTTCATCAGAAATAATGTCATTTATCGATATGGACAACCATAGGTAATTGTGTCAGATAATGCTAAGAACCTCAATAACAAAATGATGGAGGAACTATGCAGTAAATTCCACATAAAACACCTTAAGTCCGTCATCTATCGTCCAAAGATGAATGGTGGTGTTGAAGCCGCTAACAAAAACATCAAGAAGATTATGCAAAAGATGTTCGTCAATCACAAAGGATGGCCTGCCATATTGCCTCTTACTCTATTAGCCTACAGAACATCAATGCACACTTCAACCGGGGCAACCCCCTACACATTAACATATGGGATGGAAGCAATACTCCCCATAGAAGTAGAAATGGAATCCCTCAGAGTATTGATGGATGCTCAGCTGGATGAAGATCAATGGGTACAAGACAGGTATCACCAATTGTCTCTAATAGATGAAAGGCGAACCGCGACTATCTTCCATGGTCACTTATATCAACAAAGGATTGCTCGATCCTACAATAGAAAAGTCTGGCTACGGCAGTTTAAACAACATGACTTGATTTTGAAGAAGATCATTGACAACCAAGATCAGTCTAAGGGAAAATTCGCTCCTAACTAGGAAGGCCCATTTTTTGTCAAGGAAGTATTGACAGGAGGTGCTCTCAGATTGCAAGAAATGGATGGCGATGAATTTCCACAACTCATCAACTCAGACACCGTGAAATGGTACTATGTCTGAAGTTACCGTTAAGCAAACATCCTGGTGTTGGATCATCAGATCATCAGTCATTCCGGTTCTTTAACCCTTTACCACCTACAACTCTTTTCCACACTTCACCCCTCAGGGAAACATACTCTTTAAGCCAGCAGCCTGGCTTCACTGCGCTCATACAACTTAGGTCATCCCACTATGGATTGAACCTCTCGCGTTTGTAGTTTGGCTACCCATACATGGGATCAAACTTCTCGTACCTACAGTTTGTCCTCAACCTAGGATCAAACTTTCTCTTTCCCGCAGTCTATCTTGCACATGGGATTAAACTTTCTTCACCACAGTTTGACCTGTACATGGGATTAATCTTTCTTCCCCGCAGTTTATCCTGTATATAGGATCACGCTTTTCAACTCGCCCTGAGGGGTGAACTACGTCGACCTAATCTCCTTGATACACGGGACTACGTAGGCAACCATATTCTATATGGCCCGGTCGTAATAAACAAAAAAAATAACAAAAACATTTCTACCCTTTTCTACAAAAAATAAAAACCACAAAAACATTTCTACAACCTTTTTCATCAATAAAGCTTCTACACCCATCTGCCTTTCATAAACAGCGTTGAACCTCTTACACCAGGTTCGAACTACGCAGACCTGATCTCCTCTTCAACAGGAGTGCGTAGGCAGCCATTTATGGTTCGGTCTCACCCCCTACCAAAAACACAAATACTTGTCAGTGGTACTGGGATCAAACTTTAATTCACCACATTTCATTGGCTTCAAACGAAAGGGATGGAATTACCCAACCTCTTCTCGTGAATAGGAGATTCGGTGACCATCTAAGCTGCGGTTGTACTTTGAAGAGCAACACCAATCCATAAAAGATGGAATTAATTAGGCTCCTCCTAAATAAGGGTACTAGCGACCATCTGTGGTGCGATCAATCTCAGAGAGGAAAGCCATAATCCTCTCCACATTTTCATACATAAATCAGTCCCAAGACACCAAAAAATGGTAGGGATACACCCAGATCCATGATCTATTTTGAGCTATCCAGAGACAACTCAATGTCCATCCAGCAAAGGAGGAATTCAAAATACATCAAGATCACAAGCCCTGAAGAAGCATACAAATATCAAGCAAGTATCAGAGCATATCTAAGAGGGAAGGGATCAAAAATATATTTCCCTGCTATATATAATGTTGTTTGATATACACAATATAAATTGTACATGAAAAAATGGTTAAGCTACTTTGTGCAGGAAAATACAAGCCCATCTACAAATCAGGGTATATGCGAGCTAACAAGCCCAACATGGCATCTCTCTTAGAAGAATGAAGTAAAGCTGTGGTCTCCTGTACGAGGATATCCACACGACCCAACAGATCTGCAGCCATCTGCATGGTGACCATATGCTCATCAATATATGTGCTCATCTCTACAAGCATGCCAGTGGTAAGGGACCTCATTGCAGTACTATCTGTGACGGCTATATCCCTGGCAGATATGGCGCTATCCCGCTCAACTATCACTGCATCTCTGGTTGATCTGGAGCGGTATCTATACGAGCCAATGCCTCATCCCTCTCTAACTGGGCTGCGTCTCTCCCATCAAGAGCTGTCAACATCAGGGCTCTAGCCTGATCTCTCTCGAAGGTCATCAGATGAAGACTCTGCTCTAGGTACTATGCTGAATGCTAAATCACGACAGGGCTAGTACTGGGAGAATCTAAAGGAAATACTGGCAACCCAGTAGATGGCTCCTCCTCGGTGTGAGAATCAATGTCCTCCATGGGCTCTCCACCATCTGAGTTAATACTCGGTAATGGGGATATTACCTCAGCCGTTATAGTCTCTGTCTCCATCCATGCAGAATACTCTGCAGAATAACCTAGATAACTAATAAAGAAATCGACTATCTCGCGCTGATCCCAATATGTATACACACGGGATCTGTCCTCTATTGAAAGATAGCGAGAAGCTAAACACTGGCCCAACGCTCTCTCGAAAGGATGAAAATCCTAAAACTGGTCAAACTGCGACATCACGGCTAGTGGATGGTAGGTAGTTATACCCCTCAAACCAGCTAGAGGGATGTAATCCATGCCCGAAGCATGAGTAATAAAGCTATAAGGTGAGCTGAGCCCTGAGCACGGTAGTATACTAAACGGGTCTATAATATCAGCTAAGAAAGTGGACCAAGATGTATCATCCGTACACTCCGCAGGATGTAATGAATATGTCATGGCTATATCATGGGTGAAGCAATATCCATGCCGTCTGAAAGTGCCAATCGGTATCAAATGTGACATAAACCACACGTATAGCATGACCGAACTGCCCGTAAATACTCCTATCTAATGAGTGCAGTAGTATGTAGCTGACCTCAATGTCTCGGCTATAATCATAGGAATGATGGTATGACCCTCCCTGAGAGCTCTCACTGCCATGATAACCCTTATGTCCAACTCATCCATATACAGTGGCATGTAGACATATGACAGTACACACAATAGCAGTGCATCTACCCTGGCCATACGCCAATGATCCTCTAGTGTGGTGAAATCCCCAGAATATCGTCTATAACTATCCTCAGAGCCAAATCTGTCAAACCAAAAATGCTGGGATATAACGTGGCCAGATGTAAGCTCATCCTGCAGCACTCTACGCCTTAGTCCAGTGAGGGTCATGAACCGCCTACTCATGCCCCCTAAAGTCATATGCACACAAGGTCTGTCCAGTGGCATCATCGTCAACCGTGCATACTCTTCCAGGGTGGGAGTCAACTCCTGGGTCCCAAATCGAAAAACCCGTCTCTCTGATACCCAATGCTCCAGTATGCCATCCATGATTCCTGCGGGAACCTGAAACATTAATAGGGTCCTAGTATGCTGTAACAAATGATCTATGGTCACCCTATCTAATGGTGACATACTATCATACCACGATCGCATACCAGATACCACCAATAATGGTGGGATATGATCAATACGGCTAACTGTCGAAGAAGACATCTGCACGGGCTGTGTCATAAGACCATCCAGGGGTCATGCTGAATATCTCTAGACACACATACATATGCATAACATGGTACATGCATTACAGATAATAGATGGCAATATGATATAGGGAATGGAAGAATTGTATATACATTCCTAAGTATATCATCACCTAATACATCATCTCTGTACAGCTACAAATACATAGAAATGGGGCACAGACACCCTATAACTAATAGAGGCACCCCTATGTGGGTCCCACCCCTCCGGTTCGGTCCAGTTCGAATTGCAAAGGAGTTCTCGCAAGCTGAAAAGGCCAAATCAGGGATAAAAACGCTACGCGATTGAGCAGAATAGCCTACAATCCTGGTTGAACCATGGGTCTTCACATCATTCATTGGTATTCGCCCAACCATAGGGTACACTATGTCGATGATCTCAAACGATACAAGTCACACTCAGCAAGACCTCACACAGGTCTATTTCCTCTCATGCAGGATCGACATCCTACATTTCCACATAACCCCGGCGGGGGTCACAACGTAGTACATATGTCGAAGTACATAACCCCAGTGGGGGTCACAACATGGTACATATGTCGAAGTACATAACGCTGACGGGGGTTACAACGCATATCATCCGTTGACATACATATCAACGAAGGTCAAGCAGCCTTGACATCACTATAACCGTTTGCAAGTAAATCCAACGGAGCGTCAGAAGTCGTCAGATGATTTCAGTTGTTGACACATACATCAACGATGATCCAACACGTCACCCCGGTGGGGGTTACAAAGCATGTTCTATTGACACACACATCAATGATAATACAACAACCCCGGCGGGGGTTACAACGCATATCATCCGTTGACATACATATCAACGAAGGTCAAGCAGCCTTGACATCACTATAACCGTTGGCAAGTAAATCCAACGGAGCGTCGAAAGCCGTCCGATGATTTTAGCCGTTGACACACACGTCAACGATGATCCAACACGTCACCCCTGCGGGGGTTACAAAGCGTGTTTCATTGACACACACATCAACGATAATACAACAACCCCGACAGGGATCACAACGCATTATCATCCATTGATGTACGTATCAATAAAGGTTAGGCAACCTTAACATCATTTCAGCCGTTGGTAAGTAAACCCAACGTCGCATCAGAAACCATCCGATGATTTCATCAGTTGATACACACATCAAAAAAGTCCAAGTAGCCTTTGCATTTATCCCCAGCAGGGAGTTTATCCGTTGGTCTACACATCAACAGAGGATCAAACGTATCCCCGATGGGTGTTACAACGTGTGATAAACCGTTGGTTCACATGTCAACGAAGGTCAGGCAGCCCTGACAACATTTGCTGTTGGCAGTAAAACCAACAGAACATTAACGTACTCTGATGATACAAACTAGGAGAGGGAAAACGTCATCAAGGAGGATTGATGTCGGAATATGGTATACACATCCTCAAACAAACAAAGCTTTATCCCCACAGATCTCTTAGACATAAGAGGCACTTCTTGGGAATCAAGTCTGTATCAAGGATTCAGGACTTTGATGATAACTCCAACGTCAACATCCTCAAAGAGTTGGATCGCACATCCAATTTGGTCATTATTGCCAAATCCCCAGTAGAAGCTATATGGAAATAGCAATCATCCTCAGCATATTGGGTAACAACCCCATACACATGCATCACCCAGTTGCTTCATGTTATATTTCAAGTGTCTAGGATTCTTTATCCTATCCATGCATTGCATTGCATGAATATGATAAAGAGGGGCATCTGTAGACACTCGAATTTTTTTGCATATCTGTTACAGACATCGTAGGAGCGTAGATTCGTCTTTTTAGAGGAAACCCTGGAAGACGGTTCATATCCATTTCGGATGCCACTGGGAGGAATAGCCCAACCCCGAAACACACACTGGGAGTAACAGCTCAACCTTGGAACACACGCTGGGAGTAACAATTCTAACCTCAGAGATAACCCCGAGGTATGCAGATCCAATACCGGAACACAAGCAGGAGAAGACCGATTCATCCTAGAGATAATCCTGAGATGTTCCGTCTCAGTCCCAACACTGGGAATAGCAGATTCTAACCTTGGAGATAACCCTAAGGAAGGCAGTGGCAGTTCCGGAGATAACCCCAAAAATGCTTGTTTAAAATGCATGCCATCAGCTTCAACCTCGACGCTCACACCGAGGCACTCAGTACAAGATATGCACACCTCAGAGATGACACTGAGGACCTTCAACATTTGCAGCAGTCCAATCTCAGTGACAACCCTGAGCAACGTTTATTTTATCAGCCCAAATCAGAGATAACCCCGGTGAGGGGCAAAGTCGTCATCTTGCCAACTTGACGCCACATCACGCCGTCTTAACATTTTAGACATACATTTCTACACAACAATGTCCCACAAGAGCCAAGGAAAACCAATCCCGAGTGACTATTACGCAGGATAACGGATATAATTTAAAGCTGAAGACCGGAGGGCATCGTCCCATCTTCATGACTTCGTACAACCTCTAATCCCATGTCACTGGGTAACTCTCAACAACGGCAGTCCAAAATAGGTCCTATATACTTCAATCGGATGCCCGAATTACAATTTTGAAAGTTCGAGCAGACATTACGTTGCCTATGTGTGCGTACTCCGAGACGGCAGGACCCGCAAAGCCCGGGGCACCTCGGACAGCCTCTGGTACACCTGCGGCCCAGCCGCAGGTACACCTATGGCTCCACGAATGCCATCGAGTAACCAGGCTCATCGAGTAACCTTAACTTATACACAATTCATAAACTATCTAACACCTAACATTATTATCAAACTATACTATTACAAATTAGCTGCACATTTTATCCCAAGCAGAACTTGGCATTATCCTTTTTTCCTGTATTCGAACGCATTCGCCTTATCTGCAATTTTTATCATGATATAGTAAGGGTGAGCATGAAAGTTGTCCAGCAAGTTTAAATACAATTTAAGGATATATCTTGATTGAAAGAGTCTGAATAATAGGCTGGCTATAATTCATCAATATAATTGAGAACTAGCACGAACAAACTTTTGACTGAACAAGTATTGAACATGAACAAATATATCTGGACCAATTGGTAATGAATGTGATCAGCCTTTCATACCTGACTTATACATGCAATATGTACAGAGTACAATTCCACATGGCAATCAGCAATGATTAACCATAAGCATATTTGAATAAAACAACTCTTAGTAGAGTTAAGTAAAATTTGCCTGAACCGTTGATTACCGCTATGCAATTTAATAAGCTTTGTCTGAAGACTTATTATTAATAATATGTATTTCTAAGTTAGAATAATATCATCACAGTATTTAAAAAAATAAACTAAACACATAACACATAACCCTATCAGTCTATACAACACATAACACTTAGCCTCAAGTCAAACTATAGCAGTCCGAGTTGAGTTCGGTACAATTCTAACATCCCGACGGTCTAGTCTGACTTTTCTCGAGTCCAAATTTAATTAAACTCTGCCTGAACACTTAACAATTATCTTAAATAATTTATTATCAGTCAATATATATATATATATATATATATATATATATATATATATATATATATATATATTTTAGACTTGCAATAATTTTCAAATAACAACTACCTTTAATTCACTTAATATTATTAATCTTGATAATATTTAATTCACCTCTTAGTATTATTAGTTCACTAATAATACTTTTATTCGCTTACTAATCTTAATAATATTTCAATACTTTACTAATATTATTAATCCTCTTAATAATATTTTAATCATCCAATAATACTTAATTTAATATTATTAATCTTTTAATAATATTTTAATCTAATATTATTAATCATTTAATAATACTTTATGTAAGACCCCAACTTTTATAAATAAAGATGAATTTTTTATAAATATCATTTTTGAATATTATGAAGTTAATTTGATATAATGTTATAGTTGTGGGTAATATTTATAAATTTTGCAAAGTACGCAAGTTGTTATATAATATTCGATTGGTCGGGGAATATTCGTTTTAATAGGGAATATTCGTACAACGACACAATCATTGGTGGACCCCACAACGGAATTATTGTCGGATTGAGAAAACGACAAAAATATTTTATTAAAAATAACGGCGGAAGTTTTACCATTGATACTGTTGAACTACTCGGTAGTAAAAGTATAGTAATACGTGTGGTTGCATAGTAGCACATGGTATTGATTATTAATGCTTATGTGAGAAGTCACTCAGTTTGATTCAATTATTGTCAGTTAATAATATGAATTATTTAGCGATAATAAAGTTTTGTTTTATTCGTATTATTAACGTAATAAAACAGAAAAATCTTTTTATATAAAACAGAATACTTTATTAAAGTTATTCTATAAATAGAATATATTATATTTTATTTAAAAGATTTTTCTTTAAATATGGACCGTCAGATTAAAGTAATCAATCTGGACCGTTCATGGATTAGTTACTATGCATTCCATTTTTCTATAACTAGCAGCTCATTCCTTCATTATTTCTTACGAATTCACTGAACTCTAGAGAGAGAAACTATAGAGAGAGAGAGAGAAGAAAAGTATTCTTCTACTTAACTACTTCCTTATTTCAGTTCTTCTTTAAAACGGTAAGGGGTGTTATTCTTTCTTATTCATGAAGAGAACTGTTGTTATTCCATTTCTTATTATTCTGTTGGAATAACCTGTATACGCGGTCTACCCTATACTTGGTGACATTCTTCTATTATTTTGTTGGAACATCCTGTCTGTATGTTTTACACCGGACCTGGTTCCGTCTTTATTATTATTCTGTTGGAACATCCTGTCTGTGTGTTTACACCGGACCTGGTTCCGTCTTTATTATTATTCTGTTGGAACATCCTGTCTGTGTGTTCTACACCGGACCTGGTTCCGTCTTTATTATTATTTTGTTAGAACATCTTGTCTGTGTGTTTTACACCGGACCTGGTTTCGTCTTTATTATTATTCTGTTGGAATATCCTGTCTGTGCGTTTTACGCCGAACCTGGTTCCATTATTTATTATTCTGTTGGAATAACCTGTCTGTGCGGTCTATCGCATGCATGGTGATTTCTTTTGTTATTCCATTCTTTATTATACTCAGTTGGTTAAGTTTTGACTTCTATACTCCATGAAATTTGTGAAATATCCTTGATAATTGCGTTTGATCCAGTATCTTTTTATAAAAATATTCTTCTAAGCATTCTTGAATTTTACTCCACAAAGCAGTATCATGTTGACAATTTGGACGTTGTTAATTCTTAGATAAATTAATTCTTGAACTTGTTTTATTGAATTCTTATATCATTGTCATCATCCTCATGTTTATAAAATGTTGAAAGTCATCTGTGGTCTGTAGTGCATAGATGGACTTGGTATGATTATGACCAGGGATTATTCGATATAATCATGATCGTAATGTTACAAATGATGCGGTAAAAGTCCTCATTGGCCCGTAGTGCATTGATGGACAGTTGTTGGCATGATCATGACCATTAATGAATACACGAATATCCTTGGCCGTAGTGCAGGGGTGATTCGATGATGTGGATTATTTTATTAAGCTGAGTCCCAGCGATAACAGTGTTGAAAAACCTTTTAAATCATAGAAGATAGTAGATTTTATTTTCTACTTGACTCTTTTAATGGATTGCTTGTTCCGCTGCAGTTAAACTTGATGTTCGTTATATTTTATCAGTTTAACATTGTTGAATGCTAATGATAATTTATTATGCATTATCTTAGTCATAATATTTCTTACCTGGCTAGTTGAGCTCACCCTTTCTTTCACTGTTCTCTTCAGGAAATGAGAATATAGCTGGGACGAGTCGGGAAACGGAGTGATGGACCAGATGATAGTATTAGTAGTACTCACTATTCTGTTAAATAGTGTGACAATAATTGTAATGAGGACTCCTTTTGAGTTTTTATAGTCTCTAGTAGACAATAATTATATTCAAACTCACAGTTATGTTTTGTCGTACTGTACACGACAGTTGTATTAGTAAGTTGCATTTATATTCTGTACCATGTATTTGACGACCCAAGATGGGTGATGTATACCTAATTTTGGGGGCGTCACAGTTGGTATCAGAGCTTAGGGATATGATCCCTGGCTAAGATGTGAGAATATAACTTGGAGGGGAGAGACGGGGAATTCCTTCGCTAGTATGACCTACTTAAGTTTATTTGCATGGTATTTAATTGGTCGGTCAGAATATAAGGATAATATATGACATATCAATTAACTTTTGTTTTGTGGCAGTATCTGAAAATGGCATCCGAGAATGTTGATAATAGCAATGGAGCACAGGCGTCTGTTGATTCACCACATATCAATAATTGGGATAATGTGCATCAGGAAGGCGACAATCCTCATGCAAACAACAATACTGACCAAATGATGAATGATGGAATGTTCAAAAGCTTTATGCAGTTCATGCAACAGCAGGCGAGAGCGGCTCATGTTCAAAATGTAGGTGGAAACACTGAAAACTCTCGGACGGTCACCACTAAACAGTTCAAGGAGCTGGGACCACCGGAGTTTAAGGGAGAGCCAAAACCACTTATAGCGGAAACATGGATAAAGCAGATCACCAAGATATTTGATGTCTTGGGATGCTCTGAGGAGCAAAAGGTTCCCTTTGCCGCCTTTATGTTGCGAGGAGAGGCAGATTACTGGTGGGAATCGATTAAGCGTACTCAACCTGCCACACTGAAGATGTCTTGGGAGAAGTTCCAAGAGCTGTTCAATGACAAATACTTTCCCGAAAGTGTTCGACACATGAAGGAGGTGGAGTTCATCAAATTGGAGCAGAATAATATGATCGTGTCGCAGTGTGAGGCTAAATTTGCTGAGTTGTCCCAGTTTGCGTCCCACTTGGTGGATAATGAAGAGCGAATGACGCGAATATTTTTGCGAGGTTTGAAACCTGAGATACATCAACATCTTATTTCTCATAAACTGTGTTTGTATTCAGATGTTGTGAATAGGGCTCAGTTAGTGGAGCACGATAACGAGTCAACGCAACCAAAAGAGAGCAGTCGGCAAAATGATAATACCAGTGAGAGCAGTCATCGAAGCGGTGACAACAAGCGTGGTGGGAATCAACAGGCCAGAAATGGTAACCACTTCGGTGGTAATCAGGGCCAAAACAATAAGAATGGTCATTTCAAGAAGAGGAGATTCAACAATGATGGAAAGACGTCAGCACCATCATCTGTTGTTAAGGAAGGAGAACGACCACCTATCATATGTTTCAAATGCGGAGGGGAGGGGCACATCAGTCCAAACTGTGTGATGCCGTCTAAAGCATGTTATAATTGTGAAAGAGAAGGTCATTTAGCTCGATTTTGTCGTTTACCAAAAATAAGTTCAGCCAGGATGGAGGCACCAAAGGCCGTCCCAGAAAAATCAAAATCGGTAGTGCAAGGGAGAGCGTTTGTTGTGACCTCCCAGAAAGCAAGGAACCCAAATGAGGTCATCACGGGTAAGCTTATCATAAACTCTAACGAAGTCTATACTTTATTTGATACCGGTTCTATCCATTCTTTTATTTCTTCTACTTGCGCTCATCGATTAAATTTGACTCCGGAGAAATTAGACTTTGACTTATCTGTTGAAACTCCATTGGGAGAAACCTTCATTGCATCCACGGTTTATAAGTCTTGTTTGGTTCAAGTTGGTACCCACACATTACCTGTCGATCTGATTTCATTAAAAATACTTGCATTTGACGTGATTCTAGGGATTGATTGGTTAACTACTCATCATGCAAACATTGATTGTTTTTGTAAGGTTATTAGCTTTCATATTCCTAATCGACCTATTATGCAAATTCAAGCAACCAAACTATTAAATTCAATCGCTGTCATCTCAAGCCATAAAGCTATTCGTTTATTGAAAAACAGATGTCAAGCTTTCTTAGCACATGTCACGGATCTAAACAAAAATACGTCAGTTTTGAATGATATTTTTATTGTTAATAAATTCCCTGACGTATTCCCTGAAGAACTTCCTGGCCTACCCCCAGAGCGTGAAATTGAATTTTGTATCAACCTTGAACCCGGTACAAAACCCATTTCCAAAGTCCCATATCAAATGGCTCCTATTGAACTTCAGGAGTTAAAGATCCAACTGCAGGAATGGTTAGACATTGGCTTTATTCGTCCTTTATTCGTCCTAGTACTTCTCCTTGGGGTGCTCCTGTTCTATTCGTGAAGAAGAAAGATGGAAGTATGCGACTTTGTATTGATTATCGGGAGTTGAATCATGTCACCATCAAAAATAGGTACCCATTGCCACGTATTGATGACCTGTTTGACCAGTTGCAAGGAGCACAATTCTTTTCAAAGATCGATCTTCGTTCTGGATATCATCAGCTGAAGGTTAGAACTGAGGATATTCCAAAGACGACTTTCAGAACTCGGTACGGGCATTATGAATTCCTAGTCATGTCCTTTGGATTGACTAATGCTCTGCTGCCTTCATGGATATGATGAACCGGGTATTCAAGGAATATTTGGATCACTTTGTGGTCGTCTTTATTGATGACATCCTTATTTATTCCAAAAGTCGTGAAGATCATGAGCAACACTTGAGGCTGGTACTCCAAAAGCTTCGTGAATACAAGCTTTATGCCAGGTTGAAGAAATACGAGTTCTGGCTGGAAGAGGTAGCATTCCTTGGGCACGTAGTATCTAGTCGTAGAATATCTGTTGACCCGACAAAGATTGAAGCTATTCAAAGCTGGGAGCAACCTAAATCAGTAACCGAAGTACGTAGCTTTCTCAGTTTAGCTGGTTATTATCGGAGATTCGTGGAAGGATTTTCTCGAATCGCTACTCCACTAACTCAGCTGACTCGAAAAGATACAAAGTTCGGTTGGAGCGAAGAATGTGATAAGAGTTTTCAAGAACTCAAGAGGAGACTCATTTCAGCACCTGTTCTAACAATATCATCTGGCTCGGAGGGATTTGTCATCTACAGTGATGCTTCGAGCAAAGGGTTGGGATGCGTTCTCATGCAACATGGAAAAGTCATAGCCTATGCATCAAAACAACTCAAGGAATATGAGAGGAATTATCCTACTCATGATCTAGAGTTGGCAGCTGTTGTCTTTGCACTTAAAATTTGGAGGCATTACTTGTATGGGGAGAAGGTGGAGATCTTTACGGATCATAAAAGCCTCAAATATTTTTTCACTCATAAGGAACTCAACATGAGACAACGACGATGGCTTGAACTGTTGAAAGATTATGATCATACCATTTAATACCATCCTAGAAAAGCAAACGTGGTAGCTGAAGTATTGAGTAGAAGATCATATGCAAGTACGAGTGCGATATTGTCAACACAAAGGCCCATTTTGTGTGACTTGCAAAGGATGGAGATAGAGTTAAAGACTCCAGGGACCCATGTGATGATGGCGAATATACGAGTAGAACCGACTTTAATCGATAAAGTTAAAGCTGCTCAAGCTACAGACCTGGAGCTGATGCGTATGAGGAAGAAAGTGCAAGAAGGTGCTATGCCGGAAGCAAGAATCGATGAAGAAGGAATACTTCGAGTCAACTCCAGACTTTGTGTTCCTAACGACCCTGATTTAAAGTATGAAATCATGATGGAGGCGCACAACACACCATTTGCAATCCATCCTGGGAGTACCAAAATGTATCATGATCTTCGTCATACATTTTGGTGGAGCAATATGAAGCGAGAGATAGCGCTGTTTATCTCAAGGTGTCTAACTTGTCAACGAGTCAAGGCGGAGCATCAAGTACCAAAAGGTCCATTGCAACCACTTGAAATTCCAAAATGAAAGTGGGAGCACATTACCATGGATTTCGTTACCGGTCTTCCTAAGGTTTCTCAAGGTATTGATGCGATTTGGGTCATTGTTGATAGATTGACCAAGTCTGCTCATTTTTTACCGATACGAGAAACTTATACACTTGAACGTCTTGCTCGTATGTACATAAACGAGATTGTAAGACTGCATGGTATGCCAGTATCCATAGTTTCTGACCGAGACCCAAGATTCACTTCACGATTTTGGGTTAGCTTACAAAAAGCTATGGGCACGGATTTACGATTTAGTTCAGCATATCATCCTCAGACGGACGGACAATCAGAGAGGACTATTCAAACTCTGGAAGATTTATTAAGACTCTGTGTCCTTGACTTCAAGGGAAGTTGGGACAAGTTCTTATCATTGGTGGAGTTTTCCTACAACAACAGTTATCAAGCAAGTATTGGCATGGCTCCATTCGAAGCGTTGTATGGAAGAAAGTGTCGTTCTTCAGTATGCTGGGATGAGGTGGGTGAAGCAACGTTGTTGGGACCAGAGTTGGTACGTATGACTACAGAAAAGATTCAAACGATCCGACAACGTATAAAAACCTCACAAGATCGACAAAAGAGTTATGCTGATCTTCATCGAAAGGACGTGGAATTTGATATAGGAGATCATGTGTTCTTACGTGTTTCTCCATGGAAATGAGTTACGAGATTTGAAAAGAGAGGAAAGCTCAATCCTCGATTCATCGGTCTATTTTTAATCCTCGATCGAGTAGGAACTGTGGCTTATAGACCCGCTTTACCGCCAAGTATGTCTCGTGTTCATAACGTTTTTCACATATCCATGTTACGTAAATATGTGGAAGACCCGAACCACATTATTGAGTTAGAACCGGACGAAATAGCGGAGGATTTGACGTATGAAGAAGTTCCTGTTCAAATCTTGGATAAGAAAGAACATATTCTACGCTCCAAGGTTATACCTCAAGTCAAAGTTTTGTGGAGAAACCACGATGTTGAGGAAATGACTTGGGAGTTAGAATCTGAAATGAAATCAAGGTATCCTTACCTCTTCGACATACCAGGTACGTACCCTAATTTCGAGGGCGAAATTTCATAAGAAGGGGAGGTTGTAAGACCCCAACTTTTATAAATAAAGATGAATTTTCTATAAATATCATTTTTGAATATTATGGAGTTAATTTGATATAATGTTATAGTTGTGGGTAATATTTATAACTTTTTCAAAGTACGCAAGTTGTTATATAATATTCGATTGGTAGGGAAATATTCGTTTTAACAGAAAATATTCGTACAACGGCACAATCATTGGTGGACCCCACAACGGAATTATTGTCGGATTGAGAAAACGACAAAAATATTTTATTAAAAATAACGGCGGAAGTTTTACCATTGATACTGTTGAACTACTCGGAAGTAAAAGTACAGTAATACGTGTGGTTGCACAGTAGCACACGGTATTGATTATTAATGCTTATGTGAGAAGTCACTCAGTTTGATTCAATTATTGTCAGTTAATAATATGAATTATTTAGCGATAATGAAGTTTTGTTTTATTCGTATTATTAACGTAATAAAACAGAAACATCTTTTTATATAAAACAGAATACTTTATTAAAGTTATTCTATAAATAGAATATATTATATTTTATTTAAAAGATTTTTCTTTAAATATGGACCGTCAGATTAAAGTAATCAATCTGGACCGTTCATGGATTAGTTACTATGCATTCCATTTTTCTATAAATAGCAGCTCATTCCTTCATTATTTCTTACGAATTCACTGAACTCTAGAGAGAGAAACTATAGAGAGAAACTATAGAGAGAGAGAGAAGAAAAGTATTCTGCTACTTAACTACTTCCTTATTTCAGTTCTTCTTTAAAACGGTAAGGGGTGTTATTCTTTCTTATTCATGAAGAGAACTGTTGTTATTCCATTTCTTATTATTCTGTTGGAATAACCTGTATACGCGGTCTACCCTATATTGGTGACATTCTTCTATTATTCTGTTGCAACATCCTGTCTGTGTGTTTTACACCGGACCTGGTTCTGTCTTTATTATTATTCTGTTGGAACATCCTGTCTGTGTGTTTTACACCAGACCTGGTTCCGTCTTTATTATTATTCTGTTGGAACATCCTGTCTGTGTGTTTTACACCGGACCTGGTTCCGTCTTTATTATTATTCTGTTAGAACATCCTGTCTGTGTGTTTTACACCGGACCTAGTTTCATCTTTATTATTATTCTGTTGGAATATCCTGTCTGTGCGTTTTACGTCGGACCTGGTTCCATTATTTATTATTCTGTTGGAATAACCTGTTTGTGCGGTCTATCGCATGCATGGTGATTTCTTTTGTTATTCCATTCTTTATTATACTCAGTTGGTTAAGTTTTGACTTCTATACTCCATGAAATTTGTGGAATATCCTTGATAACTGCGTTTCATCCAGTATCTTTTCATGAAAATATTCTTCTAAGCATTCTTGAATTTTACTCTACAAAGCAGTATCATGTTGACAATTTGGACGTTGTTAATTCTTAGATAAATTAATTCTTGAACTTTTTTTATTGAATTCTTATATCATTGTCATCATCCTCATGTTTATAAAATGTTGAAAGTCATCTGTGGTCTGTAGTGCATAGATGGACTTGGTATGATTATGACCAGGGATTATTCGGTATAATCATGACCGCAATGTTACAAATGATGTGGTAAAAGTCCTCATTGGCCCGTAGTGCATTGATGGACAGTTGTTGGCATGATCATGACCATTAATGAATACACGAATATCCTTGGCCGTAGTGCAGGGGTGATTCGATGATGTGGATTATTTTATTAAGCTGAGTCCCAGCGATAACAGTGTTGAAAAACCTTTTAAATCATAGAAGATAGTAGATTTTATTTTCTACTTGACTCTTTTAATGGATTGCTTGTTCCGCTGCAGTTAAACTTGATGTTCGTTATATTTTATCAGTTTAACACTGTTGAAGGCTAATGATAATTTATTCTGCATTATCTTAGTCATAATATTTCTTACTAGGCTAGTTGAGCTCACCCTTTCTTTCACTGTTCTCTTCAGGAAATGAGAATATAGCTGGGACGAGTTGGGGAACGGAGTGATGGACCAGATGATAGTATTAGTAGTACTCACTATTCTGTTAAATAGTGTGACAATAATTGTAATGAGGACTCCTTTTGAGTTTGTATAGTCTCTAGTAGACAATAATTGTATTCAAACTCACAGTTATATTTTGTCGTATTGTACACGTCAGTTGTATTAGTAAGTTGTATTTGTATTCTGTACCATGTATCTGACGACCCAAGATGAGTGATGTATACCTAATTTTGGGGGCGTCACACTTTAATCATTTATTAATGCTTAAATCAAATATTATTAACCATTTAATAATATTTTAATGAAGTTTTAATCTTAATATTTTTATTTACTTAAAAATATCATATTATAATATTATTAATATCATAATAATATTTTAATAATTTATTATATTAATAAACAATTTATTCTAATTGTTCACCATTTATTAAACCTCTTATTTAATATCCATAAAAGGTCATAAATAATATTTCTTATTATAAGTTACCAAAATGCCCTAAAATAGTCATAATATTATAAATTAGGAGTATTCAAGCATTAAAATCATATTTTTCTTATTTTAGACATCATTTAACTAATTATTTTCTTTTATTCATAACTTAATCATTTTTAGAAAAAATAGCAATTTGATTCCAAAAATTATCATTTTCTGAATTTGGATAGTATATGACCCAACAATGGTCCCCAAATTTTTCTAGAACTTTAGAAAATGATTTACTAATTTTAAAGTGCCCAAAACACTCGGACCGTGCTTCATTTTTCATAAATCGAGTTTTGCTCAGAAAAATCTGAAATTTTCATGGTATACTCTCATAACATATATAAACCTACTGTAAAAATTTCGGAATTTTCTGGTGTATACACAGTGAGAAATTCGAGTGTTAATATTTAGGAGTCCTTTACGGAAATAGCCATTACGCACAACCTATAAATCGAAACGAGTCCATTCTTTTTCCTACACGTAGATAACTTCTTATGGTACCTCTGTGATTGTTTCCAGATTTTTAAATGACTTGTAACTGACCGAAACAGCCTCAAGAAAAATAGGAACAGTAGCTATTTTAGGGTTTCAAAGCCTCAATATACTATGTGGACTATTTTGGGCAAAACTGTCCCCATGGCTTCAACACTTGCTAGATTTGTGTTCTACCACTTGGGTTTACTAGATAACTCATGTATCTAGCACCCCCCCTTCGACGGATCACAAATCCAAGTTGTAAAACTTGAGTTATACAAGATTTAGTGGAAGAAAAACAAGGGTTTCACCCCTTGGAAAACATATGCTCATTTTCTTCCTCTAAGCATTTGATCTAACACTCAAAATACTTAGTTCCATACATGATAATATGTAGAACTAGGGTATCTTGAGTATTAGTTCATAACCCCAACAAAACTCAAGCTATAATACAAAGTAGAAGAAAAAGATGAAAATTAGGTTATACCTTGATTTAGTGGCAACCTTGCTTGATTTACCAAAGTAAGTAATGAACTTAGGATGCATCAAATAAACTAGCACACTTCTCTCTCACTCTCATAAAAACCGAACTCCCTCTCTTTCTTTTCTCTCTTGAATGCTACTAGCTTAGGAGAAAAAAAATAGAAGAAGAAGAATGAGAGAAAATGAATGTCTAGCAAATGAATGAGTGATATAACTATTATCCCCAATATTTTTATTATCCCATGGATAAAAGACTACACCTTATCTCTTCAATTAGCCTAATCATGTGATTAAGGATGCTTAATAGATTTTCAACCAAAGGGAGATTGACACACATGTACTTGTGTGTACGATTTCTACTAGTAGACATTGATTAGCGTAATCTTCTTGCCATAAAAAGGCCTAATTGGCTGATCCCCCCTTGCCCATTATATCTCCCAATTTGCTTTTATTTTAATACACAAATTTGATTAATCAAAAGTCTAAAATACCCTTAATCAAGTGGGCTAAGTATTGGTTTGCATTTTATTTCCTTTGGGCTTCTTCCTTAATTGTTTTGGGCTATGTAATAAACATAGTCTAACAATTTTAATATATGTTACCCAAATTGTTTATTTAGGGTTTCTATTCTTAATCTTATGAAATTTAATTACTTATACATGTGACTTTAGCTCACAACCTAATTAGGTTTACAAGAAATAGGTTTAAAATTATTAGTCACTTGAAATAACAAGATTATCCACTTAAGTTAGTATACATATTAAATACTAACCTTTCCTTATTACCATAACCCTTAGGTTATTTAATTGTCTCACCTAATGCATAATTACGTTACGAAGCTTTCATTTTTGAATGAAATCTATAAATGTATATATCCATAACTATAATATATATGTTTATTGATCCGTGCACCACTTCACAAATGTTGTCACATATTAAATCACTGTATAACACAAATTTTTAAATATCAATAATGTACATACATATATAGTGATTTAAAATTCACGGTTATTAACCCTTAGGGTTTTCAAAAATAGAAAATTAATATTTCTAAATTGTAATTAGGATTCTCGAATTAAATTAAACTTTCCCATCCATAAATCAATCTTGTTAATTAGGATTAATTTATCCCAATTTAAATTGCTAATTTAGCAATTAAGTCCACAATTTTACATTAGGGTTTCTGACGAAACAATTAGGGTTTAAAAATCTAAAATTAGGATTTGCTAATTAATTAAGCTTTACCCTAATTAATATAATAATTAATATCACGTAAGCATTATAATTATCCTTTAAATTCCTAGATTAGGGTTTCCAATTTTTGAATTAAGGTTTCGGATTCCCGGAACTGAAATTAGGGTTTTAGAATCGGTTTTAGGATTTCTTATCAGTCATTAGGGTTTTCTAACTGAACGTTGTTGTTCTTAATATATACTTGGGGTTTTGACACTGATATAATTTATCTGGTCAACCCTTGACCCTTAACCAGATTCTGAACACATACATAACCATATACATGGAACATATTCACATATACACTTAATCCTGAATAATTCATCTAAATCCTTAACAAAATTTTGAAATCTTCAAAATTTCTTCCCAAAAATATCAAACGCATACACTCATTTTCTGACTAAGTCTATCATTTGACCTTAAATCCATCATTTAAGATTTTTTTTAAAATTTTCTAAATTCTCGGGTTGTCACATGCGACTCTTATAGTCCAATCGTCGACATTACACATGTCGGACCTTTTTCACTTGTTTTTTCAAACAAATCTCACATAAAATGAGAACACAAAAAAACAGGTAACGAAAAGGGATAAATAAAAATCCAGACGTCGACACCAACGACATCAAACAAACCCACAGCCAGAACTTTCAACATGACTGTGCAATCAAAGGATGTTGTGTCAGGTATTATCCCAATTAATAATATAGATGCTTATGTATTATTTGATTCAGGTGCTACTTGCTTATTTATATCTGTTGAATTTGCTAAGAGGTTAGGATTGCCTAGTGAAGAATTGAATTTCCCTTTAAACATAGAAATTGCGAATAAGGAAGTAATTCATGTTAGGTTCGTATACAAGAACTGTAGGGTGAATATTAAGGGGAATATCATGATGGTAAATTTAATTCCGATTAAACTTGGAGAGTTTGATGTTATATTGAGAATGGATTGGATGTTCAATTATGGAGCGATAATTGATTGCCAAAAGATATGTGTAAACCTTATGAATCCGTCAAAGGTAGTTTTCTATGGTAGCAAATCGCCTAGATATGCGAGATGTTTGACGATTATGCAGGCCAAAAAATTGTTGAATCAAGGCTGTGTGGGTTATTTAGCTTACATAGTTGATACTCAGAAGAAGGGTGTGAAACTGGAAGCGATACCAGTGGTTAGGAAATTTGTAGATGTGTTTCTGGAGGATTTTCCAGGACTTCCGCCTGATAGAGAGATTGAGTTCGTGATCGACTTAGCACCAGGAACTGCCCCGATATCGAAGGCCCCATACAGAATGGCTCCGGTAGAGATGAAGGATATGATGGTACAACTGTAAGAATTGCTAGACAAGAAATATTTTCAACCAAGCGTATCACCATGGGGAGTGCCGATATTATTCGTGAACAAGAAGGATGGGTCAATACGTCTTTGAGTTGATTATAGGGAATTAAACAAATTCACTATTAAGAATAAATATACGTTGCCAAGAATATATGACTTGTTTGATCAATTGAAGGGTGCTAGATACTTCTCGAAAATAGATTTGAGAAGTGGGTATCATCAATTAAAAGTGAGGAAGGTGGATGTACCAAAGACGGCATTCAGAACTCGATATGGACATTACGAGTTTCTAGTGATGTCTTTTGGTTTGACCAATGCCCCTGCTTCATTCATTGATTTGATGAAAATGGTGTTTAAACAATTTTTAGACAAGTTTGTGGTGGCATACTCCAAATCTCAAGAAGAACACGTGGAACATTTACGTTTGACGTTGGAGACACTAAGAAAAGAAAAGTTGTATGCAAAATTCTGTAAGTGTGAATTTTGGCTAGATCGTGTATAATTTTTGGGACATGTGATTGACAGAGATGGGATTTTAGTGGATCCATAAAAAGTTGAAGCCATAATTAATTGGGAACAACCAAGGACACCATCGGAGGTGAGAAGTTTCTTGGGACTGGTCGATTATTATAGACGATTTATTCAAGATTTTTTCAAGATTGCCACTCTGTTAACAAATTTGACAAGGAAAGTCGTAAAATTTGTTTGGACGGAGAAGTTTGAAGAAAGTTTTCAAGATTTAAAGAAGAAGTTAAGTGTGGCACATGTGTTGTCATTACCAGATAATACAGAAAACTTTGTGGTGTATAGTGATGCTTCACATAAAGGATTGGGTTGTGTTCTTATACAGAACGACAAAGTTATTACATATGCATCAAGACAACTGAAGGACTATGAGAAAGGGTATCCGACTCATGATTTAGAGTTGGCTGTAGTGGTATTTTCTCTAAAGATATGGGGACACTATCTCTATGGAGAAAAATGTGAGTGTCGACGTCGGGATTTTTATTTGCTCCTTTTCGTTACCTATTTTTTTGTGTTATCATTTTATGTGAGATTTGTTTGAAAAAATAAGTAAAAAAGGTCCGACATGTGTAATGTCGATGATTGAACTATAAGAGACGCCAGTTGATTTTTTAACTGGTTGTACCAACACAACCGAGAAAAGGTTTGCACATTGACCTAGTGATGTGACACTGCTAAACGGGTCTGTGAAACCGAGATTCAATTAGGATCCGGGGACTTACTTATGCGGAGGGAAGGTGTTAGGCACCCCCCGACATCCGTGTTGCAACGGTGACCACCACTTTTCAAGAAACTATTATATGAATGTGTGTGTGTGTAGGTCAATGTTCTGTTATTTGGAAGTAGTGCGAGGCCTCGTTCGCACCTATATACACAGGGTTTAAATTTATATAAAAATTCAATTTTAAACAAGATATGGCAGTGATGTTTTAAAAGCGGTTTTTCAAACCCAGTGCTCAATAGTAATTGAGACCTTTTACACTCCCATTTTATTTAATATTCGGCTTGTTTGATTTTATTTTACAGATGCGAGGCATCTGTATGAAAATAATGTACAAAAAGGTACTGAATTCCTCGTGGGTATGAGAACCATCTGAGGAAATCCAAACATCATAGATAAATTTACAAGCTGCTTACAGCTGAAAAGGTCCATCACAGGAACCAAATCTAGATTCAGTGGACTGAATCTGTGATCACATGATTCCTATGCTCATATGATGCCGCGGTTGATATAAACGCAGTAAGCAGGTATATATATAAAACCTATAAATATATATATACAGACATGATCACCAACCATGAAGCACCTCTATGGGGGATCAGAAATGTAAATAAAGCTGTAAAAGATATCAACCGCCACGGAGGAAACTCCAGGCGGGACGTAATGTACAGAAAGTTATAAAAACGGTCAACCACCACGAAGTAACCTCCAGGTGGGACGAAATGTATATATATATATATATATATATATATATATATATATATATATATATATATATATATATATATATATATAAGCGAAGAACGCACCGGATGCAAAATCCAAGCTCATCGGACAAAGTCCAACAACAGTTAATATATATAAGTATATATATATTAAAGCAGTAAACGCACCGGATGTAAAATTCAGGGTCATCGAAAAGAGTTCGACACACAGTCCATATATATATATACATATATATATATATATATATATATGTATATATATAAACTGAAATAAAACCACAGACCGAAGTTTAGGCAAACACACGCAATACGACTCTCAACGTGAAGAACAGTGTGTGCAAAGATGAAGGGAAATGCTCTAAAGTGTGTAAGAAGGCTTACAGTGGGCTGCCAAAGAAGACTTCTACATCTTTAAAGTAGATGAACACTGGCTTTTGCTGGTACAAAAGTAGCTATATATGAGCTCACAAGTGTTTAAAATGAGAAATCACTCAGTATAGGGTGAGCACGGAGCAAATTGGGCAGGGCTTCCTCGCCGTTTTCTCTTACAAAATGGCCACCCCAAGCCCTCTATTTATAGAGGGTGGACATGGCCTGCGGCTGGGCCACATGTGTACTAGAGGCTGCCCGGGGTGCCCCGAGCTTTGCAGGTCCCGCCGTCTTGAAGTACGTGCACGTAGGCAACGTGATGTCCGTACGAACTTTTAAAATTGCAATTCGGGCATCCGATTGAGGTATATGGGACCTATTTCGGACCGCCGTTGTCGAGAGTTGCGCAGTGGCATGGGATTAGAGGTTGTACGAAGTAATGAAGATGGGACGATGCCCTCCGGTCTTCAGCTTCAAATTCTATCCGTTATCCTGCGTAATAGTCACTCAGAATTGGTTTTCTTTGGCACTTGTGGGACATTGTTGTGTAGAAATATATGTTTGAAATATTAAGACGGCGTGATGTGGCGTCATGGTGGCAAGATGATGGCTTTGCCCCTCACCGGGGTTATCTCCGATTTGGGCTGATAAAGAAGACGTTGCTCAGGGTTATCGCTGAGATTGGACTGCTCCAAATGTTGAAGATCCTCAATGTCATCTCTGAGGTGTGCCTGTCTTGTACTGAGTGCCTCGGTGTGAGCCCCGAGGTTGAAGCTGATGGCATACATTTGAAACAAGCATTTTCGGAGTTATCTCTAGAACTGCCACTGCCTTCCTTGGGGATATCTCCAAGGTTGAAATCTGCTATTCCCAGTGTTGGGACTGAGACGGAACATCTCGGGGTTGTCTCCAGGATGAATCGGTCTTCTCCGGTTTGTGTTTCGGTATTGGATCTACATGCGTCGGGGTTGTCTCCGAGGTTGGAATTGTTACTCCCGGTGTGTGGTCCGGGGTTGAGCTGTTACTCCCAGTGTGTGTTCTTGGGTTGAGCAGTTCCTCCCGATGGTATCTGGAATGGATATGAACCGTCTTCTAGGGTTTCCTCTTGAAAGACGAATCTGCACTCCTGCGATGTCAGTAACAGATATGCAAAAAATTTCGAGTGTCTGCAGATGCCCCTCTTTATCATATTCATGCAATGTAATGCATGGATAGGATAAAGAATCCTATACACTTGAAATATAACATGAAGCAACTGGGTGATGCATGTGTATGGGGTTGTTGCCCAACATGCTGAGGATGATTGCTATCTCCCTATAGCTTCTACTGGGGATTTGGCAATGATGACCAAATTGGATGTACGATCCAACTCTTTGAGGATGTTGACGTTGGAGTTATCATCAAAGTCCTGAATCCTTGATACAGACTTGATTCCCAAGAAGTGCATCTTATGTGTAAGAGATCTATGGGGACAAAGCTTTGTTTGTTTGAGAATGTGTATACCATATTCCGACATCAATCCTCCTTGATGACGTTTTCCCTCTCCTGGTTTGTATCGCCAGAGTACGTCAATGTTCTGTTGGTTTTACTGCTAACAACAAATGTTGTCAGGGCTGCCTGACCTTCATTGACGTGTGAACCAACGGTTTATCACGCATTGTAACCCCCGCCGGGGATACCTTTGATCCTCTGTTGATGTGTAGACCTACAGATGAACTCCCTGCCGGGGATAAATGCCAAGGCTGCTTGGACTTTGTTGATGTGTGAATCAATTGATGAAATCACCGGATGGTTTTTGATGCGACGTTGGGTTTGCTTTCCAACGGCTGAACTGATGTCAAGGTTACTTAACCTTTATTCATACGTACATCAATGGATGACAATGTGTTGTGATCCCCACCGGGGTTGTTGTATTGTTGTTAATATGTGTGTCAACAGAACATGCTTTGTAACCCCCACCAGGGTGACGTGTTGGATCATCATTGATGTGTGTGTCAACGGCTGAAATCATCAGACGACTTCCGACGCTCCGTTGGATTTACTTGCCAACGATTATAGTGATATCAAGGCTGCTTGACCTTCGTTGATATGTATGTCAATGGATGATATGCGTTGTAACCCCCGTCGGGGTTATGTACTTCAACATATGTATCGCGTTGTGACCCCCGCCGGGGATGTGTACTTTGACATATGTACTGCGTTGTGACCCCCGCCGAGGTTGTTGTGGCAAAGTAGGATGACGATCCTGCGTGAGAGGAAATAAACCTGTGTGAGGTCTTGCTGAGCATGACTTGTATCGTATGAGATCATCGACATAGTATACCCTGTGGTTGGACGAATTCCAATGAATGATGTGAAGACCCACAGTTCAACTAGGATTGTAGGCTATTCTGCTCAATTACGTAGCGTTTTTATCCTTGATTTGGCCTTTTCAGCTTGTGAGAACTCCTTTACAACTCGAACTAGACCGAGCCGGAGGGGTGGGACCCACATAGGGGGTGCTACGGGTACACCTGCTGCAACCGCAGATGGACCTGCGACCAACCGTAGATCATAAAGACCAGCAGGTTGCTTTCATAAGTCATTTTTAACTTGCGCCACAAAAGGAAATCTGAGAGCTCTTCTTCAGATCTGTTGAGTTCGGATGTCTTTCTGCAAAATCTATCACCGTATAAGTGTTCTACACTATCCTGGTAACGTATGCATGTACTTTTTCCAGTTTTTATCCGTTGGAAAATGACTTATCATATGAAATGCATCTAAACACATAGTAGTGATTATGTATGCTCAAATGATTTGATAAAAAATATTCAACATAGTAAATGTTAGTATTAAACCATGCTGAACATAATGATGTGAAAAAATTTAACTTTTGAAACAGTCAAATTGGCACCTTTTTTTGCTATTTTTATCCTATTTAAGGACATTTGAGCACAAGGTAATAAGGTAAAATACTCCTAGCATTGAGGTTAACCTTATGTGTTGATGATTTTGCATATAGTATGTATATGACTGTGGCCAGGTGTGCTACTGAATGGCCACCTAGTCATGCCTATGTGCATATAGATAGTCCTATTTACGAAGGAGACTATGGCAAAATTTTCCTAAATGTAGGAATTGTGTTAGTCATGCATTTTTAACTTTACTCGTAGATGTAGGTTAAAATGATGCATATATGCTGATAGTCATTAAATGCATTTTGAAAAGCTCCAGGTTAGAAGATACCACACCCTTTCTGAGGTGATTTGGAGACTTACTGTCCAGATATTATGGATTCGGATCAGCCGAGTAGTTTCCGCAGGACCACTTCTGGTGTACGGAGGAGGGCTTCTGAAGTGCCTCGACCTCGCTCCGTTAAACAGCCTCGCAGGTTGGTGGAGGCGGTGATACGTCCAGTCCGGGTTGATGTGCCGGACGTCGAGGACGAGGAAGAGGATGTTCTGGTTGCGGACCCCACTCCTGCTGCACATATTCCCTGTAGGGAGCTCCCGAGTATTCAGGTGGTAAACCCAGAGCTTCTAGGTGATTTGAGTCGACATCCCTCGATGTATTTGCATGCTAACAAGGTATGACGTCAGACCTTGATCTTCCTTCTTTCCTATTTGTGAGGAGTAAAGGGATTTAATGTTGATCTGCATTTCATGCAGGTTCCTGGATTTACACAGCCTCGAGGGAACTGGTTCAGTATACACTCCATGTACCAGGCGCTTCATCCTGATTATAGAGCGATTGTGCATGACTGGGGCTTTGGAGCATTCTTTTCCATCCTTCCCCGTCATTGTCCCTGGGGTTACCTCAGGGCATTGTCTGAGCGGTGGTTTCACCAAACTCAGTCACACCATTTGCTGGACTGTGAGGTGATGACGATGCCGATGGATTGGCGATTTATCACAAGTATGGAGTTCGGAGGGGCGCCAGTACCTTACACGACAGTTATTACCCCGACTGCCATCAGATCCTTGTTAGGAGCTCCGGCGGAGGCGCTCAAGGGCAGGACTGTCCGTGCAGGTCCTTTGAGCGAAGATGTTATGAGTGGGCTGTTGAGCGACCCATGCCAGATGATGTTAGAGTCAGGGATCGCATTCTTTGGCGATTATTCCTGATGATCATGAGGGGCTGCTTCATAGAAGATAACTCCTCTACGGTGTCGTTCGCTTTGATTAGCGCCACTAGACATGTGGACCATATTGGAGAGTATGATTGGGGTTCCTATATCTTTGCCTATTTCCTCAGGGGCATGCATATGCGCTCACAGGACTTGACCGAGGCTTGGCTGGGATTTTACCCATTTATGCTGGTAAGTATTTCTCTTGTCATTTACCATGTATAGGTTAAGAGTGTTAACTGACAGCGGATATTTGCCTTTGTGTTGGCAGTTTTGGGCCTATGAGAGGCTCCCATGTTTGCGTCCAGTGAGTGTGTTAGGATTGGATAGCTACCCACGAGGACGGCGATGGCATCATTTCATACTAGCGGATGTCCCTATAGCTGAGGGTTTCACTCACTGCCATTTGCAGCTAGAGTTGTTCACAACTGACATTATCACATGGATTCCCTACTCTGGGAAGCATTTGGCCATCAAATTTGAGGATGGATACCCGACTGGTGTCGAGTACGTAATTTCCACCCGAAGAGTTCCTCTCTTCACGGATGGAGGATGGGAGCTCTATCTAGGAGAGCGTGCTATTAGGAGCACCACAGGGGAGATTCGTATACCGATCTTGCCTCCTGCCAGGCGTTATTGGCCTGTATCGCAGTCACCCGTCATTGATATCCCATTGTTGGGTGTTGACGGTTTTGTATTATCAGAGGGTCCTTGCATTCAGGATGTATTCCAACGTTGGTGGATCCCTCATACTATTGGAGCCCAGACCCGTGCCACTCAGTTTATGGGGGATATGGTTCTAGGATTCGTGATGATGACGGATTAGTTAGCCTGTGTCCGAGATCCGACTCTTGTGACACAGATTAACAGTTTGACCCGGCAGTTGAACCAGGCACATATCTTTATTCGGTGTTTGGGTAGACATCCGGCAGAGGCAGATTCGTTTCATCCTTCTAGCTTAGACGCTGGCCCCTCAGATGACCCATTTGGTTTTATCGGTGCAGATCCTCCTTTGTATAGGCCTGATATCCCTGTTGATAGAGATCCAGTGACTCAGGAGGAGTTACATTAGGTGGACAGGACTGATGATGTGGACATCGACACCATTGTCTTCTTCTGATGTGTATTCTCGTTATCTCTTTTAAAAGGCCTCCATTAGCTATTGGGTGGCTGTGCCCCATTCTCGCTACATCTTTTGATAGGCCTCTGTTAATAGTAGGGCGTCTATGCCCCATTTCCCTATATTTTTCAGCTGTACAGAGATGATGTATTAGATGATGATATACTTATACTTAGGAATGTATGCACAATTTTCTATTCCCTATATCATATTGCCATCTATTATCTGTAATGTTTGTATCATGTTATGCATATGTATGTATGTCCAGAGATATTCAGCATTGACCCCTGGATGGTCTTATGACATGGCCCGTATAGATGTCTTCTTCGACAGTTAGCCATATTGATTATACCCCACCATTATTGGTGGTATTTGGTATGCGATCGTGGTATGATAGCATATCACCATCAGATAGGGTGACCATAGATCATTTGTTGCAGTATACTATGACCCTGTTGATGTTTCAGGTTCCCACAGGATTCGTGGATGGCATGCTGGAGCACTGGGTATCGGAGAGGTAGGTTTTCCGACTTGGGACCCAGGAGTTGACTCCCACTCTGGAGGAGTATGCACGGTTGACGATGCTGCCACTGGACAGACCTTGCGTCCATATGGCTTTGGGGGACATGAGTCGGCGGTTCATGACCCTTACTGGATTGAGGCATAGAGTGGTGCAGGATGAGCTTACATCTGGCCACATTATATCCCAGCATTTTCTGTTTGACAGATTTGGCTCTGAGGATAGTTATAGACGACATTTCAGGGATTTCACCACACTAGAGGATCATTGGCGTCTGGCCAGGGTAGATGTACTGCTATTGTGTGTACTGTCATATGTCTACATGCCACTATATATGGATGAGTTGGACATAGGGGTTATCATGGCAGTGAGAGCTCTCAAGGAGGGTCATACCATCATACCGATGATCATAGCAGAGACTCTGAGGTCAGCCACATACTGCTGCACTTATCCGACAGGAGTATTTACGGGCAGTTTGGTCATGCTATACGTGTGGTTTGTGTCACACCTGAGACCGATTGGCACTTTTAGACGGCATAGGTATTGTTTCACCCATGATATAGCCATGACATATTCATTTCAGCCTGCGGAGTGTACGGATGCTATGTCTTGGTCCGCCTTCCTAGCTGATATTGTAGACCCGTTTAGTATATTGTCGTGCTCAGGGCTCAGCTCACCTTACAACTTTATTACTCATGCTTCGGGCATGGATTACATCCCTCTGGCTGGTTTGAGGGGCATGACTACTTACCATCCACTGGCCGTGATGTCGTAGTTTGACCAATTTCAGGATTTTCATCCTTTCGAGGGAGCGCTGGGCCAGCATTTAGCTTCTCGCTATCTTTCAGCAAAGGACCGATCCCGTGTGTATGCATGTTGGGATCAACGCGAGGTAGCCGCTTTCTCTATTAGTTATCCAGGTTATTCTGCTGAGTATTCCGCATGGATGGAGACAGAGACTGCACCGGCTGTGGTTGAATCCACATTGTCGAGTATTGACTTAGATGGTGGAGAGCCCATAGAGGACATTGATTCTCACACCGAGGAGGAGCCATCTACTGGGTTGCCATTATTTCCTTTAGATTCTCCTAGTACTAGCACTGTCGTGATTCAGCATTCAGCATAGTACCTTGAGCTGAGTCTTCATCTGATGACCTTTGAGAGAGATCAGGCTAGAGCTCTGATTTTGACAGCTCTTGATGGGAGAGATGCAACCTTATTAAAGAGGGATGAGGCATTGGCTCGTATAGATACCGCTGTTATTGAGAGGGGTGAGGCCAGATCAGCCAGAGATACAGTGATAGTTGAGCGGGATATTGCCATATCTGCTCGGGATGTAGCCGTCACAGACAGTACTGCAGTGAGGTTCCTTACCACTGGCATGCTTGCAGAGATGAACACATATATTGATGAGCATATGGTCACCATGCAGATGGCTGCAGATCTGTTCGGTCGTGTGGATATCCTCGTATAGGAGACCACAATTTTACCTCATTCTTCTGAGAGAGATGCTATGTTGGGCTTGTTAGCTCGCATATACCCGAATTTGTAGATGGGCTTGTATTTTTCTGCACAGACTAGCTTAGCTATTTTGTCATGTACAGTTTACATTATGTATATCAAACATCATTATATAGCAAGGGAATATATTTTTGATCACTTCCCTTTTAGATATGCTCTGATACTTGCTTGATATTTGCCTGCTTCTTCAGGGCTTGTGATCTTGATGTATTCTAAATTCCTCCTTATTGGATGGACATTGAGTTATCTCTGGATAGCTCAGAATAGATCATGGATCTGTGTGTATCCCTACCATTTTTCGGTGTCTTGGGACTGGTTTCTGTATGCAAATGTAGAGAGGATTGTGGCTTTCCTCTCTGAGATAGACCGCACCACAGATGTTCGCCAGTACCCCTATTTAGGAGGAGACTAGGTAATTCCATCTCTTATGGATTGGTGTTGCTCTTCAAGGTACAACCGTAGCTTATATGGTCGCCGAATCTCCTATTCATGAGGAGAGGTTTGGTGATTCCATCCCTTTGGTTTGAAGCCAATGAAATGTGGTGAATTGATGTTTGATCCCAGTACCGTTAAACAAGTATTTGTGTTTTGGTAGGGGGTGAGACCGAACCATAAATGGCTGCCTACGTACTCCTATTGAATAGGAGATCAGGTCTACGTGGTTCGAACCTGGTGTAAGAGGTTCAACGCTGTTTATGAAAGGCAGATGGGTGTAGAAGCTTTATTGATGAAAAAGGTTGTAGAGGTGTTTTTGTGATTTTTGTTTTTTGTAGAAAAGGGTAGAAATGTTTTTGTTATTTTTTGTTTATTGTGACCGGGCCATATAGAATATGGTTGCCTACGTACTCCCGTGTATCAAGGAGATCAGGTCGACGTAGTTCACCCCTCAGGGTGAGTTGAAAAGCATGATCCCATGTGTAGGATAAACTGCGGGGAAGGAAGATTAATCCCGTGTATAGGTCAAACTATGGGGAAGAAAGTTTAATCCCATGTGCAAGATAAATTATGGGGAAGAGAAAGTTTGATCCAAAGTTGAGGATAAACTGCAGATACGAGAAGTTTGATCCCATATGTGGGTAGCCAAACTACAAAAAATGAGAGGTTCAATCCGTAGTGGGATGACCTAAATTGTATGAGCGCAGTGAAGCCAGGCTGTTGGCTTAAAGAGTATGTTTCCCTGAGGGGCGAAGTGTGGAAAAGAGTTGTATGTGGTAAAGGGTTAAAGAACCAAAATGACTGATGATCTGATGATCCAACACTAGGATGTTTGCTTGATGATAACTTCAGACATAGTACCGTTTCACGGTGTCTGAGTTGATGAGTTGTGGAAATTCATCGCCGTCCATTTCTTGCAATCTAAGAGTGCCTCCTGTCAATACTTCCTTGACAACAAACGGGCCTTCCCAGTTAGGAATGAATTTTTCCTTAGACTGATCTTGGTTGTCAATGATCTTCTTCAAAACCAAGTCATGTTATTTAAATTGCCATAGCCGGACTTTTCTGTTATAGGATCGGGCGATCCTTTGTTGATATAATTGACCATGGAAGATAGTCGCGGTTCGCTTTTCATCTATTAGAGACAATTGGTGATATATATCTTGTACCCATTGATCTTAATCCAGCTAAGCGTCCATCAACACTTTGAGGGATTCCATTTATACTTTTATGAGGAGTACTGCTTCCATTCCATAGGTTAATGCATAGGGGGTTGTCCCAGTTGAAATGTGCATTGATGTTCTGTAGGCTAACAGAGTAAGAGACAATAGGTCAGGCCATCCTTTGTGATTGGCAGACATCTTTTGCATAATCTTCTTGATATTTTTGTTAGCCGCTTCAACAGCACCATTCATCTTTGGACGATAGATGACGGAGTTAAGGTGTTTGATGTGGAATTGACTGCATAGTTCCTCCATCATTTTGTTGTTGAGGTTCTTAACATTGTCTGATACAATTACCTCTGGTTGTCTGTATCGACAAATGACATTATTTTTGATGAAAGCAATGATGACTTCTTTGGTAACCCTGGGGAAGGAGGCTGCTTCTACCCACTTGGTAAAGTAGTCGATCATGGTGAAGATGAAGCGATGTCCATTACTGGCTTTGGGCTCGATTGGCCCAATCACGTTCCATTCCACACACTGAGAAGGACCACGGTGAACTCATATTATGGAGCTCCCGTGGAGGGGCACGGATAACATTCCCATGAATTTGGCATTGATAACATCTCTTGACGTGGTCATAACAATCCGCCTTCAGAGAGAGCCAGTAATATCCTGTCTTGAGGATCTTCTTGACAAGGAGGAGGCCACTCATGTGTGGGCCACAGACTCCACCATGAATCTCATCCATGAGTCTCTGAGCCTGGTCTTTGTCTAAACATCTGAGAAGACCTAGTTCTGCATCTCTCTTGTAGAGTGCCATCTCCGCTCAGGTAGAATTTTATAGCAAGTCGATGAATCGCCTTTGTTCAGTCAGGCTCGCCTTAGCGGGCGTAGATCCATCTCGTAGGTACTCTTGATATGCTGATACCAAGGTTGTTGGATGGGAGGTAGCTCATCCGATTCTTCTC